>CM024267.1:33367536-33967536 GCA_013621005.1 Aeschynomene evenia
AAGAAAAAGGTATTACTCTATGATTTAATGTGTATCACTTAAGCATTAATATTAATTAAAGTTGTTGTTAAAGTAAAAGATGGTGTCAGTGATGACTCATAATTGAGATTGATAATGTACACATTGACTATTTATAATGGGAACTTTCCTCTGCTAAAAAATGAACACCTAAGAATTTCCCTGTGGTCCCCTGTTGTGTGCAGATTACATTAAATTGGAATTTAAACAGATCTTACTAAGTGATGATAATATTTGTGCATCATTTTTCAACACAAAAGTACTTTCACATGAATATACATAACACTTTTTGATCCTAATACATGAGTACTTTCACATTCACATGTGCTCTGTCTATATATCCGAGAGTTCAATTGTCCAAATAGTATTTATCAATAGGTATCTTGTTTATAATTATAGGAAAAAATATTTTTTGTACACTAGTTTTGTCCACCATTTTCTACACCATCTAAGTTAGTGAAACATGGAAAAAAGAGTGAAGGCAAGAACCTTACCTACTTTTGAAATTTATAGTTTTATCCTTTACCAAGACTACAGATTTCATATAGATATTATCATCCTTAGTTCTCTTGTTTTTATTTAAGAAGTGATTTCTTAGAAATAATTGGCTGCAAATACTCGTTCTTATCAAACTTCTTAAATATTTGCCTATATCTTGATTTCAATGATACATAGGCTTAAAAATGTACATGTTTATTGTATACGTGACAATAAAACTTACATTGTTCACCCATCAAAAACACTTTCATTGAACATAAAAAGGGTCGAATACATAAAACTCTCACTAGATGGGGTCTTTACGGAATAGATGTATATCGTCTTACTTTCACTTTGTGAAAAGACTATTTTTAAAATTTGAAATTGTGACCACTAGTTCATAGGACAATTATTATATTATTACATCAAGATTTGTCCTTTTTACATTTTGTTAAGGATGCAAAAGAAAAATTCACTAAACTAAATGATCCAATGATGCATGTGGTTTGAAATTTCAAAGCCAAGGAGAATTGTAAATAGGAGTTGCAACAGATTTAACTTGAAGATACTTGTGGAGTGCTTCCAATCCATAATCTCTACCAAATCCACTCATCTTGTACCCTCCAAAAGGGCAATCAATATCAAAGGCAAAGAAGCAATTGATCCAAACAATGCCTGCACGGATTGACCTTGAAACAGTGTTGGCAATGTCTATGTTTTTTGTCACAACCCCTGCTGCTAGGCCGTATTTGCTATTGTTGGCCTTCTTAATTGCTTCCTCCATGGTCCTGTTATACATATACCATACTCAATTCATCATTTAAATGCACAACTATACATAATTTCTTAGGTGAACCATACTCAACCCATAAATTTTCACAGATTTCCATTTTAGTCTAACTAAATATACTATACCCTCTTGAACTTTGGAGCATGTGCAGATTGATAACAGAACTTCCCTAAATTTTCTTAAATTTGCAATATTTTTTCTGATAATCGACTAGAGAGTGAAAAGGAATGTAATATGGACTTACTTGAACTTAGAAAGTACCATCACAGGTCCAAATATTTCATCTTGTGTTATTAGCATGTCCTCCTAAAAAGGATTTTTTACATAAAGAAAAATAAAATATATTAATTGTCAAGTTATGACCAAAAAATATAAGGCCAGATTCATGGTTCTTGTAGAATAATTGAAATTATATACCTTAACATTGCTGAAAATAGTAGGTTCAATGTAGTATCCTTTCTTCCCCACTCTTTTACCACCAGTCAAAAGGGTGGCTCCTTCTCTCTTGCCATGCTCAATATAGGACAGAATTTTATCGAATTGTGCCTTACATGTCTGCAGTAGAAAATCATATATATGCAGAGTAGAATCATGTTATAACATTTTCTTTATTTCTGCAAGTAGCTACTTGAAGATTGGAAATAAAATATACTGGTATGTTAAAATTGAGGATAAATCTTCACAAATGAGTTTCATGTATAATTTTAATTATGCAAAAGACTTAATCATGGAAAATTTATCCTTATTTTCACCGTCCAACCAAACATACCCTTATACTATAACATTAATTTTAGTGTAAACAAAGTTGTAAACTAGTGTCAATAATTTAAAGTATCTTTATTACTTGGGGTCCTTGCTGAACTTTAGGATCAAATGGATCCCCAACTACCCAAGCTTTTGCCTTCTCAACCACCTTCTTCTCAAATTCATCATAAATCCCTTCCTGCACATAAACTCTGGAAAATGCCACACAGATTTCTCCCTGAAAATGATACTAAAAGATTTAGTCTTTGTTCTGTTTTAGTCAAAAGAATTACTTGTAAGAAATCATATCATACCTTGTTGTGTAGGATACCAAAGAGAGCAAGGTCAACGGCTTTGTCAACATCAGCATCATCAAAAACTAAGACTGGTGACTTGCCTCCTAATTCAAGCGAAACGGGTTTCAAATTGCTCATGGCTGCAGCCTGCAATACCTGACGACCTGTTTCGGTTGAACCAGTGAAACTGACCTATAACACAGCATAACCAAATCAGAATTCTCAGCTTTGCAATGAACTTATCATCTCAGCAAATGCTAGAGATTGCTTGTGTCACAAGTTACCGCATCAATGTCCATATGTGAGCTTATTGCAGCACCAGCAGTGGAGCCGAATCCGGGAAGTACATTGAGAACTCCATCTGGGATACCAGCCTTAATGAAAAATGGGAAACAAGATAATCCAATTAGATTAGTCCCATCACAAAGGTGTTTGGTAAGCCAATAATTCACATGAAAAAGACATTTCCCTATACCAAACATAAACTAACCATAAGCTTCTAAGATACTAAGATATCTAGCTTGCTAATTAATGTTCCTAATTGAGTTTAATAAGCAATTAAACCAATTTATTGATTGTTTAGCCATACCAGCTTGGCAAGATGAGCATAAAAGAGAGCAGAGAGAGGAGTTTGCTCAGCAGGCTTGAGGACCATGGTACAACCAGCAGCCAAAGCAGGACTAGCCTTGGTGAAGAACATGATGGTAGGGAAATTCCAAGGGATTATGTGTCCAACAACGCCAACCGGTTCCATAAGAGAATACAAGTGGAGGTTCCTAGAAGTTTTGAACACCTCTCCGTGGATCTTGTCGGCTGCGCCGGCATAGTATCGCAGGATATTGCATGCTTCAGGAACATCCACAACCTTACACCAACTGTATAGCTTCCCACCATCAATGGTATCCAATGCTGCTATCTCTTCTATGTTCTGTTCAATTAGCTCTCCCCATTTCAGCATGATCCTTGCTCTTTCCTATAAAATAGTATACTCCATGATCAAATTAATACCTATTTAATTTTCAGTGTAATGTAAAATTGTTGAAACATTGTCAATAATGTTTGTCGTATGACAGAAATACGTCCAACTAGTATCCAATGTGTACTATATATATAAGACGTAACGTGTGTTACCTCAGAAAAATACTTGAAACTACTTTCACATACTCTTTGTGTGGTGTATTTTCATTTTGATCACTACGAAGAGTACTGATTAAGTAACTTAAAATCTAAAATAAATTTCATGTTATTACACAATTTAATAATCAACAAATAAATAAATAAATTAGTGAATGAAATAGTATCATGAACTTACAGAACCGGGCATGCGAGGCCATGGACCAGAATCAAATGCCTCACGTGCGGCCTTCACAGCTATATCAACATCTTCTTTTGTGGCCTCTGCTATTTCTGTAATCACTTCCTCTGTTCTTGGATCCACGGTCTCAAAAGTTTTTCCTTTTTCACATGAAGCTTAACAAGTCAATTCAGTTGCCTAATGACATTAAATTGAGCTATTTGTCTCAGACATTTACTATCACCAACTTCGGATATTGTCCTCAAAAAGTACATGACACTTACAAAATCTTACAAAACCAAAAGGAATTGGTGTTTTCTTTCACAATTGACAGAAATCATCATATGAGCTATTGATGAGCCTAAGGTTACTTTCATGTCAATTGTATATTTTAGTTTTGCACTAAAAATACAATAATAAACAAATAAAATATGATATTAAGAAATGATCAGTAAAGCAATAGTTTTAAATTTTTTATTGCCAAAAAGTGAATAATGCTATTTTCCTATCAATAACATGGATTATTCCTTATATATGAAGTTTGACTCGTACAAATTACCTGTGATTACATAAATTCTATTTGGTTCTAGTGACATGATATAAATACGGAGATAAAGAGAAAAAAAAGACACTAGAATGAATTTGATGTTGGATACAAGTAGATAACAGTATGTCCCAAGATTTTAATCCATGTTGGGCTCTTTGTAAATATTTCATCTCATGATTTAATTGGGAAAGGATGAAAAACAGTAAAATACAACATGTAAAAGGTATAAATGATACATGAACTAGTGCACTAGAACATAGAGGTAAATGAACATAGAAGGATCGGAATAAGAACCTGAAACAGAATCCACGAATTGTCCATTGATGAAAAGCTTAGTAAACTTTACAGCAGGAATCTTGAAAGTATTGTGGCTGTGGCCATTGCTGGGATTTTCCATCTCTATATCTATCTATCTATCTATCTAATAACTAGTATATACCTTTTTTTTCTTTTGCTAGAGAGAGTGTTGATTGGCCTTGGTGTAGAGAAGAAGGGAATGATGGTTATTTATTTATATGGGCACTGAAAATTGAATCACATGCATTTCTCACTTATTGAGTATGCACGTTTATAGGGATCATGCCATGGTGGTAGATATATGGGTGGTGTCACTAAAAGATCATATGGTAGGTGACTAGAATAGCTGGACAAATTTGACAAGGGATTCTTAAGTAATTTGAGCAAAGAAGAAGAAAATATTGTTTTGTTCCGATTACATATCAGTAATATAAGATATTATTATTAGAATAGATATTAAATTTGATTATAAAAAATATATTATGAGACAAATTATAGCTTGCTTGGTTATCCTCTAAAATTAATTATTTTCAACTCAAGTAATTTTAGCTTCTCACAAAATTGCATTGGGAAGTCAAAATTTTACTTTGGAAAGCCAAAATATAAGGTCATTTAGAAATTAGAACTTAAAAGTCTTGAAATGACTTCTTGAATTAGAAAAAGGAAAATATACGAATTTTGAGGTTCCAAAATGATCCCTCAATATATAGATGTATTTGTTCAATATTATTTTTTAATCTAATTGGTGAGAAACTAATTTGTCCTTTTTTTATTGATTTGGAACTTCTACTTATCCTCTTTTATAAATATTAGGTTCAATATTAAATTTGATATTATTTAAAAAAAAAATATTAGGTTTGATATTTGTCTCACTATTATTATATTTCTAGACATCAATAATGTCAAATGATGAATGATACGGAAATTACTTATTTTTTGGTTTATGTTATATTACATATATTTTCTTTTTCCAAATATCAATATCAAACAAGTTGTGTTAGGTCTTGGCCTCCATTAAGAAATGCATGGGGTTTAGTCCTATTTTCTTGCTCATTTTTCTCTTTGAATGGATGCCATAACACAGTCAGAATTTGTGGGCAATACAAAGAATGATGCATTGCAAAACCAGAGTTGATGGAAATAGTGGTTCACATTTAAGGTGAGTGAGTTCATTTAATATTAGATTTAATTTTCATCAACAGTCTACAAATTTTTTACACAGTTATTCAATCATGTGCTGGCACGTCAGTTATGATAGTGTTTTCTCTCTCTCACTTCCTTAAAAGTCATATAAATAAAAAATTTTGATTGGATGACAGTGTATTAAAATTAAACTTTTTAATGTTATTTTTTTTTCTTTTTGATATTCTTTATGTATAATATTTAATAAGATAGCTCTTTATTAGTTAATTTAATTGTACACATAGCATCACACCGATCAATTATGTACCAAATCACAAATTATTTTTAGTTTTTTACTAATCTTGCTTAATCTAGTTCCACATAAAAAGGATGTCTAGTAACTATATCATAGTGTAGAGTATGGAAACGGGGATAGGGGAGAGTTCTGAGTCTAAGCAAATAATTCAGAGAGGTAGCTGGAAAATATAAAACTATCTAATCATTAATTCAGAGTCTTAACAATAAATGAATCGTAGCTATCTAATCATTGGTTAACACACTCCAAATTGTTCCAAAATGTTAAATACAGAAAGTTAATGACCAATTTGTTCCATTAAAAGTTCTCAAGTAGCCACGTTATCATTCATTGACTTAAGATTAAGAAAAAGATCTGCCACCGATCTTGTGCTAAAAAATTTCTTCGTTATTAGCATTATTGTCAAAACAAATTAAAGAAGCTTTCTCATTCATAAGCCAAAGCTTGCTTCATTAAAAAATATATATTAATTTAAAAGCTTGCTTGTTTAATTTACAGAGTTTTTTTTTCCTTGATGGTCCTGTATTGGACTATATAATTGAATCTCACTCCTTGGTCCATTTTGAAAAACATTAAAAAATTAAGGGAGTTGGTGAGAAGTTCCCAGATAACACATAACATTCATTATTCTTATTTCATATTAATATTTAATTAGAACTGATTTAAATATCAGAGTCGTCTCTATTTATTTGGATTGTGACCAAAACTTACAACCAGTGCTCACGAATAAGATGATCAACAAAAAGTATTAGACATAACTATTCGATTCAGATAAGAACATGTTGTAATTGTGACATCAAAGTATTATTATATACAAATGTTAGGATGTCATTCTTATCCATCATGGAGTTTAATTAGTAAATAAAGTTTCTTTCACCAACCTAATAATTACACCAACCATATAGCCGGTGCTTTATTTTCAATTATGTCATTATAATGCTTACCTAACCAAATTATCTTTATTAGTTTCTATTCAAAATGGTTAATCAATAGTACACTATATATATTAGTATAACAAGTAGAGAGTCTTTGCAGCCTCCTAATCTTTCTTAGGTTGAGAATTTTATGTAAGAAGAAGATTTTTAGTATCAATTATTGTTAAGTCAATGCATATTCAATGTATCAGTTCCCCCTAAATATTCTAGCTGTATCTATCTCTACAAAAGTTTTGTAGCCACTCAACATAAATTTAAGACCTTTCTGTGCTACAAAGTACAAACTAACAAACTGTTTGAATATTAGTTTAGTAACAGAATGAATTGAAGTTATTTTAAAAAATGGAAAGAAAAAAAAAAAACAAAGTTACCCGGTGAAACTTATCACTTCTCCCAAAATCAATTCTATTATAACCAAATTATCTCTAAAATTAAAGTAATTCTATCATAAAAGTCAAACTTATCACTTCTCTAAAAATCAATTCCCAAAATCAATTTCATAGCTTTAAAATGATACTAGTCACTTAATTTTATTGTGATTCTAGTTACTCTCACTGCAAAACCAAACATGCACTTATCTAGCCTCAATAATGAATAATGGACCAAGGATATTATATATGCTATGGTCCGAAGAATTTGATATGATTTTAATTTCTCCTTAAATTAATTTGACCAACTAGTCGTCTTATGATAATTAAGAAAATGGATTTATGTTTGAAACAAGGAAAGAAGAAAGAGATGGGTAAGTATGACATGGCTCAACCAAATTAAAGTGACCTACTTTTACAAGAAATGAAGGAAAATTGCTACTTGTATTCTTGTTCTCTTACACCTTTTGTTAATTTGTCGCACCATTGATTGGTTTTGACATAAATAAAATTCTGCATGGAGTGGAGCTTGTTTATTCAAGTGCACTATGCTCTCACTTTGTCACTTCATACGTTTCCTTTCTTTTTTCCCCGAAATATCTCCCTATTTTAGAAAACCAAATCCTTTGATTAGTGTTTTCAAAGTAGTGTTTCCAGCACCCAAAAAATAAAATAAAAATAGTGTTTCTATGTCTCAAGTGATTACTCCACGTTTTTTCTCTCCCCAAAATCAAGTCTTTGTTTTGGGTTCGTAACAAATGTTTTTATTGAAAATATTTTGGTCTGGCTGAAACCCAAGAATGAGCTGAACCAAAATGGTCCAGTATAGCCCAACCCAACAGTATATGGGTTTTTGAGGCCTACCTAAGGGCCCGTAATTACAAACCTAACATTATTATTATTATTATTAGTCAATATCTTATATTTAATTTGCTGTAATTCAATTGCAAATGTTATTGCTACTAACACGCCCTGCACAAGATGTATCTTATGCTTTTTATTATTATTATTATTATTATTATTATTATTATTATTATTATTATGTATCTTATGCTTGACCAGGGAAAAAAAGAAAAAGAAGAAAAGGTATGCCATGATTCATGCATTCATGTGTGGTGCGTGCTTGTAGTTAACGTACAGTTTTTTCTGCTCCATCTTTTTGACTCGGATGCATGTTACATTATTGTTGTTTTGAATATTTCAAAATATAATACTACCTTCATTCCAAAATAATGGTAATTGGAAAATTAATGTATCTAGACACAAATTGTTTCTAGGTACATTAGTTTTTTAATGAACCAAAAAAGTCAAAGCGATCATTATTTTGGAATAGATGGAGTACTTTTTAAGTTGTGCTATCATGTGTGGTTCAAACACTGAAGCGATTATTTACATTTTTTTTTTAACTAAATCAAATAATATAGGCTAAAAAAACCTAAGAGAGGAAAGTTGACTTAATGTAATAAAGAAAAGTATAAAAGAGAGACAAAAAGGAATGTATATATCCCTATCAACTCACACTGCAGGCAAGTAATGTAGTGGGGGTTAAGTTCAACTTTGCTACCAATTTTTTATTATCATTTTGTAGTATTATACCTTGTTAAGTTTCCTTGCTTGCTTTATAGTACATGTTGACTGAATTTTATTTTTCCCGGATATTTATATATATATAATGAATAAATGAGATGGTCTTCAAAATGTTTTAACTAAAGTCAAACAAAAATTATCAGAGAACAAAAATTAGCAAGATTTGAAGCATAGGCACAAGATGCCATTTGGAATTATTATCGAAATAGCAAATAGATGTGGCCTAAGTCTATCTAACACTAGCTCTATCGGCGCTCCTTCATTAAAGCCTAATTAAGGTCTTGGGTCAAAGCCACACCAACTTGCGAAAAACGGTTATAATAATCCACTACACTTGTTTATCAAAAAACAAATAATAAATATTATTAGTATTAATTTTAGTGTTAACTGTCAAAAAATTCTAATAAATCCAAAATACAAGAAAAAAAGAAAAAGAATTAAGTCTTTAAATAACATAACTATTTCCTCTGTTTCAAAATAAATATCTCTTAGCTTTCATATTCTTAAATCTTAATACATTTACAAATCAATGTCTAGATATATTGATCTATAAATATATTAAAAAAATGAAAGAAAAGTTTAATGTGAAATGGATAATGCAACATTTAAAGGCATTATTTGGAGTAGGGGGGCATGACGTTGAGAATTTGAAGATGCATTAACGAACCCCAAACAGAGTCCTTTTGCGTGTTATCTGATCTGTTTGTTGGTCAATAGCAAATAGCAAATGCCCCAACAATACAATACATGAGCCACAAGCACAACTAATACTAATACTAATTAACTCCGTTTCGTACACGGCTAAGTAACACCATCGTTGTTTTGTTTTGGTCAGAACTAAGTAACATCATATGTCACTTTTCGAAGAAATGATAGACGTACATCATATTTTTATCCATCAAGCATCCATCAGATATTATTTCAATTGACGGTTGAGAGATATGTGTAAGTTTTTTTGTTTTTATTTAAAATGGTGGGCCCAAAATAGTATAATATGATTGATGAATGGTTGATGAATCTATATATTGATCTACATGTAGTACTATTGTTTTTTTTGGGCTTGGCCCTCTTTTCCAATTTGTCATATCTTTTTTAATTTCTCGAAATGTTGGCACTCACTCCACCATAAAACGTAGGCAAGATCTTTTGCCATATCATTTGCCATATTTCCTTGTCATTTTATTAAAGTCGATTCTTTATTATTATTATTATTATTATTGTGTGCCTCTAAAGTCTAAACTGTATATACTTTTTCCACAGAATGAAGTGAATATATATTGACAAAAACATCCTTTTTTTTTTGGACTCCACTCCCGAGATATTTGGCTACGATAACATACATTCTCTATGGCTGCAATTGCTTAGGATCTACAATATAATACTGGACAACAATATTGAGACAGTCAAGATAAAAATTGTAAAAATATAAAAGTATTGTATAAGGGTAATACTTGGGGCCAGATCACCAAATTAGATGGTGATGAGACATATTGTATAGGCATGCAACTCATTAATTTATCTCTCTTATTATTTTCAACCCAATAATTATTATTTTCAACATATAATTATTAAGAAATATTTTCAGAAAAAGTTATATTAATATTCATTAACATTTAAAAATAGTTATATACTTTTTTTATAATTAATAACGATTGAAAATATTTATAAACTATTTTTTAGTATTTTCGACAATCACTAATTATCAATGTCATTTTTATTAATAATATTTTTATTGACACATTTAATATTTAAATTATCCAAAATACTCATTTTTCTAGCCGTAAACCCAATGGTATATATATATAGTTATTACACCGCGTATAACTTAAAAACCGTATATATCGAATTATATATTTTGTATACATAAGTTACTTTGATAATTTAAACTTAAAATTTGACTAATTAGTCTTTAACTTTATAATTAAAAATTATTTTAGTCCTTGAAAATATAAATGATTAAGAATTTGTAAATGGACAAAAAGTATCAGTGAATCTTTATTTCTTTTTAGAGCATATGTAATACTGATTTTTGAAAATATTAATGAAATTCACCTATTTTTTCTATTTATAAATTTTGCTTAAAAATTATAAACTTATATGAATATTATATTAGCCACATATAAGTTTGTAAAATAATTATATAACTCATTCTTCTATTGCACATTCCATTTTAGGAAAAATTGGTATATATTTCGTTCTGAACTAAAAGATAAGCATCGAATGAATTTTCACTTCTTATAATTAGTGTGATTTGTGATTTTTTATATAAAAAGTCAATTCATATAATTTTATATTATATCAAGTGACTACAAAAAGCCATTATGTGTTGGTCCAGTGATCGGGTCATGATTTATCATATACGACCAACAAGATTGATCACCGATAATGTTTATTGTACACTAAAATACTGTCATCATTAGCCACTCATAATATATGTATATAGTTTGTCACTACTGTTGCTATAGACCACATCTTTAAAATTGTGATAGTGGCTAAAAGTGACTGAAAAATAGTGTACATATAGCATTGTTGATTGATCACATTGTACCTTGGTGTGTAAAAACAAAACCTCATTAACCCTAAAAAAACAAAAATCATAACTCCGCAGGCAGAAGCTTCACGCAGTGCCACCGATGCTACATGTGATATTGTTGACTTTCATGTGGTAAGGGTTCAATCATCTTGGTTGGTACCTCTTCAAGTGTATCCATCGGAGAAAGCAGAGAGAAATAATAATACTGGAGTAAACCTCCAAACTGGTCCCTGACAATTTTCGTGTCGGACAAATTGGTCCCTTACAATTAGAAATATTCTATCCAATTCCTCATAATGTCAAACCTCGGACATGCTAAGGTCCCTAGACGGATTCCGTAATGTTTTTCCTACGTGTCAGTCCAGAACAGTTCACTCGTGCTGACTTGGTCATTTAATACTTGAAACGACGTCGTTTCAAGCATTAAACGGCCAAGTCAGCATGATGGGTGCACTGTGCTGGACTGATACGTAGGACAAACGTTACGGAATCCGTCTAGGGACCTTAGCGTGTCCGAGGTTTGACATTGTGAGGGATTGGGTAGGGTATTTCTAATTGTTAGGGACCAACTTGTCCGATGCGAAAATTGTCAGGGACCAGTTTGGGGGTTTACTCATAATACTATAATGATATGAAAAGCCTATAAATTAAATATTTCTAGAAATCTGTATTCATATGAAACACCAACTAAATTATGTGCACTATACACCAATCATTTTACCACAACAATAAAGCGTTGCTAATGTTACAAATTTGACTAAATTGATTATGACTTTATGAGGGCTTTATTTCACACTTTATAAATGTGGTCAAAAGACAAGTGTATGATATACCATAACTCAACTAGTGTACCATAAGACTCATCCAAAAAATGTATCTAATTAGTATAACGAAAAAAATGTCAATATGTTATGTACAACACAACAAACATGTGATATATGTTATGCATAACATGTTATATATGATGTGTATAATATGTAATATTTGTTATGCATATTAAATGTTATACGTTGTGCACAATATTGACTATTTTGGCTGGTTTTTTATTATGCATCAAAATTTTTCCATCTAATTATATATTAAGATGAGTTAAGAGATTGATAAAATCAAGAGAAATTATATGTCAATATCTAAAAATTATATTTTGCTAATAAATGTCTTAAAATAATAAGTAAATAAACAAAAATCACATTGAAAAAATATATTTTGTTTTTTTAATAAGAAATTCATCTCAATATTTTGTATTTTGTCTTGAGCGTACTTATAAAAAATCCATTAAAAAATTATATACACAAGTTAATGTCAAAACGTAAGAATTAATATGGTAACAAGTATATATATTCCTATTTTCCTTGATAGATAAAAATTAATAGAAGGTACAATTCCAGCAATAGTAAAATGGCTGCCACTACCATTAAAAAATGGCTGCTTTTAGTCGACAACAGAAAGATATGAAGCTTTTCTATATAAAGTGAGATCATCTCTATAAAATAATATAATAATTAAGAATTATCTTCATTCTTTTACGAAATATATCTGTTCTTTATGTACAGATTTTCTTAATCATCGAGGTTGTGATATGATTGGACGTAATAAATGTTTGAGGAATAACATTTTTTCAGCTAAAATAGTCAACAAAATTTATTTTAACACTTTTCATCCAAATAGCATTATTAACTATATGTATATTTTTAATGGATTGAGTGATTTATGTCAAATTTCCTATAATTAGCTATTTTGGTTAGTTCTTTATTGTGTCTCTAGCACGTCAGGATAATAATGCTGCATTTGGCCACGTGCATTATGTGAAAAAGTTAATTCCGTCATTATTTTGTCTTCCCTAATTGCGTAATAAAGGAAATTATTCCCTCTAAATTACCAAAAAAAAAGCATTCCCTCAAAATTACCAAAAATAAAAGATTATTTCCTCTAATATATTGGCTCGTTTCTTTGTGATTTTGGAGTCAAATATATAACTAGTTATTCTTTAAAAATAAATACCTTTAACATGTAATTGCATTATGTTTGTTTGTATTTTTGTTGATAAATAAAAGCAAAAAATAATCATTCTTTCAGCTTATTTTATCTATAGGTGTTTCCAACGAAGCTGAGTGCGATTGAGTCTGATTTTCATTTTTTTTTATTTAATATGAACAACGGAACTCGTATAAAATGGGTGGGGCCGGGTTGAATTGAATTAGGTAGGCGAATCATAATGATTTTTTTTAATACATGATTAACGAAAAAGAAAAACTAACATATATACAACATTTAGCACCTATGTATTTGATTTAATATTAAATCGACCCATCTAAATTAATTTTTCAGCACCAATGCAAATAATGGTTTTCGACTAAATAGATCCATAGGATTAGTGTTAATTTAAACTCAGGTTAACGGTGAATCCTACACATATATGACAACATATATTATTCATTCAAGACATAATTAAAAGTTATAACTATAATAATATTATAAAATCCTTGGTTGATACGTTGGCACATGTAGAATTCATCATAATTCGAGTCTATATTATCATTTTTCGATCAGATACCGTAAACGTACAATTAGACGGACCCACGATTCTCTTGGAAAAGCTTCATGTTACCACCCTATTAAATTAAACCATTAGCTAATTTAGGCCCAACGGTTAGGTGATTATAATATAAATAAGGTTTTGGAGTCATTATAATAACCAGATTGGTGAATTTAATTATTGGAATTCATTAGTATACATTAGTACATAGAAATTACATTTTAGCATACATATTATAAAGGAAACATATATAAATATAACTTATTTTAAGAAAAAATGAAAAGTAAACATTGAGATTAATAATAACTGAATTGAAATAATATATATTCGTCTAAAGAAATAATTAGTTTTCCATAAATACTTTTAGTAAAATATTTGTACAGCTAAATGACTAATTATCTTGTATTATAATTAATGAAAATACTTAATTCTCATATTTGATTTATATCGATCTGTATCAAATGGTTCAAATATAATATATCAAAAGATAATGCACTTCAGAATTATCAAAATCAATCTCTAAAGTCAATTAAATAAAGAGCATTGTTGGACGTATAATAAAATACCAACAAAAACAGTTAATAAATAGGAATTTGGGCCACAATCACTCAGCCTATTAAAAATATACTTATGATTAAAATGCTATTTGGGGCATAAAATGTTAAATGGACTTTGTTAACTATTTTGACTGCAAAAGTGTTGTTTCCTAAACATTTGTGTTAAATAAATAATACAATAATTACCAAGAAAAAAAAATAAAAACAAGCAAGGGGCATGTGAATGTCGTCATTAGATGAAAAAGAAGAAAGAATTACAATATAGAATTATATATTTCATGTTATTTATGAAAAAAATTATATATTTCATATAGGGAAACGTTTGTTTCACAACATAAATACATACATTCAATTAATATATAATATGTACTATGTGTCATATGTAATGTGTGTAATATGTAAGAAACATTACATATGACACATATTACATATGATAAACATGCGTTGAATTCTAGTTGAATGTATATATATTGTACATGTATGATTATCCTTTATATTATATAACGTATGGATTCATTTAAATAAGGTCTATGAATTTTATATCCCACCCAAGAGTCAATTAAATGCAAGTCAACATAGAATTTAATATGATATATGTTTAAAAAAATACTAGTAATGTTATTTATAAACACTTTAAATTTTCACACATCTAATATGACAAATGATAATTAATAAAAAGTGAAAAATAAACATTTGTTAAATAATAACGTTTGTAGTACAACAGAAGTATATGTCTAATTAGTATCTAACGTGTGTTATACATTATACATAATGTATGTTATATTATAACACACGTATGTATAACATAATATGTATAACACACATCGGATAATAGTTGGACATATTTATATTTTACAATAAACTGGATGTTTATTAAATAAATGCTAAATTTTAGTAAAAAAATAAAAATAAAAAAACATCTTTGCACGGCACGGGTCCGGTGCCACTCGTTGTAACTTCTTCGTGTGTGTACACACAACTATAAACAAACAGTCCCCATCGGGTCCTTATAAAAAGAGAGAGTTCATATGCATAATGCATCATCAAAAGCCAGAGACACAAAAATAGAAATAGAAAAGGGGCACACAAATTAATTTATTAATTAATATGACGGGTGTCTCAAATGGCCACGCTGCTCCTCCTCCTTCCTCCTTCAACATCCCCTCCATCAAGTTCACCAAGCTCTTCATCAATGGCCACTTTGCCGATTCCCTTTCAGGTATTTTTTAATCAACTCTTTCTCTCATCTCATCCAGCTAATTATTAATTAAGTACTAGTCTTCACCTTTTTCCCTCTTTTTCTTCAAGGTGGCTTCATTTTTATGTTTCTACGTTCATAGATAGGAAAATTTATTTATTTTATACAAGATGGGTAGATTAGTGATGTGTGGTTTAGCTAAGTTATTACTCCTGATGGTCGTTTTGATTCACTTTTACTTTTAAAAGTGAATGTATTTAGGTTTTATTATTTTTTAATGTATAAAAAAATTATAATTTCAATTATTGTGAAATGGAGCGAGTAAAATATAAAATTAATAATGACAAATATAGTTTCATATTATGATATCATAATTTTCATAAGAGTGATGAAGATTTAAAACTTCATTTAAAAAAGTTAATAAATTCGGCAGGATATTTTATGGAATAGATAGTTTTTTATGTTAAAATAAAATAGATAAGATACGAAAAATTCCATGCATGATGAAGATTTTTGTTGCTGTGTGGTGGTGGAGTGTGCTAGAAGTTCTCAAATCTCATCAATAGATAGATGAGGTTGACCAAAATCACATATTCAATAAGAACATAGTTATTAATGCTAGCTATGTGTATAATAAAAAATATATTTTATATAATAATTATATAAATTATTGTATTATAATATAAATTTGTAAGCTAATACAATCAAATAATAAAAATGATAAATATAATTATTATATAAGTATTATATAATTTTTTATTATACTCATAATATTATTATGTTGCGTAGAGTAATTAAAGCGGTGTCTACTTGCTTCATCCCTTATCTTGCTTTCATCTTTTCCATCTGTTTTTTCCATCTAACCACAACACTTAATTATTGTACTAATTTCTTTCATGCAACAATAATAAATATAATGTTTAAATAGAGGAGAAATTCGATACATCGTGCATTTTCAATATAAATACTTCCTCTGTTTTTTTAATTGTCCAATTTAGAGATGCGTGTATTTTTTTTAATTGTTCATTTTAAATTTTAAGACAACATTTATTATTTTTTTTCTATTTTTATCCTTATTTAATACTCACTATCTCTATTAATTGAGGAGAGATAATAATAAAGAAGTAAATAGTAATTTAGTAAAACATATATACATTTTGTTAACTTTAATATTCTACTCATCATTATCTAAATTCTCACACGCATTTAAAACTGGACAATTAAAAAAAACGAAGGAAGTACGAGTAATCTCTATAAAATAATTTTGCATCGCCGTTAATAAAAGTTCAATAAATTATCAAATGATGATGTTGGGAAGACAAATAGTCTTGCATGGTTACTTTTCTCCAATAAAAAACACATTTTTCCCTAGCACGAGATCTGTGAATATTCTTCAATCATATTATTATATAATAATATAATAATTGGACTTGTTACCCTTTTTGCGCAAACTATTTCAAGTCAAATACTAGTGGCATTATTATTTAGAGGAGCATTACAGCCTTTTTTATGCTAATTATTAATTAATATATCAACATTAACTTTTAAACTACTACTACTAAATATTAATTAATGTATAAACTTTCCGTTGAAATTGCGTATCAAGTAAATTTTCACTTTCATAAAGATACTGGGCGAAGATTCCATATACTGATGGAACTGACATAAAACATCCAACTACTACTCTTATTTAAAAATGCTAAATGTACATATCATTTTAACTCTCAACCTATTTTCCATTATATTCAAATATTATTAAAGTTACTAACATTTGAATAAGTAAA
The DNA here is from genome assembly GCA_013621005.1 of Aeschynomene evenia. Classification (NCBI taxonomy): domain Eukaryota; kingdom Viridiplantae; phylum Streptophyta; class Magnoliopsida; order Fabales; family Fabaceae; genus Aeschynomene; species Aeschynomene evenia. Next base: position 33,384,936 of record CM024267.1, read on the forward strand.
ACATGAATGAACGTACTATTTTATGTACAAATAACAGTGTACTGTTAAATAGGTTGTTAAATTAAAACCATTGGTACTTGTGTGATTGAACTTTTTTTAATATTGATTTAAAACAGGAGAGGAATTTGAGACCGTAGATCCAAGAAGAGGAGAAGTGATAGCAAGAATCGCAGAGGGAAGAAAAGAAGACATTGATGTTGCTGTGAAAGCGGCACGTGTTGCTTTTGATAGTGGTCCATGGCCTCGCATGCCCGGCGCTGTATGTTATCATTTCTCTCTCTCTCTCTAATTCTCTAATCACTCATTAGTCTCTTAATTCTGCATTTTCCTCCAATTAAGTCAGCATTATAGTTTATGTAGAGTATTTTTTAATATCATTGAAGTCAAGTTTTGAATTTTCAATTTTCACTTGCGTGCTTTTGATTGATTGGGCTGATCGCCATGTGCGTTACCATTATTTCTTCAAATTAAATAATAATGGATGGGCAAAATATCCTCAAATCATAAAGGTCATGTCTTCTTGTTAATTAATAAAGTATCTTTCTATGATTGAAAAAAACTTGTAATAATTTAAACAAAATTAGAAGTATTAAATATGATTTTTAAAATAATTATATTTCTAGCTAATATAGATAGTGAATAATAATTATATTCTTTTTTTAATTACTTCTATTTTCAAACATACTAAAAATTGAAAATTCACATGATCGAGGACCCCATTAGGTGGAGGAACGAAAAGAAAAGTGAAAAAGACCGCAATTGGAAAGAGGAATGGATGGAGAAACTTGGATCCATCCACTTCTTAATATACCGTATACTAAACATCAAAAACCCAATTCGGTCCAATATTTAAGTCGGTGTCAAGTGTTACTGTTAGAAAAAAAAAGTATGATTTGATTTATTGATGATGATATTTTATCATATAGTAGGAAGAGTAATTTGGGAATAGGAGTGAATGAATAATTCACAGAACCTTCGAGCCATATGCTTATAAGACAATAATCTCTGCATATATATGTATATATAAATAATTCTGAATATATTTATTCACGGGTTTGACTTAGAATCTGTGCCGTTAAAGAGTCACGAAAAGTAAGAAACTCCCCTGATATACTCCAGAAAGTTAATGCACTGGGCCAACACATACGCTGTTTCTTGTGAGTGTTCCCAACATGCACAGGACGATGCCTGCACTAGAACCAATCTTAAATTACTCTCTCCTCATTTCGAATTATATCTTCATTTCACAATATATTCACTTTAAAACTAATGTACATAAACATAATTAAAATGTATTAATTCAAATATATTAATTTTTTAATGTACTAAATTTTCTACCATTTTGTTTAAGATAATAGGAGCATAGTGCCTGTACACATTAATTCGGTACTATTTTTTCTAGTGAGCTTAATTATTAGAGTGTTAATTATCTTGTATTACTAGTCAACTTTTCAACCTGGACAGTCAAACCAGTCAATAAATGTGAGTAATGCTAAATGTACAATAAAAAATCAGTCAAATCAACTAATAAATGAGATTTTGGACCATAATTACTTAGCCTATTACAATCTTAATGATTATTTGGGCCAAAATCAAAGTCAAAATAAGTCCATTGACTGTATTAGATGGTTTTTCATTCTACACTTAGCATTATTGTTTCAATCTCATATATATGTATGCAATACATTATTGACATTGATAATTGTGATAATGAATCAGGAAAGAGCAAAGATTATGATGAAATGGGCAGATCTAATTGATCAAAACATAGAAGAAATAGCAGCATTGGATGCAATAGATGCTGGAAAATTGTACAATTGGTGTAAGAATGTTGACATTCCAGGAGCTGCAAACACTATACGGTACTATGCAGGTGCTGCTGATAAGATTCATGGAGAGGTACTCAAAGCTTCTAGAGAGTTCCATGCATATACATTGATGGAGCCAATTGGTGTTGTGGGACACATCATCCCTTGGAATTTCCCTAGCACCATGTTTGTTGCTAAGGTTGCTCCTTCCTTGGCTGCTGGTTGTACCATGGTCCTCAAGCCTGCTGAACAAACACCTCTCTCTGCTCTCTTTTATGCTCATCTTTCTAAGCAGGTATATGTCTATGTCTGTCTTGAACAAATGGTCCATTCCCTTATTAGGGTCTGTTTGTTTTATAATTTTTTAGGAGAATTTGTTGGATACACTATAAAGTTCAAGGGTATCGGTTTCCTTTAGGTAAATATTTGTAGCTAAAAGATTGATATGTGTCCTACTAATTTAAAATGTTTACATTCACCAATCTAATGATTAAATTGCAATAGGGTATTGGTACACTTAGGGTATTGAAAAAATCAGTTTAAAGTTTTTCTTTGTTGTATAAACTCCAAAGCAAACGCAATCTAAGCTACTTGAGGCTAAAGTAATTGATTTTCCTTGCTTGTTCTCTTTTGAAGGCTGGGATTCCAGATGGAGTGCTAAATGTAGTACCTGGATTTGGCCCAACTGCTGGTGCTGCAATAAGCTCACACATGGACATTGATAAGGTAATATAATTTGTTATGTGTCACAAATATATATTAATTAATTTGGAAGCTAAGGACCATTGTATTTATATAACAAAGATACTAAGATTGTGATGATTAATAACATATATAGGTTAGCTTCACTGGCTCAACAGAAGTAGGGCGTGACATAATGCAAGCTGCAGCTAAGAGCAATTTGAAACCAGTTTCACTTGAATTAGGAGGCAAATCACCCCTCATCGTTTTTGATGATGCTGATGTTGATAAAGCTGCTGATCTTGCTCTCATTGGTATCCTATTTAACAAGGTCTAATTTCTTTCATGAAATCATATATACTCATTTCAACAATTAATTAATAAGCAACATAGTTATATATATATATATATATATTTTTTTTTTTTCTAACAACTTTCATTTTTTTTTGCTCTGTAATTTCAGGGAGAAATTTGTGTTGCAAGTTCCCGTGTGTTTGTTCAGGAAGGGATTTATGATGAGTTTGAGAAGAAGTTGGTGGAGAAGGCAAAAGCTTGGGTCGTTGGAGATCCTTTTGATCCTAAATCCCAACAAGGGCCTCAGGTATATATATTTATGGACATAGTAATTAGCACAATTATATATGCACATACACTAGCTAGTTCTTGGTTGTTTTGTTTTCTAGTAACTTTATTCTGATTATATATTATTACTGCATTTCAAGCACTCAAAAACAGTAATGAGATAACTAATTATGACCCTATTGTAGGTTGACAAGAAGCAATTTGAGAAGATTCTTTCCTATATTGAGCATGGAAAAAGAGAAGGAGCTACCCTTTTGACAGGAGGTAAAAGAGTTGGCAACAAGGGCTATTACATTGAGCCTACAATTTTCTCTAATGTTAAGGTGAGTGTTAACTTTTAACTCCAAAATTAGCATCAAATATGGTTATGTTAATTAACCATAATGTTGGTTTTTCCCTTTTATTGTTACCCTGTTTAGGATGACATGCTTATAGTACAAGATGAAATATTTGGCCCTGTCTTGGCACTGATGAAGTTCAAGTAAGTCATATAGATAGCTTCATTTCTTATATTTTAATTTCTTTGTAGTCTTAACTCTTGTTAATTTATTCATTAATAGTGAATTTAATTATGATGGTATATAAATGAATGAAAAACAGGACAATGGAGGAAGCAATAAAGAGTGCAAACAACACAAGATATGGGTTAGCAGCAGGAATAGTGACTAAGAGCTTGGACACAGCAAACACAGTGTCAAGGTCAATTCGTGCAGGCATTGTTTGGATCAATTGTTATTTTGCTTTTGGGAATGATATTCCTTATGGAGGGTATAAGATGAGTGGATTTGAAAGAGATTTTGGAATTCAAGCTCTGAACAAGTACCTACAAGTTAAATCTGTTGTAACCCCAATTTATAATTCCCCTTGGCTTTGAATGTCAAAAAAAATGGGTTTTGATTTAGTGTACTTGTAAACTATGGTCAGAAATGTAGACATTTCTACATGTATACTTCATCAGAGCAATAAAAGTGGAGCACCTTATTGTATAATATGCTGCTGTACATAACCAATTTGCATTTTGCTAATTTGTCAAAGCCCCTCATCAAATCTTAAGTTTAAAATATTGCAAAATGTTAAATATTTAAATTTTGTCTAGAAAATAAGTGTCATGATAATTTTGACATAATTAAAAAAAAATGAATTGGTGAGTCATATCACTGTATTTATTTCATTCATCAATATACATTTATTCTATACCAAATTCTGATTTTTTTTTTTGTTACTGTGTAACTAGCATTATTTTAGAGTTTTAGTACTTATTAATGATACATAAAATGATGAAATTTAAAATATTATGATACATCTTTTGCATTAAAAAAATACAATAACACTTTTTTTCACTTTTTTAAGGTGAATATTTTCTACTTGTTATTTTAACAAATGTCCTTTTAAGTCATTTGTTAACAATATTTTTATTATGGAACACTTTTCTTTTGTTTCTTTCCTTGTTTATACCGCATGGTGAACAAAATGTTTATATTTTGTTAATTGAATTAATCGAATCAAGTACATTGTTATAGAATAAGGAATTTTTTAAAATCCTTCAAATATATTTTCTAAAGTTACAATTTAAAAATAAGTTTACTATGTAAGAATATTTTTATATGTAAAAAAAAAAACCTATCAAAAGAGTCTACATATTATATACAACATATATGATATAATATGTATACAAATGTATATCATATGATGTGCACACTATATACCACATGATATATACAATATATATCACATGCAAAGAAATATGATATTGCAATATGATATATGTTGTGTATATTATATAAGTAATGCTACATGTATATCAAAAAATCAACTATTATCGGTCACCGTACCATATACTATAATCTAATTTTTTTTAAACTATCAATCCAACTTTTAAAATATTTGATTAATGTACAATATTAAAAATTTGATTAATAGTTTTGAAAAACTGAATTATTACATATAATATAATAGCTAATTTTGTAATACACAAAAATATTTCTCAAATTATATAAATATATTAAATATTTCAACTAATTTTTTTATTATACATCAAATCAACTGTATATTTACCTTAATTATATATTTGTCTATCACCACTCTTAATTTGATTCATTGCCATTCACTCAAAACAAAACAATAAAAGATGTCTATCAATCTCTCCAATGGCAACAACAACAACACCAGTTCCTTCTCCTTCAAGATCCCCACCGTCAACTTCACCAAGCTCTTCATCAATGGCCATTTTGTTGATTCCATTTCAGGTATTAATTAATAATATTAATAATTTTTCATATTCTTCACCCTCCATCTCTTTCCCTTCTTCTTCTTTTTTGGCTCTTGCTATAGCTAGGTTCCTCTATGTGTGTCCCTCCTTCCTTCTATATTCATCTCTGTATTTCTTAATTCCCAGTTAAAACTATGTTTATGAGTTTGATGGCAAGGATTATGACCAAGTGCTTCAAAATATCAAAGCACACTACTTTATATATTTTTCTTAATTTTGAAATTATAGTTAGATTATTTTAATATAATTGTAATCAAATATTCTATGGAGAATATACTGATTCTAATAATAAAATTATACACATGCTATTCAAATTGATACTAATTTTTTTAACTGGAAAAAAAAAAGGAAAGGAGTTTGAAACAGAAGATCCAAGGAGAGGAGAAGTGATAGCGAGAATTGCGGAGGGAAGGAAAGAAGACATTGATGTTGCTGTCAAAGCAGCACGTGCGGCTTTCGATTGCGGTCCATGGCCTCGTCTGCCTGGCGCTGTATGTTACTTACCACCTTCGTCTTATCTTTTTCATTTAAACTTTAATTAATTGGGATATTGTACTCTGCACCCAATTTACTTGCAAATATACTCTTTTAATACCTAGTTTTTTCTGCAATAATACTTGATGTACAGTAAAAAAATAGTCAAACCAATTAATGAATCAATTTAATAATATTTTGATAAAAAAAAACTCTCTAAGTTAGTTGATAGTGAGTTGAGTGATTTTAAACCCAAAATCATTATATTAACATTTCATAGTTAGTTTCTATGTATACAAATTATATTCCTATGTATGTGATAATGCACACATAGTTATATATATAATAGTATCATAATGTATTACTAATGGATCAACATGAAATTTTGTTAATTATATTGGAGCTACTTTTCATTTAAAAGTAAAGGTATATATATATTTTTTGGCAAAAGTAAGTTAATTACTGTAATTTTTATCACGTGAATATGCTTTCACTTAAAAAATCACCTTTTTGGTCTTTCTTATTTTATAAAAGTAATGCTTTTAGATCGCTATATATGTTATTAATTTATATTTTTTTAATAAGTTATTACATTCTATGTAATTATTTGCTGGCTTTTTTGGTTTCAAGTCAGCCACCGATTGGAGGGGTGGTATAGTTTAATTTAGATGATTTAGTTTAGGAGATTTGATGCCTCCGCATAAGTCCATCTCATTATACAATGTGCTTCTTTGTTTTATGCTCCTATATTTAGTTCGCCTTTAAATAAAGGTCATCCTAACCAATATTTATGGGTTTCTTTCTTGGGCATTAAATAAATAAATGCAGGATTGTGACACGTTGAATAATAAATCAATGAGTAATATTTATTATATAATAGAAATACATCATATGCTATATAATATATGTCATACATAATATAATATGAATACTTACTAATACAATCAATGCACGGTTACAACACGATTAATATTTTATAATGTTAAATATAGAATGATAAGAAAAATATAGTATATTATTATTGTGTTGTTTTTCTTTTAAAATATTTTAAAAAGTATATTTTCTGAAGACAAGAAGGGAAAAAAAAACTTGCACTCGTGAATCATGATACCGATTAAAAAGTGTGAATATTTTAATATTTTTCATCCATTTTTAAATATAAGTTATTTCCTAATTTTTAATAGATTTTTATTTTATTATTCATAAATTATAATTACTGTTTTTAATATTGTGTAAAATATATAAATTAACAGGAATATTTTTGTTATTTGTTTTTTAATTTTTAAAATATCAATACAAATAAATCATCATCTTAATAAGTATAAAAAATAAAAAGTGAGTGTTTTTACGTATTTTATAATTGTTTGATGAGTTTGAAATCATGAACTAGAGTGTGTTTTTTAGAGCGTGTCTTTTTTCTTATAGAAGAAAAAAATAATAATTCAAACAAATCACAATGCATTTTTTTTTTTGGTTTACTCACAAAGACAACACTAAATTGGGTTTTAAGTATGAAAGATTATAATTCACATTAATTAATAATTGACTAAGTTAATTGTACGTAAGTTTAACGTCCAATCTACTTATGGAGTAATTTAGATCTCTTGCTAAAAAGGTTAATTTTGTAATCAATCTTGTAAGGTATCCACTACTGTAAAAAAGGAGTCACTAATTTTCAGTACTTGTTACGAATATCAACACAATTGTTATTTTGATCTTATTCTTTTTCTAGCATGTACATGAAACTTTTCCTTTTCATTTTTTACTCGTAAAGATACTAAAGTTGAGAATTCAAATCTAATCAGGAGAGAGCGAAAATTATGATGAAATGGGCAGAACTAATTGATCAAAACGTAGAAGAAATAGCAGCATTGGAAGCCATTGATACCGGAAAATTGTACCATCGATGTAAAGATATTGAAATTCCTTCAGCAGCAAACACTATACGGTACTATGCAGGTGCTGCGGATAAGATTCATGGAGAGGTACTCAAAGCTTCTAGAGAGTTCCATGCATACACATTGATGGAGCCAATTGGTGTTGTGGGACACATCATTCCTTGGAACTTCCCTACCACCTTGTTTGTTGCAAAGGTTGCTCCTTCCTTGGCTGCTGGTTGCACTATGGTCCTTAAGCCTGCTGAACAAACACCTCTCTCTGCTCTCTTTTATGCTCATCTTTCCAAACAGGTATCTATATATGTTTAGTTTAATAAAAATGTTGATAAAAATATTGTCAAGAAAGTTATATTGTCAAATATGTTTATGTATTTTTGTCGGTCACTAGATGGTGATAGGTGTTGTTCTTTTGGGTGACGTTCACTGGTTCGAGAGAGGCAAAATTGTTATATAACACAAATGCTGTGTAAGCCTGAAATTTGAGAAGGACAACACAAATGTAAATCTGAATTATCAACAAAAAAAAAATCAAGACATTTAATGTTTAAATTGTTGAAAATGATCATTTTTCTAGTAGGATCATCTTCATAATCTATATGGATTGTCTCAATATCTTTATCCTTCTAGATAAGTACCAAATGCAGTCTAAAAAAGAATAGTCAAACATTTTTTGTCTTTCTTTGTGATGATGATTTGATGAACATCTCGTATTTACTTGATGCTAAGCTAATTAAGGAAGGAATTGTTGTTTGTCTCTTTTGAAGGCTGGAATTCCAGATGGAGTGCTCAATGTAGTACCTGGATTTGGTCCTACTGCAGGTGCTGCAATAAGCTCACACATGGACATTGACAAAGTAATAATATATATAAATAATGTTCCACATATTAATTTGAAAGTAATAAATTACCAAGATTTTAATTGAGAGAGAATCCTAAGATTGTATTGATTAATTAGTTAATCAATTGTGCATATTATTATGTATAGGTTAGTTTCACTGGTTCAACAGAAATAGGCCGTGAGATAATGCAAGCTGCAGCTAAGAGCAATTTAAAAGCAGTTTCACTTGAATTAGGAGGAAAGTCTCCAATCCTAATTTTTGATGATGCTGATGTTGATAAAGCTGCTGATCTTGCTTTCTTGGGTGTTGTATATAACAAGGTTGTCAAATTTCTGTTAAGAAAAGTCCTGTTCCTTTTTCTTTTTTATTAACCTAACCCTTTTATACAATAACTAACATTTCATTTATTTCTTTATGTTTGATCTTTTTTAGGGAGAAATTTGTGTTGCAGGGTCACGTGTATTTGTTCAGGAAGGAATTTATGATGAATTTGAGAAGAAATTGGTGGAAAAGGCAAAAGCTTGGGTTGTTGGGGATCCTTTTGATCCTAAAGTTCAGCAAGGACCTCAGGTATATATATATATATATATATATATATATATATATATATATAGTAATAGAAAAACATATTTAATTAATTTATGTTTGCATTGCTCCAACAATTATATTTCCCATTATAATTGTAGGTTGACAAGAAACAATTTGAAAAAATTCTTTCCTACATTGAGCATGGAAAGAGAGAAGGAGCTACCCTTTTAACTGGTGGCAAAAGAGTGGGAAACAAGGGCTACTACATTGAGCCTACAATTTTCTCCAATGTTAAGGTGGATGAATATAATTTTATCTCAGCAAAAAGTATTGAATTTGAATAGGCTTTATTCAGGAATCTAGATAACTAAACATGATATTGTCATTTTCACTTTTAATTCTTAATAACAACCCCTGTTTTACTTAGGAGGACATGCTTATAGCTCAGGATGAAATATTTGGTCCTGTTATGTCACTAATGAAGTTCAAGTAAGTCTTAATCTTTTTGCTACTCTATTAAATAATCTTGAGTTTGTTCATGAGTACTAAATTTTAGTATGACATGTGAATAACAGGACAATGGAAGAAGCAATTAGGAGTGCTAACAACACAAAATATGGGTTAGCAGCTGGAATAGTGACTAAGAGCTTGGACACAGCAAACACAGTGTCAAGGTCAATTCGTGCAGGCATTGTTTGGATCAATTGTTATTTTGCTTTTGGAAATGATATTCCTTATGGAGGGTATAAGATGAGTGGATTTGGAAGAGACCTTGGACTTGAAGCTCTGAACAAGTACCTACAAGTTAAATCTGTGGTTACCCCAATTTATAATTCCCCTTGGCTTTGAATCAAAGCCTTATTCGCGGATTGTGCATGTGTGCAAAATAAAGGGATCAATACAATACACATGCTTCTACATGTATAATTAATTGATAATACTTATCATACAACAGAAATGCGTCAAATTAGTATACAACATATGATATACAATAAGACATAATGTGTGTTATATGTATGACACATGTATATATAGCACATATTACGTTTTATGTATAACACACGTTGAATACTAATTAGACATATTTTTATTGTTCGGTAAATATTATTGTATAAATAACCTAAGCAATGAAAATGGAGAAATGTACCATTTTATGTTATATCTTATGCAGCCAATTTTCAATTTTCTGTCCATATATTCGGAACCAAATCTGGTGGGGTATGTACTTCCACAGCATCACGTAAAACCATAGCCTAACACAGCCTATGGGCTATGGTTTCTTTAATTTATTCCAACAATTTTAAGATCCTCACGTATCTAACATCTAATGATTCCACAAATTCACAATAAAAGTTGTTCATGAAAACTTTCTCTTCTTCAGCTGATGATTTGGAAACATGCATCAGCCAAATAGGCAATTAACAGAACAACACATAGGAATTTTAGTTAAATATCTATGATTACACCGTTAACATTCTCTTCCATCATATCAGATACCAAAGAGAGAGACACTGATCCAGAACAGAACACCAACATCAAAACAGTAAACTTCACTTTCCAATTTTGCCCCGGAGCTTCACACCCAGTACCCTCTCCATCTTAGCCAACACGGCCTGGTTAGGAACCGCTTTTCCGTTCTCGTACTCCTGAACCACCTGAGGCCGCTCGTTGATCTGCTTCGCCAGCTCAGCCTGGCTCATCTTCCTGTCCACCCGGGCTTTCTGTATGGCCTGCCGAACCTCAACCGCCACGCGCTCCAGTGCCGCGGGCTCCGTCCCTTCCTCAAGCTTCCTCGCGTTCACTCCAGGCCCGGGCTTCTTGTTCGAGCCCGCGTCGAACTTCTTAACGGTTTGGACCTCCGCGCCGGTGCGCAGGGCCTGGTTGATGGCCTTGGGGTTGCGGAGGTCGTGGGCCTTGGGCCGGGACTTGTGAAGCACGACGGGCTCCCAGTCTTGCGAGATGACTCCCGTTGATCTGCTCGGCATCGTAGTGAGATTGAATGATCGATGAAGTGAGAGTGAAATGGGTATTTATAGAGGAGTGAGTGTCTGGAACGTTCTGGGGGTGTATGGATTAACTGGTTCAGCCATTTTCCTTCATTCCAACTTGCTCTCTCCAGAAAGTTCCACCATGCCCGATTCCATGATTGCGTGGCGTTCCAATCGACCTAGGATTTTCTATACGGTATCTTCAAAGCGAAGAATATTAATGTAAAATGAAAATTGAGAGAAACACTAGAATGAATTAATTGAGAGAAAGAAAAGGTTAAAGTAATCATCAACATGAATTAAAAACTTATCACGTTATTTATAATTATTGTGAGTTCATCAAAGAAAAATGTAGAGTTCGTACAGAAAAAATGAAAAAAGGTAGAGAGTTTTTTTTCAAATAAACTCATATATCAATAACTGCTTGACTATTTTATTATGAAAGAGAATATAACGTAGCGTTACATGACCATTATATATATATATATATATATATATGAGAGAAACACTAGAATGAATTAATTGAGAGAAAGAAAAGGTCAAAGTAATCATCAACGTGAATTAAAAACTTATCACGTTATTTATAATTATTGTGAGTTCATCAAAGAAAAAGGTAGGGTTCATACAAAAAAATGGAAAACGGTAGAGAGTTTTTTTCAAATAAACTTATATATCAATGACTGTTTGACTACTTTATTAATATGAAAGAGAATATAACGTAGCGTTACATGATCATTATTATATATATATATATATATATATATGAGAGAAACACTAGAATGAATTAATTGAGAGAAAGAAAAGGTCAAAGTAATCATCAACGTGAATTAAAAACGTAACATGTTATTTATAATTATTGTGAGTTCATCAAAGAAAAAAAGTAGAGTTCATACACAAAAAAAACGGTAGAGAATTTTTTTTCAAATAAACTCATATATCAAGGAGTGCTTGACTACTTTATTCTGAAAGGGAATATAACGTAGCGTTACATGGCCATTATTATATATATATGAGAGAAACACTAGAATGAATTAATTGAGAGAAAGAAAAGATCAAAGTAATCATCAACGTGAATTAAAAACTTATCACGTTATTTATAATTATTGTGAGTTCATCAAAGAAAAAGGTAGAGTTCATACAAAAAAATGGAAAACGATAGAGAGTTTTTTTCAAATAAACTCATATATCAATGACTGCTTGACTACTTTATTATGAAAGAGAATATAACGTAGCGTTACATGACCATTATTATATATATATATATGAGAGAAACACTATAATGAATTAATTGAGAGAAAGAAAAGGTTAAAGTAATCATCAACGTGAATTAAAAACTTATCACGTTATTTATAATTATTGTGAGTTGATCAAAGAAAAAGGTAGAGTTCATACAAAAAAATGGAAAACGGTAGAGTTTTTTTTCAAATAAACTCATATCAATGAGTGCTTGAATACTTTATTATTAAAGAGAATATAACGTAGCGTTAATGACCATTATTATATATGTGAGAGAAACACTAGAATGAATTAATTGTGAGAAAGAAAAGGCCATCAAAGTAATCATCAACGATTCAACGCGATTTAAAAACTTATCACGTTATTTATAATTATTGAGAGTTCATCAAAAAAAAAATGTATAGTTCATACAAAAAAAATGAAAAACGATAGAGAGTTATTTTCAAATAAACTCTAGAATTACATGATCTTCATATAAAAATATAGAAGTGAACAATATATATTGGAATTAATTATATGTTTCCATTCAACTCTTGGAGAAGAAAACTTGAGCAATTAGTTAGATTTGATTTTTTAAGTTGTATACATAAACTTCTTTTAATTTATCTATTGAAATTAAGAAAGTAATTATTAAAAAAATTACAAAAGAACAAATCCATTATAAGACAGTTTAAATGAGTCCTTATAAAAATGAAATGTAAGTTTTTAGTTTTTAAGAAAAATAATTATTTGATATTATTTTTTCAAAAATGAATTTAGTAGAATATAACTAATATAATTGTTCAAACTCATAATTTAAGTTATTGATTAACTATGTATCAACTATTGTTAAAATGTGAACGTCACTTTCTTATATATGCTTTTAGGATCCACCGGTGAAGTCTATAAGAATCCTTTACTCTCTCACACACATAGTAGTGTACTTCTGACATGAAATTCAATCCATGCTTCAACAAACGACAGTTCCAGGCTTCACCACAAAACTCTTTGTTCTAACCCAACAACACAAGTCGTGTCGTGAACATGTGTTTAACCACTATGAAAACTCTAATTTTGTTCCTATTTTCGCTTCTACTCTTGTGTTGAGGAAAAGTGTTATTCCACCTCCTCCCCAGCCCATGACGCTTAATCTTTTTGATGGAGTCTCGACCCTTTCTTTGGGTCAGTCTTCTTTTCTTCACCGGGCCATTCATTCAAATGATCAATTTACAAAAGATTTTATCAACCATGCTAATGTCAAGTTCATATAAAAAAACATTAATGCTTGTTCACATGACCCCCAAAACATCAACAACACCGATAGTGCCTTTTGCTCAAAAAATTGCAGTTATTCCAACTCTCAATTTGCAGCTATTGTTGTTGCTTCTTCGTCGCACCCTCCTACTCTACTACCACCGATTTCAATTGATGGAGTTGGACAGATTATAAAGCTAAGAATGACGGATAATCTTGCACGCCACATAAGAAAAAGCAATCAACATGCTAACGATATTAGTAAGTTGAGGATGCTAACTAAGTGAGCAAACACACAAAATGTTGGCAAAGACTAAGAAGGAATCACCAAGGGGCAATGGACACCAAATGAAGATAGATATTATAACTAATTTATATAAAGTATATTGATTTTGTGTGTGAAATCCAATTTCATAATTTTTAATCAAATTGATTTAATTGGTTGTTTTTCTTAAACTTTTTCTATGTTCTTTGCGATCTTACCACGATTTCTGCAACTTCTCTTTTCATAACAAGTTCGCACACTTTCGTAATAAATCATTTTGATATCTTTAGCATAACTCTTTTTAAGGAGCTACTCTTATCACTCATATTAATTACTTTTTCTCGTTGAAAATAATATTCTCTTTTCACTTTTTATTTTGATCCATATTTTTTGTTTTTAATTTCAAGAAGCACTTAATTTATTTTTCCTATTATACCCCTTATTAATATAGGAGAGAGAATATTTGTAGAAGGGAATAAAAAATATTTTTAACTTTTTACTTCTATTATTTAGATTTTTCATATAAATCAATTATTACTTTAATTAGTGTGTATATAAGTGAAAAGACACTTATTTTGAATTGGAGGTAGTATTTTTTTTCTTTGATATCATTGTAAGAGAGATAAAGTTAAGATATAAAATTAAATATGAGAAACGATATATTAATAAGAATAATATTGTAAAATACACTAAAAATTTCCTATTTCTAAGTTTATTCAATTATTTTCTTTATAAACATGAAAAGTGAAAAATGACAAATGAAGTGACAAAAGAGTTATAAATTGAAATAAAATAAAAAAGGTATTTTGATAATTTATGAGAGATCATATAAGGGACACATGGTCACTTGACGGAGGTTTGGATGTGTAGTTAACGAATTGGATAAATTGCACACTTTAAATTGAGAGTCAATAAAAGTTGAGAAATATGTCAAATCATGGTCAATAGTTATTATAATGAGTGGTTTCAAGTGATGGTTTGTTATTTACAGTTGAATTTTGTATTGTTTAGAAGTGTAAACTAAATTACACTATGGATGGATGAAGATTAAATTCAAAACGTAAAAAGTAAAAGGTAAAATGTACCAATTTTTAATTTTTAAAAGGTGTAAGTCTAAATTGCACAAACACAATAAATAAGGGTGTAAATTATTTTTTCTTTAATTAAAATTTAAAAAAATGAAGAACCAATTTTTGAGGAAAAAGGTCAAGATTATTTTATTTTTGCATTAATTCTACTGAAAAACTGCATATATCAATGACTGCTTGACTACTTTATTATGAAAGAGAATATAACGTAGCGTTACATGACCATTATTATATATGTGAGAGAAACACTTTAATGAATAAATTGAGAGAAAGAAAATGTCAAAATAATTATCAACGTGAATTAAAAACTTATCACGTTATTTATAATTATTGTGAGTTCATCAAAGAAAAAGGTAGAGGTCATACAAAAAAAAAAAAAAGGAAAAAAGTTGAGTGTATTTTTCAAATAAACTCTAGAGTTACATGATCTTCATATAAAAATATAGAAGTGAACAATATATATTGGAATTATAATTATATGTTTCCATTCAACTCTAGGAGAAGAAAACTTGAACAATTAGTTAGATTTGATTTTTTAAGTATGTATACATATACTTATTTTAATTTATCTATTGAAATTAAGAAAGTAATTATTAAAAAAATTACAAAAGAACAAATCCATTATGAGACAATTTAAATGAGTCCTTATAAGAATGAAATGCAAGTTTTTAGTTTTTAAGAAAAATAGTTATTTGATATTAATTTTTCAAAAATGAATTTAGTAGAATATCACTAATATAATTGTTCAAACTCATAATTTAAGTCATTGATTGACTATGTTAAAACGTGAACGTCACTTTCTTATATATGCTTTTAAGATTCACCGGTGAAGTCTATAAGAATCCTTTACCCTCTCACACACATAGCAGTGTACTTCTGACATGAAATTCAATCCATGCTTCAACAAACGACAGTTCCAGGCCTCACCACGAAACTCTTTGTTCTAACCTAACAACACAAGTCGTGTCGTGAACATGTGTTTAACCACTATGAAAGCTCTAATTTTGTTCCTATTTTCGCTTATACTCTTGTGTTGAGGAAAGGCGTTATTCCACCTCTTTCCCAGCCCATGACGATTAATCTTTTTGATGGGGTCTCACCCTTTGTTTGGGTCAGTCTTATTTTCTTCACTTGATCATTCCTTCAAATGATTAATTTACAAAAGACTTTATCAACATTGCTAATGTCAATTTCACATAAAAAACATTAATACTTTTTCGCATGACCCCTAAAACATCTACAACACCGATAGTGCCAAATTCATATTGGATTTTGCTCAGAAAATTGCAGTTATTTCAACTCAATTTGCTGCTACTGTTGTTGCTTCTTCGTCGCACCCTCCTACTCTACCACCAGCGATTTCAAATGGTGGAGTTGGACCGATGATAAATTTAAGGATGAAGGATAATCTTGCACGCCATATATAAAAGAGTAATCAAGAGGCTAACGATATTAGTAAGTTGAGGATGTTAACTAAGAGGGTAAACACACAAGATGTTGGCAAAGACCCAGAAGGAATCACCAAGGGGCAATGGACACTAGATAGGGATAGGTATTGTAACTAATTTACATAAAATATATTGATTTTGTGTGTGAAATCCAATTTCATAAATTTTAATCAAATTGATTTTATTGGTTGTTTTTCTTAAACTTTTTCTATGTTCTCTGCTATCTTACCACGATTTCTGCAACTTCTCTTTTCATAACAAGTTCGCACACTTTCGTAATAAATCATTGATCTCTTTAGCATAACTCTTTTTAGGGAGCTACTCTTATTACTCATATTAATTACTTTTTCTCGTTCAAAATAATTGTCTCTTTTCAGTTTTTATTTTGTTCCATATTTTTTGTTTTTTTAAAATTTCAAGAAGCACTTAATTTATTTTTCCTATTATACCCCTTATTAATATAGGAGAGAGAATATTTGTAGGAGAGAATAAAGATACTTATTTTGAATTGAAGGGAGTATTATTTTTCTTTGATATCATTGTAAGAGAGATAAAGTTAAGATATAAAATTAAATATAAGAAACAATATATTAATAAGAATAATTATGTAAAGCTATTTTATACAATCATCCATTAAAAATAAACTTTTAAAATAAAATAAACATAATACCACAATCTTTTTCTGAGTACAATGCAAATTGTATATGGGGTGGCATCCCTAGGAAGTTTTTTTTTTTTTTGGTGATATCCCTCTAGGAAGTTTTTTTTTTTTTTTCTGGTGTGGTCCCTCTAGGAAGTTAATGGAGTACCTAGTTGCTGATGTTAGTTGGGCCTCCATACCCCGTCGGATCGAAGTGTAGCTTTCTTTCTTGGGCTTCGGCCCCGTTTATATACCATAAAAAAAAAAGATTCCCTATTGAGCGCTAAAATGTTTGTTGGCGCCAAAAGTTTTCACTTCCCAACGATACATTTCTTGATTTCTATTCTTGATACCTTTTACGCCTTCACACTTGTCACACCACAAAACGTTTCTCTCTCACTCCTTCTCTGCTGAATGATGAATCGCCAGAAATCCATACTTTCTTTCTTCCAGAAAGCCACGCCGGGAAACAACGCTTCAGGCGGCCGCCGAGCTTCCGACGAGTCTGTCCGGCAACCTAATCGTAATGTCACCGCCGCTGTCAATCCTCAGCCCCCGCCGTTGCCGCCGAACGATGTCAGAGGAACCGACACGCCGCCGGAGAAGGTGCCGCGTCAGGTTTTGCCGGCTAGCTTCGCTTCGAACGGAAACAGCTTTGGTACTTCCCTCTTCGAGAGCATCATGCACAAATTCGTAAAGGTCGATGATGGCGGAAAGCTTAGCCAGAGGTAATCGTCGTTTTGTTTGTTTTGCTTCGAGGTGTTCGTAGCGTTAGGGTTTTTTTTCATTGTAGTGCGAGAAAAAATGGAATGTGTTTTTTGTTCCGTGAGATTTCAATGCTTTCTTTTATTGCTTGCGTATTCGTTATAGGGAAAAAGTTGATGTAGTTTGTTTCAAGTCAAATTTGTAAGAAATAAGGAAATAGCGTTTAGGAAACTGTTCTAAAACTCGTTATGTTTCACGTTGAGGATGATCAATGATTTGAAACTATTCAGCAAATTTTGGTAACATTGTAGACTGAATTGAAAGCATGTTAAGGCATTTTGAAATTCTACATCAGGATTTTATTTTTCAGCGAGTTGAATGCTACTCAAAATTTGATGCGGTTCAAATTGAAAGTTGAAAATGAAAGAGTGCTTTTACCTTTTGCTGCTTTCATTGATCTTACCCGCAATTCTTTTACAGGAGCCAGTCATCAGATCACAGTTTGCACAAATCGTCTCCTGCATCAAGAGTATGTGCTGATGCTCCCAGTAAAGGACTGTGTAAGGAGGGAGATTCAGCTTTTGCTTTTCAACCTATGGTGAAAGATACCACTGTAAATCTCAAGGAAAAGACTAATGCGTCAAACACAGTGCCTATTGAAATCGATGTTGACATTATTGGACCTGAAACCCCAGGGATGCAGCCTCTTGCTTCTCATGCAAAGCGAAGCAGAGATGATGGATCCAAGTTTCAGTCATTGATGGAATCCGGAAAGCGCGTCAGATTTCTTGATGATTCGCCATCATTGAACTTGACTAAGAAGGAAGCAGAAGTGGCCAGCAGGTTTGAGTGGCTGGATCCTTCTCAAATCAGGGATGCTAGTGGAAGAAGGCCCAATGATCCTTTGTATGATAGGACAACACTATATATACCTCCGGAAGTTTTGAAAAAAATGTCAGCTTCTCAGAAACAGTATTGGAGTGTCAAATGTAAATACATGGATGTTTTGCTATTCTTTAA
Organism: Aeschynomene evenia; assembly: GCA_013621005.1. Taxonomy (NCBI): domain Eukaryota; kingdom Viridiplantae; phylum Streptophyta; class Magnoliopsida; order Fabales; family Fabaceae; genus Aeschynomene; species Aeschynomene evenia. Next base: position 33,403,638 of record CM024267.1, read on the forward strand.
AGTGGTTAGTCAATCTAGTACCTAGAATATTGATGTTTTAATTTGTTTGATTGATTTATTTATTTACTTTATTCTTAACCTTTGATTGTTAATGGTCATCACAGGGAAAATTCTATGAGCTTTATGAAATGGATGCTGAAATTGGCCATAAGGAGCTTGATTGGAAAATAACATTGAGTGGTGTAGGAAAATGCCGACAGGTGATTTCATGTATATAGTTATTTAGTTCTTGACCTATTTTCTTTTTTGTTCATCTCTTAAAGAAGTGGTTGTTACTTGCTGCTTCAGGTTGGTATATCTGAAAGTGGGATTGATGATGCTGTTCAAAACCTGGTTGCTCGTGGGTAAGTACTAAGGATGGAGTGAGATTTGGTTTGATGGTTGATAAGACTAAATATAATTTACATCTGAAGTGGAGATTTTGTGCTGCATAGAGATGATCATAGCTAATTCCAGATGGATTGGGCCATATGAAGTAGACCTCAAAAATTGTTTTACACATTAATTCCTAGTTAACTTGTTGAGGACTTAGTATGGTTTTTTTGTTTGTTTGTGTAGATATAAGGTTGGGAGAGTGGAACAGTTGGAGAAATCTGAAGAAGCAAAAGCTAGAGGAGCTAACTCTGTAAGTTTTTCCATGCTTATGGTTGTGTTGGCTTCACTACATTCATGTAGATATTTTGATTATTTGGTTACATCAAAATGCTGTCGAAACTAAACCGAGACCAGTCTTTATATAACATATTGTATATTATTAATAGTGCTTTTGAATTCAAATAATTCTTCTGCCTTTTGCATGGTATTACTCTAACTGTTTGATTGCAGGTTATTCAAAGAAAATTAGTTCAGGTGATCACTCCATCTACTACTGTGGATGGTAATTTTGGTCCTGATGCCGTTCATCTTCTTGCAATAAAAGAGGTATGCTTTTTTAAAGGGAGTGCTATTGGTACATAGCACAGTACCCCTCCACCCATTAAAATGTTGGCAACTTTGATGAATATGTTGGCAAGTTGCAAACATATTCATCAAAGTTGCCAACATTTGAATGAGGTGGGAAATAGGTGGAGGAGTACTATGCTATGTACATTTAGCATTTTCCCTTTTTTAATGCTATTATAAGTGCCTATATTGCATAGTTATGTTAAAGATTGATACTTTGAATATCAACATGATGGCAGTTTGGTTTTTTCTTTTGCAGGGTAGCAATAACTTGGATAATGGTTCAGTTGTGTTTGGATTTGCTTTTGTTGACTGTGCTCGTCTTCGGTTTTGGGTTGGTTCCATTGATGATGATGCATCATGTTCTGCTTTGGGAGCTTTATTGATGCAAGTATGGCAAGAGAGGCAGAGACCTCTTGATTTACATATTTCTGTTTTATTATTTAGTCTTTATGAATGATCATTCAAATTTGTCAAATGATTAGCTAATTTGATTGTTGTAATTGTGATTTAGGTGTCACCTAAGGAAGTTATATATGAAATCAGAGGTGAGCAATCTTATACTTATTTGATTTGCCTTCAACTTGAACACATGTCAATTCTGGATTAATTATAAGATTATTACTTACTGTCAGAGTATGATGCTTTGTAGGGATGTCCAAAGAAGCTCAGAAAGCACTTAGAAAATTCTCATTAAATGGTGAGATATGATCTTCCAAAGCTGGTATTTGGATACACTAGTTTGATATAGGAAAGCTATGAATCTCAATTTAATCAGACAACAGCTAGTGTTGTAATATATGGTGAAATGATCTTCCAGTGCTGGTCTTTGAATCTAAATTTTTTCCCCAGGTTCAACAACACTACAGTTGACTCCAGTGCAGTCAATTGCTGACTTGACAAACTCAGAAATTGGTGATTTAGTTCGCTCAAAGGGATACTTTAAGGGGTCATCTCATTCACTAGATCATGTGCTGAGCAGTGTGACTCACCATGAAATCTCAGTGTCTGCTCTTGGTGGACTGATTGATCATCTAGCTAGATTGATGGTATGCTTTGTGCTTATTATGACCCTTTTAGTGATGGTTAATACTTCAAGAATCTTCAGGTATGTTGTTAATGGTGATTGATCTATTATACTTTTCGTACAGTTAGAGGACGTTCTTCAGGATGGGGATATTTATCCTTATCAAGTTTATAGCGGTTGCCTCAAAATGGATGGTCAGACGTTGATAAATCTAGAGATCTTTGGCAATAATGCAGATGGTGGCAAAGCAGGCAAGTGCTTGAGTTTATATCTTCAAAATATGTTTTTGGTTTTAAATTTCAGTATGCAGCCTTAAAATCAGTTCTGCTTGAGTTTCAGGCACATTATACAAATATCTGGATAACTGCTTGACTTCATCTGGAAAGCGACTTCTTAGGAACTGGATCTGCCATCCTTTAAAAGATGGTGAAGGAATTAACAACAGGCTTAATGTAGTTGATGGCCTAATGGCTCATCCAGAGATTGTGTCCCATACTGCTCAGCATCTTTGCAAGCTTCCAGATTTGGAATTATTGCTTGGCCGAATTAAGTCCAGCCTTAAATTTTCAGGCCCTCTTTTGTTGCCCTTGTTGGGAAAGAAAATATTGAAGCGAAGGGTGAGTTCTAGTACTGTTTTATGTCCCACATGTGTTCAGTTTATGCTAATTGTTTTCCACTTTGATGTCCAAACATTTCTCAGTCCTGTTTGTGAGCTAACTTCTTTTGTTAATGTCAAAGAAAACACATTGACTTTCTGGCAACTTCTCTTTTAATGACTGTCATAAAGTCTCTCGTAAGTCTTCTAAATTAGTTGAATATTTCATGTCATGATGGTGGCAGCATTGCTTTGAAAGAACATGAACACTGAATGGTATGGGGGAGTTATATCTGTACTATATGGAAAAAATAAACCTGATCACATTGATGGTTTATAACTTAGTTTTCCCAGCTGCGCATGCTACTCATTTTGGGTTTTCTTACTGTGTTTTGGAATGACATCTAGAAAATCAGTACGGAAGGTTATAGAATAATATAAGTTGGATTGATTTTGTGTTATTTGGTGCACTTGAATAATGTTTAATGTGATACAGGTGAAGGTGTTTGGGTCACTTGTGAAAGGCCTTCGGACTGCTTTGAGTTTGCTGGTTCTTCTAAAGAATGAGCAGCCTTTGATATCATCCTTAACCAAAGTCTTTAAAGTTCCAATTCTGACTGGTAGTGATGGGCTCGATCAATTTCTTACTCAGTTTGAAGCAGCTTTAGATAGTGACTTCCCTAATTATCAGGTATTTTTCTTTTTTATTCAGAGCACTTTCAAATAATACAAAAGGAAATTATCTCCACTTATTATTTGGTAGCGCTCTGCTTGATTCTGGCTGCTCACTGGCTCACTGCAATTTACATTCATTAGACATTTAAACATTTTAATGTGTGATGTACTCATGCTGATTCTCAATTTTTCATCCATATTATATGGCTATTTGTTTGAATATGCAATTGTTCATTATACTTGAATTTTGTTTTGTTATTAAGGCGATGGCCGTGATGCTTAGAATAGAATATTATTATTGTATGTGACCTGACACATACTTTTTTGTCAGAATCATAACGTTACAGATTCAGATGCTGAAACACTTACGATATTAACTGAATTATTTTTGGAGAAAGCTGCCCAATGGTTTGAGGTTGTTCACGCCATCAATTGCATTGATGTCCTAAGATCTTTTGCAGTTACTTCTAGCTTTTCATCTGGAACTATGTGTAGACCTGTCATAGTGCCAACACCAGAAAGTTCTACTAGCAAAGACAGTGGAGGAGGACCTGTGCTTAAAATGAAAGGGCTATGGCACCCATATGCTCTTGGAGAAAATGGAGGGTTGCCTGTACCTAATGACATAATTCTTGGTGAGAATGTAGTTGGGCATCATCATCGCACATTGCTGCTGACTGGACCAAACATGGGTGGAAAGTCAACACTTCTGCGTGCTACCTGTCTTGCTGTGATAATGGCCCAGGTTCTCTCTCTTCTCTTTTTTTTATTTTTTTCATAAACGTTGCTATTCTCTACCTGTTTAGCTAGACACCAATAATGAATAGTTTTTTTTCCCTCTTTTCTGAAACTACTTTTTATCTCATTTTATTCAAGCTATATATAAAGCCTCAAGGGGAGTGCATGCTATATTTCATGCAATTGCTCTGTCATCTTGTTCTGATGCCTTTCTTTATAATATGCCTCTGGTGTATTTGCAGATAGGTTGTCATGTGCCATGTGAAAACTGTGTTCTCTCAGTTGTGGATATCATCTTCACACGACTTGGAGCCTCAGATAGAATCATGTCAGGCGAGAGTAAGTACTCTAAGTCTCTAAAGTGCTTTGCACCGCATAGCAGGCAGAGAATGTTGCCTAGTTAAACACATTGACGCTTGCATCAACAGAGTTGCTAAGGACTTGGAAAATGCAGAATTGTTGTCTTATAGTTTATTGTTTATCTCGAGTATTGCATTATCAATTCCAACAAATTCTGCCTCTCTTTTCAGGTACCTTCTTTATTGAATGTACAGAAACTGCATCAGTTCTTCAGAATGCTACTCAAGATTCTCTGGTTATACTTGATGAATTGGGTCGAGGAACAAGCACTTTTGATGGCTATGCCATTGCATATGCAGTGAGACTCAGTTCTTTACCATTTTTTTTTTGCTTTTTCCATGTGACATCTCTGGTTCCATTTTTAACTGCTGATGTTCTATGATTAATTGATTACTCTAAGTTGGGCATGATTAAGAGTTTAAAAACTCTTTTAAGTTAGATAATTGCAGTGTATCAATGGCACTATATTTTCATCATATTAGGCTATCCATAGAAAGAAAAGGTCACCTTGCAACATATTTGTTAAGGTTCTATTATGCTGTACATTTTGCTTCAGGTAATCTATGACTTCTTGATAATGTTTTATATTTCATATTGTTTAATAATTCTCTGGATGTGCACAGGTATTCCGCCATCTGATCGAAAGGGTCAATTGTCGCCTGCTATTTGCCACACATTACCATCCACTCACGAAAGAGTTCGCCTCTCATCCGCATGTTAAGATGCAACACATGGCTTGTGCTTTCAAGTCGAAATCCAATGGCTATTCCAAATGTGATCAGGAGCTAGTCTTCCTATATCGACTTGCCTCCGGAGCATGCCCGGAGAGCTACGGATTGCAGGTTGCTCGTATGGCTGGGATTCCAGAGGAGACAGTAAACATTGCTTCAAATGCTAGCCAAGTGATGAAAAAATCAATGGGAAAAAGCTTTAGGTCAAGTGAACAGAGAGCAGAGTTCTCAACTCTCCACGAAGAATGGTTGAAGACATTGCTGTCCATCTCAAGAATAGAGGATTGTAAATCTTTAGATGAAGATGTTTTAGATACATTAGTTTGTTTATGGTATGAACTAAAAACTTCATTTAAATCAGGCAAGTAGAGATATAGGATGGGATCAAGAGTCTAACTTTCGTAGAGCAGTATGTAAATTTATACTGTAGTGTAGTTTGATTTAGAACATTTATTTTACTTCTGGGGAAAAAAAGGATTCTTTATTTTGTTTTATTTTTCCAGAGAAGTGGAAAACATGCAATGTAGAGTTAGGGAATATACACTATATTTTTTCCGAAATAGTTTTTTTTTTCATACTTACCATACATCAAAGCAACTCTTAAATGAGAAATTAGGCAACACAGTACCTCTTATTGTTATAAAAAAGGCATATATGTTATTTCAACTAATTCCTGAAGTGTTATCTTTTCCTGTAAAGTGATCTCTTTGTTGAAGATTAATGATAATCTAAAATTTCTTACGTCTAACAAGTTAGCTATTTGTATAGATAGCACCGAGAAAAAAATTATAATATTATATTAAATTACTTCGAACTTAAATTGTTCTACTCTCTTCAAAATTCAAATAGTAATTGGTAACCACAGAAAATTGCAAACAAATAAACAAAAGACAGAAAATTGCAATAATTAAGGCAATATAAACAAATTATAATCTACCACTTCTTTGCCAAACAATCCGGCAATGTCTTTTCTCATGATTATTTTGTGTCCTTAGATATGCGAAAATCCATCCAAAAATTTCTCTGTTTTGTACTTAGTCTTCTCCACTCTCATTGCATAACTTGCATGTGCTAAGAAGGCACCAAAAAAAAGAATCACCAACATCAAAATGGATTTTCTATTTTTGGCAAAAACACTCGTTGCACATCAAGCGGTTGCATTAAAATTACGAGGTGCAGAAAAATCGGAAGCAACAACAAAGTGTAAAAAATTTCAATTCAATATTACAAAAAAAAAAACAGAGTGTGAAAAACTACAGAGTATGCAGAACCAGAATCATGCACTTGTTTTGTTGTTTCATGTTTTAGTATGAATCCTTAACATGCACGGTTAAGAAAATGATGAAACGGTTAGCTGCAATTGTGAACGAACCGGATGTGATGAACGGAGAAGAAGAAGAAGATGAACACCAAAACAGCAAGAGGCACTCAAAAGCAAAATTCAAGAGGAAACAGCTTGCACTCTCATGCATGCTCAACACAGAGGTTGGTGCAGTTTTAGCAGTGATTCGTCGAACCCCAGAATACAATTATATGATTTCTCCTTCGGATGACTCATACGATTCCTCCATTATCGCATCCTTGAGGTCCCTTCGGTCTCTTATCTTCAACCCTCAACAAGAATGGCGCACCATAGAACCTTCCATCTACCTATCACCTTTCCTTGATGTTATCCAGAGCGATGACATGCCCGCTCCTGCAACTGGGGTTGCCCTCTCTGCACTTCTCAAGATCCTCAAGTTCGAGGTGTTTGATGAAAAGACACCTGGTGCAAGAGAAGCCATGGAGTCCATTGTCCACGGTATCACTCCACATATATAATGCCTAAATACCATGCTTTTAATTATGAGATTGCAATTGGTTTTGTAATATTGCAGCCGGAAAACCCGGGGAGTGTGGTTGAGCGGTAGGGTTCATCCTCCGTTAACCAAGTGTCAGGGTTCGATCCTCGTTTTGGGCATGAAAAAACTTTAAAACCCCGGACCAGTTGTCTCACCCTTCAAGGTGCCTACAAGCCAACGAGAAATTAGTCACTGTGATCGACAGAGTATACCCGGTCATTAACAAAAAAAAAATATTGCAGCCGGAATTCCGATTGCAGACCTCAATTTTAAAACCTTGACGTATACTTGAGTTTGTTCACATATGCATATATGCTAAAAAGTTGTAAATTTTATTGTTTTGATTCTATGTATCATACAATATCTATCGTGTTTACTCATATATGTACTTGTGCAACAAAGGTATCACGGCATGCCGGCTGGAGAAAACTGATCCGGTTTCTGAGGATGCAGTGATGATGAGGATACTGCAGGTTCTAGCAGGGATAATGAACCATAAAGCTTCAATTTTTCTGACTGATCAAGCTGTGTGCACTCTTGTGAATGCTTGTTTTCAAATTGTTCAACAATCCGTGAGCAGGGGTGATTTGCTGCAGAGGAGTGCAAGGTACACAATGCATGAGCTCATTCAAGTTGTGTTCTCTAGGCTGCCAGAGATTGAGTTCAAGGGTGGTGAAGGGAATTCTGAATCTGAAACTGAGGATGCTGATGAAGTTTCGGGTTTGGAATCTGGTTATGGTGTTCGTTGTGCCATTGACATATTCCATTTCTTGTGCTCATTGTTGAATGTTGTGTCTGTTGCTGACAATGATGGGTCAGCACCTCACACTGCTGATGAAGATGTTCAGATTTTCGCCTTGGTTTTGATCAACTCTGCTATTGAACTGAGTGGGGATGAGATTGGAAGGCACCCTAAGCTCTTGAGAATGATTCAAGATGACTTGTTTCACCACTTGATTTACTATGGATCATGGTCGAGCTCCTTTGTTTTGTCCATGATTTGCAGCACCGTATTGAACGCCTATCACTTTCTGCGAAGGTTAGATACTTTTTTTTTGAAAAATTTCACGTGATTCAATCTTTTAAAGGCTATAGTCTATATAATAAGGAGCAAATTCTTATTGAAGCCTTTGATATTAGTCTAAGAATTTCAATCTTTTGTAGGGTTATTCGTTTCCAACTAGAGGCTTTCTTTGGATATGTGCTGCTAAGAATTGCAACATTTGGAAACACAATTCAGCTTCAAGAAGTTGCAATGGAGGGAATAATAAACTTCTGCAGACAACCAACATTCATAGTTGAAGTTTACGCCAACTATGACAGTGATCCATGTTTTAGGAATGTGTTTGAGGATATTGGCAAGTCACTCTGCAAGCACTCATTTGCAGGGAATAATGGTCCCTTGACTTGTATGCAAATCCAAGCCTTTGAAGGACTATTGATTGTGATTCACCACATTGCAGATAACATTGACAAAGATGATTCATCAGCCCCTTTAGGCCAATACTCACATCAGTTGACTGAGTACAAGCCATTTTGGGAGGAGAAGGACATAGAAGATGATTTTGAAACTTGGGTGGAGCATGTAAGGATGAGGAAAATGCAGAAAAAGAAACTATTGATTGCTGCTAACCATTTCAACAGAGATAACAAGAAGGGCCTTGAGTACTTGAAGCATGCTAAACTGATCTCTGATCCTCCTGATCCTAAGGCTCATGCTTACTTCTTTCGCTACACTCCCGGCTTAGACAAGAAGATAATAGGAGAATACCTCGGAGACCCTGATGAATTCTACCTCAAAGTTCTCAAAGAGTTCACAGAAACCTTTCACTTCAATGGCATGGTTCTTGACATGGCGCTTCGGTTTTATCTAGAGAGTTTCTGGTTGCCAGGAGAGTCGCAGAAGATTCAGCGCATACTAGAAGCATTCTCTGAGAGATTCTATGATCATCAATCATCAGACATGTTTGCAAGCAAGGATACTGTTCTAATCTTGTGCTACTCCCTCATCATGCTTAACACAGATCAGCACAATCCTCAAGTGAAGAAGAAGATGACAGAAGAGGAGTTCATTCGCAACAACCGAGCAATCAATGCAGGGCAGGATCTGCCTAGAGAGTACCTTTCTGAGCTTTTTCAATCAATTTCAACATATGCAATTGCACTTGCTCAGAGTACTGTTTCATTGGACATGACTCCAAGTAGGTGGATTCAGCTCATAAACCGCTCCAAAGTTACTCACAGCTTCTCACAATGTACCTACAACCGCAGGATGTGCAGAGATATGTTTGCCAGCATTGCTGGTCCATCGGTGGCCGCGCTCTCAGCCTTCTTCGAGCATGCTGATGAGGAGGAGCTGCTCCATGAGTGCATTGAAGGCTTGTTCTCGGTCGCCAGGATTGCGCAGTATGGGCTAGAAGATACCCTTGATGAGCTCATCACATCATTCTGTAAATTCACAACTCTGCTAAATCCATATGCTTCTACAGAAGAGACCATGTTCACATTTACCCATGATTTGAAGCCAAGATTGGCAACGGTTGCTGTTTTCAACATAGCAAACATTTTCCGGGACTCGATTCGAGGAGGTTGGAAGAACATTGTAGATTGCTTGTTAAAACTCAAGAGGCTTAGGCTGATTCCCAATTCTGTGATTGACCTTGAGGGATCATCAGCTGATGTCCCAACAGAACCCGAATCAGCTGCTCTTTCTCCCACTGATGATCATAAATTCGGAAGTCACCAAATGGTTAACATAATGAATTGTTTCCAACTCCTTTCACCAGACAACATGGAAGACAGCTTGAACCTTGGCAGTGAATTTGAACAAAATTTGAAGATGATCAAGCTATGCCGAATCGGTAGCATCTTCAGCAATAGTTCAAACATCCCCAAAGAGTCCTTGCAAAACCTTGGGAGATCTCTGATATTTGCAGCTGCTGGAAAGGGCCAAAAGTTTAGTACACCAATTGAGGAGGAAGAAACTGTTGAGTTCTGCTGGGATTTGATCACTGCAATAGCTTCAGCTAATATTGTCAAATTCCACATATTTTGGCCAAACTTCCATGAGTATCTGCTAACAGTTGTTCAGTTTCCTATGTTCTCTCCAATCCCATTTGCAGAGAAGGCTACTCTATGCCTTCTCAAGGTCGCTATCAAGCTCTTCTCTATTCCAAGAGAAGACAAACTAGCTGAAGAGGCCATTTTCAAGTCCATAACTTTAATGTGGAAGCTTGATAAGGAAGTCCTCGACACATGCCATGAGATGATAGCACAATCAATTAGCAGAATACTCGTCGAATACCCTGCAAATTTGCAGACTCCCTTCGGGTGGAAGTCGGCTCTGAACTTGTTATCAGTTGCATGGAGGTACCCTGAAACCTATGATCTGGGAGTTGAGGCCTTGATCGCCCTGTTTTCCGACGGCACCAATTTGTCAAGAACAAACTATGCATATTGCATAGATTGTGCCTTCGGTTGCTTTCTAGCTAAGAACAGCCCAATAGAGAAAAAGAAGAAGATACTTGATTTATTAGCTGATTCAGTGAAGCTATTGATGCAATGGCACAGGAACCAGTACTCAGATCCTGGGAGCAGTGCTAACATACCAAGCGGCACAAACACAGGCAATTCTGTTGATGACAATTCAAGGGGCCTTGCAAACTTAAACATGAACCTATTTGTGAAACTTGGAGAAGCATTTAGGAGAACAACCTTATCAAGACAAGAAGAGATAAGAAACCATGCAGTTCATTCTCTTCACAAGAGTTTCATGCTAGCAGAGGAGCTTCTTTATGTATCATCCAACTGCATAAACTACTTCAACCTTGTGATCTTTGCCATGGTTGATGAGCTTCATGAGAAGATGTTGGAGTACTCAAGGAGGGAGAATGCAGAGAGGGAAATGAGGAGCATGGAAGGGACACTTAAGCTTGCAATGGAGCTATTGACAGATATGTACTTGCAGTCATTGAGACAGATATCAGAGAGCCCTGGATTCAGAGTATTTTGGTTAGGGATATTGAGGAGAATGGACACTTGCATGAAGGCTGAGTTAGGACAATATGGTCCTTCATCATTGAGTGAGATAATCCCTGCTTTGTTGAAAAAGATAATCACACAAATGAAGGATGATGCCATTTTGGTGCCAAAAGAAGATGATGATATGTGGGAGATTACATATATTCAGATACAGTGGATATGTCCTGCTATCAAGGAAGAGCTATTCCCTATGTAGAACAATAATAATAATGGCATTATGGTATGGTATGGTTTAGTACTATGTAAGGTTACCAAATGTGTGTATTAAATAAGTCATTTTGTAAGCCACCCCATTTGTTTATTTTTGCAGCATGCCCCTTTTTAATTCTTTGCTGCTGGTATAAAGAAATAACATTTATTCCATTACTACCATGCAATTAGGTTATTGTCTTTATTTTAAAATACAACCAAAAAAATTGTGAAATCATACATTTTAAAGTCTATAGCCTTAAATTTCTACAATATGTAAAAAATAATGAAATTACATAATTTGAAGTCTATAGCCTTTGTTTTATAATGTTTCTAGGAAAATTAGTGAAATCTTACATTTTAAAACCTATATAGCCTTCAATTTCTTCTATATAAAAAAAATTAGAAAATTACATAATTTGAAGTATATAACCTTTATTTTATAGTGTTTCTAGAAAAATTAGTGAAATCTCACATTTTAAAACCTATAGCCTTCAATTTTTACTATATGTAAAACAATCAAGAAATCACATAATTTGAAGTTTATAGCCCTTGCTTTACGGTGTTTCTAGAAAAATTAGTGAAATCTCACATTTTAAAACGTATCGCTATACAATTTATACTATATGTAAAAAAATTAGGAAATTGGATCATTTGAAGTCTATAGCCTTTGTTTTATGATGTTTCAAGGAAAATAAATGAAATCTCACATTTTAAAGCCTATAGTCTTCAATTTCTACTATATGTAAAAAAATTATGAAATTACATAATTTGAAGTCTATAGCCTTTATTTTATGGCATTTCTGGGGAAAATTAGTGTAATCTCACATTTTAAAGTCTATAGGCTTCAATTTTTACTATATGTAAAAAATAATAAAATTACATAATTTGAAGTCTATAGCCTTTGTTTTATGATGTTTCTAGAATAATTAATAAAATCTCACATTTTAAAGCTTATAGCCTTCAATTTCTACTATATGTAAAAAAAATCATGAAATTACATAATTTGAAGTCTATAGTCTTTGTTTTATGTTGTTTCTAAGAAAATTAGTGAAATCTCACATTTTAAAGTCGATAGCCTTCAATTTCTACTATATGTAAAAAAATGAGGAAATTACAAAATTTGAAGTCTATATAGCCTTTGTTTTATGATGTTTCTAGGAAACTTAGTGAAATCTCACATTTTAAAGCCTATAGCCTTCAATTTCTACAATATGTAAAAATTCAGGAAATTGGATAATTTGAAGTCTATAGCCTTTGTTTTATGTTGTTTCTAGGAAAATTAGTGAAATCTCACATTTTAAAGCCTATAGCCTTCAATTTCTACAATATGTAAAAAATGATGAAATTACATAATTTGAAGTCTATAGCCTTTGTTTTATGATATTTCTAGGAAAATTAGTGAAATCTCACATTTTAAAACCTATATAGCCTTCAATTTCTTCTATATAAAAAAATTAGGAAATTACATAATTTGAAGTATATAACTTTTATTTTACAGTGTTTCTAGAAAAATTAGTGAAATCTCACATTTTAAAGCCTATAACCTTCAATTTCTACAATATGTAAAAAATGTTGAAATTACATAATATGAAGTCTATAGCCTTTGTTTTATGATATTTCTAGGAAAATTAGTGAAATCTCACATTTTAAAACCTATATAGCCTTCAATTTCTTCTATATAAAAAAAATTAGAAAATTACATAATTTGAAGTATATAACCTTTATTTTATAGTGTTTCTAGAAAAATTAGTGAAATCTCACATTTTAAAGTCTATAGCCTTTAATTTTTATTATATGTAAAAAAATCACGAAATCACATAATTTGAAGTTTATAGCCCTTGTATTACGGTCTTTCTAGAAAAATTAGTGAAATTTCACATTTTAAAGCGTATCGCTATACAATTTCTACTATATGTAAAAAAATTAGGAAATTGGATCATTTGAAATCTATAGCCTTTGTTTTATGATGTTTTAAGGAAAATTAATGAAATCTCACATTTTAAAGCCTATAGTCTTCAATTTCTACTATATGTAAAAAAATGTTGAAATTACATAATTTGAAGTCTATAGCCTTTATTTTATGGTATTTCTGGGGAAAATTAGTGTAATCTCACATTTTAAAGCCTATAGGCTTCAATATTTACTATATGTAAAAAATAATAAAATTACATAATTTGAAGTCTAGCCTTTGTTTTATTGTGTTTCTAGAGTAATTAATAAAATCTCACATTTTAAAGCCTATATCCTTCAATTCCTACTATATGTAAAAAAAATCATGAAATTACATAATTTGAAGTCTATAGCCTTTGTTTTATGTTGTTTATAAGAAAATTAGTGAAATCTTACATTTTAAAGCATATAGCCTTCAATTTCTACTATATGTAAAAAAATGAGGAAATTACAAAATTTGAAGTCTATAGCCTTTGTTTTATGATGTTTCTAGGAAAATTAGTGAAATCTCACATTTTAAAGCCTATAACCTTCAATTTCTACAATATGTAAAAATTCAGGAAATTAGATAATTTGAAATCTATAGCCTTTGTTTTATGTTGTTTCTAAGAAAATTAGTGAAATTTCACATTTTAAAGCCTATAGTTTTCAATTTATACTATATGTAAAAAATTGAGGAGATTACATTATTTGATGTCTATAGCCTTTGTTTTATAATTTTTCAAGAAAAATTAATGAAATCTCACATTTTAAAGCCTATAGCCTTTAATTTCTACTATATATACAAAAATCAGGAAAGTACATAACTTGAAATCTATTGTTTTTGTTTTATGTAGTTTCTAGAAAAATTAGTGAAATCTCACATTTTAAAACCTATAGCCTTCAATTTCTACAATATGTAAAAAAATCATGAAATTACATAATTTGTAGTATATAACCTTTGTTTTATGATGTTTTTAGAAAAATTAGTGAAATCTCACATTTTAAAGCCTATAGCCTTCAATTTCTACTATATGTAAAAAAAACTAATTATGAAATTACATAATTTGAAGTCTATAGCCTTTGTTTTATGGTGTTTTTGGAAAAATTAGTGAAATCTCACATTTTGAAGGCTATAGACTTAGGATTCTACTATATGTTAAAAATATTGAAATTACATAATTTGAAATCTATAGTCTTTGTTTAATAGTGTATTTTTAGAAATATTAATGAAATCTCACATTTTAAAGCCTATAGTCTTCAATTTCTACTATATGTAAAAAAATTATGAAATTACATAATTTAAAGTCTATAGCCTTTGTTTTATGGTGTTTCTGGGAAAATTAATGAAATATCACATTTTAAAGTCTATAGCCTTCAATTTCTACTATATGTAAAAAAGTAATGAAATTACATAATTTGAATAGACTTTGTTTAATAGTGTGTTTTTAGAAATATTAATGAAATCTCATATTTTAAAGCCTATACCTTCAATTTCTACTATATGTAAGAAAATTATGAAATTACATAATTTGAAGTCTATAGCCTTTGTTTTATGGTGTTTCTGGGAAAATTAGTGAAATCTCACATTTTAAAGCCTATAGCCTTCAATTTCTACGATATGTAAAAAATAATGAAATTACATAATTTGAAGTCTATAGCCTTTGTTTTATAGTGTTTCTACAAAAATTTGTAAAATGTCACATTTTAAAGCCTATACCTTCAATTTCTACTATATGTAAAAAAATTATGAAATTACATAATTTGAAGTCTATAGCCTTTGTTTTATGTTGTTTTTAGAAAACTTAGTGAAATCTCACATTTTAAAGCCTATAGCCTTCAATTTCTACATAATTTGAAGTCTATAGTCTTTGTTTTATGATGTTTCTAGGAAAATTAATGAAATATCACATTTTAAAGTCTATTGCCTTCAATTTGTACTATATGTGAAAAATACTGAAATTATATAATTTGAAGTCTATAACCTTTGTTTTATAGTGTGTATCTAGGAGAATTACTGAAATGTCACATTTTAAAGCTTCCTTCAATTTCTACTATATATAAAAAATAATGAAATTACATAATTTGAAGTTTATAGCATTTGTTTTATAGCGTTTCTAGAAAAATTATTGAAATCTCACATTTTAAAGCCTATAGCTTTCAATTTCTACTATACGTAAAAAATGGATATAATTTAATATTTTACAACTTATAGTCTTTATTTTATAATACAACTAAAAAAATATTGAAATCTCATATTTTGTAGTATATAGCCTCAAATTTCTACTATATATAAAAAAATGCATGTAATTCATTGTTTTAAAGCCTATAGTCTTTATTTTATGATATGATAAAAAAAACTATGAAAAAAAAATTTTAAAGTATATAATCTTCAATTTTTACTATATTTAAAAAAACTCATGTGATTCTATGTTTTAAAGACTATTGTCTTTATTTTATAATATAACCAACAAATTGTAAAATCTCGCATTTTGAAGTATACAATCTTCAATTTCTATTATACGTGAAAAATAAAAGTGATTCAATAATTTAAAGGCTATAGTCTTTATTTTATATTGTATAAAAAAATAATGAAATCTCATATTTTATAGTATATAGCCTTCAATTTTTACTATATGTAAAAAATTCATGTGATTCAATATTTTAAAGACTATAGTCTTTATTTTATAGTGTATCCAAATAAATAGTGCAATCTCACATTTTAAAGTATATAGCCTTCAATTTCTACTATATTTAAAAAACTCATGTTATTCAATATTTTAAAGGATATAGACTTTGTTTTATAATACAACCAAAAAAATTGTGAAATCTTACATTTTAAAGTTCATAGCCATCAATTTCTACTGTTTGTAAAAAATTAATGTGATGATATGGTATTTTAAAAACTATAGTCTTTATTTTATAGTGTATCGAAAAAAATAGTGAAATCACACATTTTAAAGTATATAACATTCTAATTCGACTATATGGGAAAAATTTAAGTGATTAAATATTTTAAAGCTTATAGTATTTATTTTATAATATAACCAAAAAAATTGTGAAATCTTAAATTTTAAAGTATATATAGCCTTCAATTTCTACTATATGTGAAAAATTCATGTGATTCAATATTTTAAAGGTTATAGTCTTTATATCATAGTGTATCCAAAAAAATAATGAGATCTAACATTTTAAAGTACATAATATTCATTTAGACTATATGTGAAATATTAATGTGATACAGTATTTTAAAAGCTATAATCTTTATTTCATATTGTATAAAAAATAGTGAAATATAACATTCTAAAATATATAGGCTTCAATATCATCTAAATGTGAAAAATTTAAGTGATTCAATATTTTAAAGCCTATAGTCTTTATTTTACAATTCAAATAAAAAATTGTGTAATATTAAATTTTAAAGTATATAGCCTTCAATTTCTACTACATTTAAAAAAATTGATGTAATTTACTATTCTAAAGTCTATATTCTTTATTTTATAATACAACAAAAAAAAGTGTGAAATCTCAAATTTTAAAGTATATAGCCTTTAATTTATATTATATATGAAAAAATCATTTGATTTATTAGTTTAAAGTCTATTGTCTTTATCTTATAGTGTATCCAAAAAATTAGTGAAATCTAACATTTTAAAGTATATAAACTTAAATTTCTACTATATCTAAAAAAATGCATGTAATTCATTATTTCAAAGCCTATAGTCTTTTTTTTTTTGTAATACATCCAAAAAATTATAAAATCTCACGTTTTGAAGTATATAACCTTCAATTTCTACTATATGTGAAAAATTCAAGTGATTCAATATTTTGAAGGATATAGTATTTATTTTGTAGTGTATCCAAAAAAAAATAGTGATATCTCACTTTTTAAAGTATATAACCTTCAATTTCTACTACATTTAAAAAAATTCAAGTGATGCAATATTTTAAAGTCTATAGTCTTTATTTTTAAATACAACAAAAAAATTGTGAAATCTCAAATTTTAAATTATATAGCCTTCAATATCTACTATATGTGAAAAATTCATGTGATTCAATATTTTAAAAATTCTTTATTTTATAATGTATAAAAAAATTAGAATTATCACATCTTATATATAGCCTTAAATTCTAGTATATATAAAAAATGCAAGTAATTCAATATTTTAAAGCCCGTAATTTTTATTTCATAATAAAACAAAAAAAACAGTAAAATCTCACATTTTATAATATATAACCTTCAATTTTGATATATTATATGTAAAAAATTAATGTGATTCAATGTTTTAAAGATTGTAGTCATTATTTTAAAGTGTATCAAAAAATAATAAATTCTCACATTTTAATATTTATAGCCTTCAATTCATACTATAGGTGAAAAATTCAAGTGATTAAATATTTTAAAAGGTTATATACTTTAAAATGTAAAATTATACTATATTTTACACATTATAAAAATAAAAGACTACATATTTTGAAATTACATATTAGTCAATTTTTATCCAATATAAAATTGAAGACTATATACACTTAAATATGATATATCATAACTATTTCTATGAGTATAAATCTAAAGACTATAGCCTTTAAAATTTTAAATTTTTAGAATTTTTTCATAAAGAATAAATTGAAGGCTAAATAGTTTAAAATGTGAAATTACACTATTTTTTATTTACAATATTAACATATAGAATATACACTACACTACACTTATTTTCGTTAAAGCAATAAAATTGTGACTTGAAAGGAGTCGCTAGTAGTAAATAAATGCAATGTGCTGGAGATGCAATGGCATAAGCTACCTCTTACATAAATGATTAAACCACTTCTTAATGCGGCTGAAATGGGTTACAGAAATGTGCTGCAATTTATTAAAAGTGCACCACAAGTTATTGCAGATTACTCTCATAAAAAGTAGTACACTCTCAAAACAGCTTCGAGTACACAAAGGGGTATAAGTTATAACCTAACTTACAGGTAGCAGCTCATTCCAGCTTTGTAGACACAATCTTTCCTCCAAAACTGCGGGCTGCGCCTCTATCTCGGATATCATTACCTTTTCCCATGATTCCAACTCCTATGACAACATTTATAAAACACAAAAATATCATTTTCAGGTATTATTGAAGAACTGGATATCTTGAACCATTTAAAATTATGCATAATATATATGATGATAATGAATCCAACACTACACATTCATGAACCGGGACCGGGAACAAGACATGATATATGGCATGGAGGTTTGCCATTTAAAGCATGAAAGTGAACTTCCTCTAATGCATAAAGCAGCGATGAGAATCTGTGTAATATAAAGTTGCAAACTCTCCTGCTCCAAACTTCCTCATAATTAGATTTCTTCAAACCTTGTTAAACCAAAATGACTTAACTAAGTGAGTGGAGTGAAGAAAAAACATGCACTCTGAGCACCATTTGGCATTTATTCAGTTCATCTTTCAGAAGAAAACTTCACAAATCCCTATCAATGTAAGTAGGTTAGATAATCCAGCTTCTTGTGAATGACATTGTCATATTGTCAATACCTCTGGTTCTTCCATTATCCTTAAGCCTGAACAATTCAATATACATATGATCACTCTCTCATTTTGAATCTAGCTAATACTGTTATTTTGTACAGACAAATTATCAGAATCTACCCTTGCCCATACCCTTATGCCAGTACACACTACTCACATTTATCATTTATGGTTAAACAAGTCTGTCCCATGTTATAGTTTTCATCCATTGGAAAAGCAAATTTTCTTAACTTTAAACCACCACAACACGGTCACTAATATAATTTGCACAGAAATCAATTTCGGGTTTCACAGCATGTAAGTCAATTACTGGGTTTACATTATGTTGCGTGGAATAGAAGTGAGCTTCAAAACTCATTTCGCAGTCTGATCCAACAATCCACATAACACAAAAGGTCTATAACCAACCCTTCATCAGATTATGCGATACTAATCACTAACTAATACCAACAAACAACGCTTTGACAGAAACAGCTCAAACGAGAAAACCATGATCACCTTTCACTATAGACAATTATACCAAAGCTAGTTAAGTCCCTATAAATCATATATATAATGATAAGGGATACAAATACAACATTCTAATCCAAACAATTGAAACTATAAAGTCAACCAACCTCATTCATTCACTGAGATTATCAGTAGAAGTATCATCCGTCTCATCCTCATCCTCATCCACTTCTTGTATCTTGGCAATCTCAGCCTGAGCCCTTTCCAAGATCTGCTTCTTCTGCAGCTCCAGCTCCCTATTAAAATCCAATCTCATCTTCTCCAACTCCATCATCTGCTGCCTCTTACTATTCTCAATCTTCTCATATATCTTCCCAAACCTCTGAATCGAATCCGCCAGCACTCTATACGAACCCTCCTCATCCTCATCATCCCCCTCCCCGACAACACCACCACCACCACCGCGGCCACGGCCACCACTACGACCCTTCCTTAACATCGCAACCCCATCCATGTCATCATCCTCGGAACTCTCACTCTCCCCAGGACTATCCCTCATCTCATCAAACCCATTAGACCTATTCAAATACACCCTAGTATTCATAAACACATACTCACCACCATCAACACCACAAGCAAGCCCATACTCTTGCCTTGGTGAAGAAGCCATCAACATATCCATCTTCTTGAAAAATGCCCATTTGCAAGAACCCAACCCCATCTCCTCAACCCTGCTCTTCTCCTTCTTATACCTTCTCTTAAGCTTATCCAAGACACTCTTGCACTGTGCCATGGTCCTCTCCACCTTCAACTCCTCAGAAACCTTTTCAGCAACATCGTGCCAATCCTCGGACCTAAGACTCGTCCTCCCAAGCTGCAAGAACTTGTCACCCCACACCTCAAGCAGGACGAAAGTAGCGTGCTCTGACCATTCCTCGTTGTATGGGAACTTGACACGTGGCGCGAACTCGTAGTTCGGGACAGGGGAGCCTCGTGCACCTTTCCTCTTCTTCTTCGGGTTGAACCCTCCTCCTCCTCCTCCACCAGCTTCATTGAAATACCCGTTTTGCCCTTCGTCGTCTTCGTCTTCGACGGCGTCGTTTTCGTATCCGTCGAATTCCTCGGGTTCTTCGTCGTCGTCCTCGTCGTGTTCCGCGTATCGTGTCGTTGGGCGGATATTGTGGTTGAATGGTGGGGCTCGGACTGGGTGTTTGTGGCGGTGGGAAGAAGGGTTCTGGCGGTTCAAAGAGAAGGAGGATTTCGCAGGGTACCTTGCATCGTCTTCCATGTCGTCCATGGATGATGAGAAACTGAGAAATGAACCCTAATTGATTTTTCAAGGAGGTTACAATTCGGGATTGTATGAAAGGTTTCGAATTTGAGGGGGTTTAAGAGGGAATTTGGATTTAGAAGATAATGGTAGGAGAGAAAAATTGGGAGAGATTCTAAGGTTAATGGGTGGGTGAAATGGAAGTGGTTAGGGTTTTTTGTTTTTTGTGTGGAGTGGAATTGGGAATTTTTTTATCCTTTTTGTATTTAGGAGTGTATGTGTATCCTTTTTCTTTTTCTTTTTCTTTTTCTTTTTCTTGTTTTCTTTCTCGTTCTCTTTCTCGCCGTTCTTTTTTTTCTCGCTATGTTAGTGTAATGATGGTAATAGAGAAATGGGCTTATTTTGGGCTGAAGAGGAACTTGTTAAAAATGGGCATAGAAGAAAAAAGGGTTTATCTCTTGTTTTGGCCCAAAAAGAGACAGGGAGAGCTCTAGAGTCCAAATACTTAAGTAGTCTTAAAGTTGTTTTTTATTTTTATTTTATCCTTTTCCCCTTAAAACCCTCAAAAGTCAGAAAACAAACTCAATAAAACAAAAAAAACAGAACAAAATCAAACAAGATCCTATTTTCTAATGGAAAAACTTTGGGTTAATAGTATACGTACAACAATTATACATCCAACTAGTATTCAACGTGTGCAATGTGTCATACGTTATTACATATGACACACATTATGTAAAACTTTGACAATACTCTTCTTGTACGTCTTGGCCGTTTTATTTGGAAATCTAAAAGTATATTTTTAATTCGACATCCATTTTTAAACTCTTGAACCTTATGAATAAGTGGTGACAATCTAGGAACTACCATTACATTTAAAGATAACAAAATAAATGTTCCGAGCATATGTAGTTTTGGATGGATAAATAGTGGTTTTAGGATATTAAAGTGTACAAGTGAGTTGTTGCAGTAGGTGCCAATGTTGGCTATTATTCTTCTTTCTTCTTAACTATGTTTCGGCCCAGCCATTACCACCCATATGTAGACAAAATCCCTAGGTTGGTCGTAAATTAAATTGTGTAAGACAAATTAGTTTTTGAGAACTTAAAATTCTAGTATTTCTTTATGATCTCTCACTTTTCATAGGAGAGATTCTTATTGTGTAAGCACAAATTTACCACTTATAAAAATGAGCTCTTCTAATTTGATTTAAAGTATGAGCTCATGTAAAGATGAGCTGGTAATTGTGCTCATCCAATATTTAGAAAAAAATATATTGATAATTATATCATAATTACGTGTTAAAGTATAAAATTGCGGGTATATATATATATATATTTCCATTTATTTATTTGATTTTTTGGAGTGATAATTTAATTTCAATACATAATAGTCACATATAGACCGATATGATATTAGTGTATTGTTGAAGGGTTAAAATGGAAAAAATTTTGGTGCCCAATAACTAACAAATCAGTTAAAACAATCAATAATTTGTACACAATATGTAATATGCAAACATATATTTATATATTATACACATCATATATAATATGGTGTACATAACATATATCGTATGTTTCAAGATAGTCTTTCCTTTATAATATGTGATATTGTTATACATAATATGTGATATATATTGTGCACATTACATAATACTTGTTGTGCATAACATATAACATATTGACTGTTTTGTCTGTCTTTTCATTATAGATGTAGCAATGCTCGATTAAATGCTTCATATTATTTTAAGAGAAATTATTAGGTGCTCTGAGAGCAAATGACTCATTTGCTCTGCACCAATTATTTTATGCCAAATAGATCGTGGGACCCGTATAAATTTAAGTTAACCAAATTAAGTTAAAATTTCACTGATCCTTCTTATTTATTATTATTTTCTTGGAAAAAGACACATTTCAAGCCACACACCAAACTATCACCACCACCAACACCACTACACCACCACCGCCGTTGCACTCCCGCCGCGTCGTCATCGCCGCACTGCCGTGCTGCCACCGCCTCACCGCCACACTGTGTTGCGTCTCTCAATTTTTTTTTAACGTTACAAAATACTGCCTCAATGCTTGATTATTGTTTAAGCGGTAGCAGTGTGTGAGCAATGATTGGTAGGAAAAACCAAGGGTCCATCCAGCAGAATATATAACAGCTAGCAAAAATCACGCAAGTAGAAATTGTTGACAGCAACACAGTGACGGCGGCGCGTCGAAAGCACGGCGGTGAGGCGGGAGTGTGACGGCGGTGGTGAAAGCACGGCGGCGTGGTGGGAGTGCAACGGCGGTGGTGGCGTAGTGGTGTTGGTGGTGGAGATAGTTTGGTGTGTGGCTTGAAATACAATGGTAGTGTGTCTTTTTTCAAGAAAACAATAATAAATAAGGAGAATGAGTTAAATTTTAACTTAGTTTAATTAAGTTAAATTTTTATGGGTCTCATAATCTATTTGGCATAAAATAATTGGTGCAGAGTAAATGAACTATTTACTCTCAGATCACCTAATAATTTCTCTTATTTTAAATCCCAACTATGCAAACACGTGTTGGAGATATGGTAGCATATATGGTGATGAATGAATTAGATCATGCGACAACCACACACAACATAAATGGCTTCATGCACAAGGACCATGGTCCCGTTTCTTACATTTACTAGCTCGTTTTGATTTATATTTAATTTGTTACATAGGGTAGAAATGGAAATGTAAACTTTTTTATTTTTCTTAAAAAATTGTATTTCTATTTCCGCCCTCTAATATATTAGATGCAATCCCACACATGAGACATATGATAATCGGATATATGAAAATAATGAGCCCCATAGTAGACTAATAATTTTAAGTTGGTCAAATTGGTTCTGTGAAAAAACAAATTGACCAGATTGATCGATGTTAACTTTAAATGTTTGACAAATTGATTGTTCTTTAAAAAAATTCAGTGAATCCGTCTCTCAAAATTTATAAAAATTTGAAATTATTATTGATGTATGAAGGATTAATTTAACTTTTTCTATATATATTTTTAGAGACTAATTTATCTGATTATTTCTTGAAAGATAAATTTGTTTGACAATTAAAATTATAAGGACTAATTTATTCAATTTATTTATATAAGAAGGAATTTAAGGAACTTAAATTTTACAAAGAAGATATCCTCTCATATGAAAATACTTTAGCTAGCAATTCTCAATGAACATTAATTTTCTTAATGACTACTACTGTCATATCATCTTGGCATGTGTCACAAATTTCGTACACCAACTACTACAATACTATCCTATGAAAATATAGTAGAATTTTTCTATATTGATATTAATATATTTTTATCTTATACATTTTACTAAATAGATGATTAAATTGTTGATATTAACCCATCGCCATCTGCCACCTGTAAATGGGAGCCACCAGTCCAGACAAAATAAAACTCACAGTAAAATATAAGCCAACTTGCCTGTCTCCTATTAGTTAGTTACACTGTATATTCCGCTGCCATGCAAATTAAAGTCATGGACCGCTATGGCCTCTGCATTTGTCAGACAGTACTATCTATTCAGTATTCATGACTAGTAACCTAAATTGCCCTATACATAACCATCAGTTAGGTTACATTTGGTTTCTATTTTCAAATTTCTGTCAGTAAATCCATCAAAATAAATATATAAAATCAAGAATGTAATTTTATAGTTCATTTTTTTTACCTTTTTATAAAATTCTAAAAAATATATAGAAAATGGAAATAGAGCTTTGCTAGCTAGCTTTAAGAGCACAACAAAAAACCAGTCAAAACAGTCAACAAGTAGGAATTTGGGCCACAATCACCCAGCCCATTAAAAATATACTCATGTTATTTGGGCCATAAAGTGTTAAATGGGCTTTGTTGGCTGTTTTGGCTGATTTTTTGTTGTACCCCAGGCATTTGTGTAGCTTTAAATGCATGTCATTCATTAATTATTTTTTATATGTGCGTGTACTTTTTATTTTCTCTCAATTTCATTGTATTTTTCATAATATAATGGTGTATGAATTGATAAATAATAAGATGCAATATATAATATAATTGTTCGTGTTAGGATAGAGGAGTGGGCAAGCAATGGGAAATCATGAATGTGAATGGAACATCACGTTGGAAGGCATGTGGGTAGAGCTGGACGATTACTGTGAGAGAAGGTAACTTGTGAGGTAGCAATAAACCATACTCTCCTAACCCTCCAACTGTACATTAAATATTTTTTCCATCTTTTTTTACATTTTTTTTAATAATTTTGACTATTCTTCCATTCCCTCATGCATGGAGAACTATTTAAGTGCATGCACACATACGAAGCAAAATGTGAAGTACTAGTCTCTTAATAATTTACTATAGCATATAGGAGTTGATCATATAGTTAATAATCATGGGGAGGAAGTTCATTTCTGTGGTTGTTCTAGGGATTTGTTTGGTCATGGGATTAATGTCCCAAAATGTGGATGGAAGGATGATGAAAGACACTAAGGAAGATGTCAAAAAGCCACAATGGTTCTTTGATAGTGTCCCCGGAGGGTACGGCAGCGGAGGCGGTGCTGGAGGAGGGTATGGAGGATCCAGTGGTGGAGGAGACGATAGTGGTTTAGGAGGCGGATATGGTGGCGGTAGTGGTGGCAGTTTGGGAGGTGGTTACGGCGGTGGAAGTGGTCTAGGTGGCGGTTACGGTGGTGGCAGCGGTCTGGGTGGCGGCTATGGAGGAGGAATAAGTAAAGGAATAGTTGGTGGAGTTGGTGCTTATGGAGGAGTTTACAAGGGTATTGGAGGTATTGGAGGTGGTGCAGGTGTAATTGGTGGAGTTGGTGGTTTTGTTGGAGGCGGAATTCACAAGAGTAATGTTGAAGATAACAATAAGCCTTGAACATTTTTTTATGAGAATAACAAGCCTTGATTGAAACTAGTAATTAGTGAGTGTGTTCAATTTGATTTAATTTGTGATAGCTAGTAATTGTTATTAATTGGTGTTTAATGTATCCTTAATTAACTAGTTTTGCTTAAGAGGTTGTTACTTTATTCTGTTTCCGAATGTGTTCCCTGTATTTTGTATTCCCAACAAATAAATCATGTATGTAGGATGTAGCTTGATGCTTCAGTGTTCACTACTATTGTGTGTAAAAGATCCCAAACATATATGTATTCCTACATTATTATATGAGTAAATGTATTATTGTTTGATCTTGTGTGAGTGTTCATCAATAATTTTGAGGTTACATATATACATGGAATGAGAATTGTGTGAGATTAGAGATTTTAAAATATAAATCAAGTGACTTAAAACAGTATAACCAACTTGATTAGTGTAGTTCGAATCATGCCAAGGGCTAATTTACCAATTTAAATGTAGGTAGTCAAGTTTTTAACATAATAAATTATTATAGGATAAAATACATTTCTTTTTTTATATAAATAAAATTCACCTTAACTTCTTTTAATTTGTTCAGATAATATATATTGATATTATCTAAATATACAAACCGAGTTAATTTCATCAAAGTTAGATTAGTGTAATTTATTATGCATTATAATACTAATTTTATGAACAAAATTAAAAAAAAAAGGGCTGGGTACATTATTATGTACGAGCAGTGCCCTCAAAAAATACAAATGCTTGGCCAGAACAAAAAACCAGTCAAAACAGCCAACAAAACTCATTTAACACTTTATGGCTCAAATAGTATTTTTAATCATGAGTATATTTTTAATGAGTTGGATGATTGTGGCTCAAATTCCTATTTATTGTCTGTTTTGGCTGGTTTTTTTATTGTGTCTCTAACAATGCTCCTACAAAAATGACCTTAAAATATTAAAAAATGACTTATTGTGCAATAAAAAACGTCCAATGAATACTAAATGTGTATTATGCATAACATAAAATGTGTGCTATATATATAGTTCTTTAAAAAAAATCAGATTTTCACGCGCAACATAATACATAACAAAAATACCAAAGAAGTCAAAAAGTATGTAATAATAAAGATATTTGAATTTTTAAATATCTTATTAATATTTATTATCCCAATCTTTAGATGAAATATGGCCCATATTTTTAGTTTTTTATTTTCTCCATATGATACATCATCTCCTTGTGTACTTCATGAGTGGATGTGCGTTGAAGAATTTTGTAGAAAATCACCGCTAGCCTAAGGTGTCATATGATATGACTCATATCCCATTATTCCCAGCCAAATTAATAACAAGAAAACATGAAGGCCCTCCTTGAAAACTTTGTCAAAATGAACATTAAATTCCAACACTACTTTAATTTCCCTTTTTTAATAGTGGTTGAAGTTTTAATTTGGAATATAGTCAGACCCACTTGTCATGGTATTGCTATTTGTACACTCTTTTTTCTCGTTAAGTTAGTTGTTATTAGTAGGGGTGGCAAACGGGACGGGACGAGACAAAACGGGATATCCCGTGACGGGATAGGATAAAAATGGGACGGGATGAGACATCCCGTTTTTAAAAATGGGATGAAAATTTCATCCCGTCCCGTTTTACAGCGGGATGGCAGGATGACAGGATATCCCGCTTAAAATTCAACTTTTATATAAAAACAGCATTTTATTTTAAAATACATTCAGCAAAATACATTGTAAAGTTATAAAAAATTAATTTCAAGAACAGTAAAATACAGAAATTAAAAAAACAGAAATTAATTTATAAAAAAAAATAGTGTCCAGAAACTAACCATGTCTTGCACCTGAAATGCATTTGAACAATATCTGTTCCAAACGCATACCATTATACCAACCAAGAATGGAAGCGTCAAATGCTTGTTTTGATTCCCAAAACAGGGCAAGAAAAACAAATAAACATTAACAAATAAAATAAATTACGATACAATATAATAGTGGTATTATTATCTTGTTTTATTCACTTATTGATTTTGGGGTTTATAGCTTTTCTAGCTGCAGATCTAACAACAACACCATCCCAGAAACTCAACCTGCTATAAACACCAAGACATTCACGGAAACGGAAACGGCAGAGGCTAGAGGGTGACTGGGTGAGGGACTGAGGTCGCTCGGCCGAGGGAGGGGAGCGTCGTCGGGGGCGAGGCGAGGCGCGAGGCGAGGCGAGGGCAGGCGCGACAATTGTGTGGGTGTGGGTGACTGAAACAGTGAAATGGTAGAGTGAGAGAGAGGCAGAGAGAGAGTGACAGAGTGTTGTGTGGGTGTGGGTGTGGGTGTGGGTGTTGATGACAGAGACGAGAGTGAGAGTGTGAATGTGAATATGTGATTAGGGTTAGGGTAATATTGGGCTGGGCCTTATTAAAATTAGGTGGGCTTTTGTTTCTTTCATCCCAACGGGATATCCCGTCACGGGACAGCGGGATGGCAGGATATCCCGATTCATCCTGTTTTAATTTTTTTGGATGAAAAACACATCCCGTCCCGCCACGGGACGGCGGGACGTCCCGACGGGACGGTCCCAGTTTGCCACCCCTAGTTATTAGGATAATGTGGATGTCTTGATTTGTTATCATAAGCTCGTCCATTGAACTCTTATATTTTATTATCGAAAAAAATAGTAAAAAATATATGCTTTCATTTCTATATTTTTTTTCTTGCCTAACTTAACTAATAAACTTATGAGTATTGCTAGAGATACAATAAAATATCAGGCAAAATAGCCAATAAATATGAATTTGGGCCATAATCACCAAGTTTATTAAAAATATACTCATGATTAAAATGTTATTTGGGTCATAAAATGTTAAATGGACTTTTGTTGGCTGTTTTAGCTGATTTTTTGTTGTTCCCCAAATATTTGTATAAACGTATTTATCTTTTAAACATCAACAATTTTAAGATAAGAGAAAATTAAAGGGCTAAAAAAGTTTAATTTTGATATATTAAATGTAAATGTATTTTATAATAATTCAATCAAAACATTTCGTTTGTATGACTTTTTAGATAATAAATGAGAGAAAATATAGTTATAACTGACATTGTAGTATATAATTAAATAATTGTGTGAAAAATATACATATTAATTGATAAAAATTAAATCCTAAAATAAATATGTTTAATAATAATCGCTAGCACAATCGTACCACTACCTTAATTAATAATTAGCATATGACTAAAAGTCTAAAAATTGCATTCGCAGTCTTGATCGGAGGCAAACCCGTGTTTAACTTTGTCCTCTTGATAGCATCAAGAGTCAACCAACGTCAGCTAACAAATTAAAGGTCATTTTATCTTTTTGGGTTGGTTATATGTCATGAACTGCCAAATAATTTTAAAAAATGTGGATAACTTTAATGTTAGAGTAATGCTACATGTACACTATAAAATTAGTTAACATCAGTTATTATATGTAATAATTTATCTGTTCAAAATTGTTAATCCAACTTTTAAAATTGTTAGATTAATGAACAATATTAAAAGTTGAATTAATAATTTTAATAAGTTTAATTATTACATATAATGAATAATGATATATGTATATCATAAAATCAGTCACTATCATTACTCACCATAATATTATTATGATTTTTTTTTTCTAAAGGTTTTAACTGGTTTTACAAGGAGGTTTCCTTCAATTTGAACAAAAAGAATCTATGACAACGAATCTCATTTAAGGTTGAAGATATAAGAATGCGTAAGCATATCCCTGAGTTATTTCTTACAAGAATAACTTTGACTTTTGATGCTTATAAAATCACTTTTAATTTTCTAAACTATCGAATTAGTTTCATACTGTCTGTAAGCTAGATAGGAGACGTGTGGAGTGTTTGAATTTGATTGCTTTTTATAGAATAGATTTATAATTTAAAAGAATTCTCAGTAGTGCGGTTTTAATTATAATTTATCTGAAGAAAAATAGTCCATATATATAATTAGGAATTTAGGATTATTTACATGTCAAAAGTTGCATACTTGCATTGGAACAATAATGTCGGTGGCAAAATCTTTCTATCCACATTTTTATCCACCATTCCATATATATATTTGGATTGTTGCTTTATAGTTCCATCTATAATTTGGAACTATCTCAGAAACTTCATAAAAATCAAGCTTTTTGATCGATAAACATTATTGTTTTCTTGTAGTCTAAAACTACATTTAGATTAATAGATGACACCGGCGTTATAGACCAAACAATTAATAAACACATTAAATCCTATAGTGATGCCAACAAAACTACAATTTGGGGCCATTGGGCTAGCTATGATGCTAAATCAACCATACAAAATCAGTCCAATTAGCCAATAAATGAGATTTTGGGCCATAATTACTCAGCCCATTACAATCTCAACGATTATTTTGGTCAAAATCAAAGCCAAAATAGGTCCATTGGTTGTATGGACTGGTTTTTCATTGTCCACTTAGCATTATTATTATTTTAATTGGAACCAATGCAATCATTAAAGACTGCTTGCTATTCAAATTTAATTTGTTTAATATTATAATAAATAGTTTCAATTTTTATAATGCATGATTGTGTCTTCCACACTCTTCAGTCTTCATCATCTTAATTGAATATTAATTATTGTGCATCTGAGGGAGGTTTATTTGGTGGTTTAAAGACATACACCAGTCCCAAATTTGTCTCCTTTTTTGGAAGCTTTGTGGAAGGAAAATTGTGCACGCTTATAAGCCTCTTATTTTAGAAACAAAGCCCATTGGTTTTATGTGCTCATTTTGGATATCCTTTTCAGGTTCCTTTTGCATTATATATTCATGCATCAAGTTGATTGTCCTCCTTAAAATAAGATACAAAATCATATCAAATATGTTATCCATTTATTAGTGAACTTTACAATAAGGTGCAATTGATGTGCCGACCATACTAATTATAAGACTCGATCTATTCAAAAATCAACTTGGTCGAGATACTGAATTACTAGTTTGATAGGTGGATCAATGGTTTAGTCTATTAATAATTAATTTTTTCGACTAAAATTAATTATATATATATATAACAATATAAATCAATAAAAATAAAAAGAATAATAACTCGGTATGTAACATATATATAATAAGGAAGAAAATGATAATATAGATCCGAGTTAGGGTTTTTGAGTTCTTGAAAAATATATGCTTGACTCCATTATATTTTTGCTCCATTAATTTTAGATGGAACACGATGCAATGATTGAAGTTGTGGAAGTAAACTATGATTTGGGCACTAAATATATATACTCATTTTTGTTTTTCCAAACCTGAATGATGTATATATACTTTTATTCACTTTTTGGTATGTGGATTTGTGTTGCACACTTGCACACACTCCTCGTGTTTGAGCTTGCTAGCTTTATATAAATAAATATATGAGTTGCCAACCCCATTCACAATATATATATTGGCCAACTGAGGGAGGCTTACTTGCTAGCTAGCTAGTTTAATCAAACACATACTCTAATCCTAAAATGACCACATCTTTGGAAACTAGATGATTATTGATTGATTTCCCCCATTTAACAATCCGAATTGGTTTTGCCTATTTTGGATATGCCTTTCAGTTTTATCTTTTTGGCATTGTAATTACTGGTATTTCTCCTTAATAGTTTGTTCCTTAATTAACTACACTTTTATATGTGTTAGATATTCAACAATGATGTACTATTATAGCATACAAAAGGCCTTCGGAGAGCCCCACCTAATCACATCATCGACCGTCTCAATTTATTTCTTACCAACTAATTAAGACTATACATATATATAAAAAAAAAGTCTCTTATGTATAATAAGAGGGAACCAAAGAAATAGAAAAGGAAAAAAAAATTAAAGTGATTGATGTTCTAGGTGGTTATTTTTAATTTTTAATTTTATTTTTTAGTTTCTTTTTTTAGAGTTGAAATGTAATTAACTTTTCTTGAATCTCTTTATTATACCACCAGTAATGGATTAATTATGTGTTTCTCTCTATCATTTAAACTTTTAGAGGATATTATCTCATACAATAGTGTTAATATTAATCTTTGTTTCTTTCAATTTAGATATATAAACTTATAAAAAGCATATTTAATTTAGATATATAAAATTAAAGTGGGTGTCTATTTGAAATTTGTCAAATTTAATAATAGAGAAAATGAATAACGCAATTTTCTGATTAACAAATGCTTGAGACACAACAAAAATCCAGTCAACAAAGCACATTTAACACTTTATAACCTAAATAGTACTTTTAATTATGAATATATTTTTAATGGGCTGTGTGATTGTGATCCAAATTTCTATTTATTGGCTATTTTGACTAATTCTTTGTTGTGGCTCTAATCATGCTCTTTCTGATTATATAACTGAATTTCTTAATTGTAGTTACGGAACAGTGAATTGATTTGTCTTTGACTTTTCTTTCTGTCATTTACTACTCATTTTGACATACTTTAATTAGACTAATTCATCAGTTTAATACTTTAATTAGAAGCCCCTCTCTGTTTACAATCAAAAGCCATGCATATCATAACTGTAGATAAGATAAACTCAATTGCTGCGATGCTCATCATTGCATTGCTGTAGTCAAATTTGATCTTAAAACACGATTAATGTGAGTCAGTGCCAATAAATGCATAGAGACAAATTAAATATAATGAAATATAGAAATTATTTTTATTTCATGAATAAAATTTTTTAACTTAAAAAGGAGAGAGAAACTCTAATGAAATTAAATAATTAAAGAATAAAGATGTTAATTACGATTTAAGAATAGAAAAACTCAATTTCGTACAACCAAATGTAGTTAACTTATTAAATATTATATACAAATATATTGATTGTTCTTTCTCCATTAATAAATAATAATCGTTTTGACTTTTTTGGTACATTGGAAAACTAATGTACATATATACACAATCAACATTTTATGTATAGGTACATTAGTTTTCCAATGTACCAAAAAAAGTTAAAACGACCATTAATTTGAATTGAAGTTAGTATTTTTTAGGAAGGTGAAAGATTTTAATAAATTTATATTTTACTACAATAATTACATTAACTATTATGTTGACTGATATTAGTTGTACATTTATCACCACTTTTAAAAGTAATATTAACACATACATATACCTAAAGTTTTAAGTCTTTTAAGAGGATGAAGTATATATATATTCTTATCCTTCAAATAAAAAGCTCATTTATTAGTTTTGATCAGAATATTATAAATAGGGAAATAAATTTTATTAGTAAATTATAATTACATATAGCAACTAGAAGTGAATCAGTGTTAAAAAAATTATACGTTTAAACCTTAATTATATAGATCCTCCTAATCCAATTCTGAATATCAATATAAAAAAATCACATTTTCCATTTATAAGTGCTTTGTTGTTGTGCAGATAAAAACATTAGTCATCCAGCAGTGATGCAATAACCATCAACAAATGCAAAGTCAGATCCGCATCATCAAAACAAATCCTCCCACTTCCTCCTCATTAAAGCCAAAATCCAAAATGATAAGATCTTATTATTAAGTCATTGCAAAGACTATAAAGGTAAAAAAAAAAGCTATATATCGTTATAATTAACCACCTTTATTATCACAGCGTCCAAGTATATATATATATATATATATGCAAAATTACCATTCAATCCGAAACACTAGCCTCACTATTACAGGCCTCTCTTTATATATATATGCATTGTATGCACCCGCTTCTTGAACCACCACCCAACCAAGCAATCTTCACCCTTTAACTAACAATTTTTTCTTCTCGTGTTTTATTTTTGTTGCTTTAGAACAAAACACGAGAAGAAAAAAAAAACATTTTCATGGAGAAGTCTTACGTTCATCGTGGAGTGAACTTCTCAAACCGGAGAGAGTTTCGGACGAAACTCAAAATCGGGTTGAGGGAAGCACTCTTTCCCGATGATCCGTTCAGGCAATTCCAGAGGGAGAAGAAGGGAATGAAAAGGTTGGTGAAAGGGGTTCAGTACTTTGTTCCAATATGTGAGTGGTTACCGAATTACAGTTTGCGGTTATTTTGGTCTGATTTGATCGCTGGCCTTACCATCGCAAGCCTTGCCATCCCTCAAGGCATTAGCTATGCCAAACTTGCCAACCTTCCACCCATCATTGGCCTTTGTAAGAACTTCATTCAATTCATTGATTTTTTCATTATTGCTCCCATTTATTTTCAGTTAATTTCTTATTTTTGTATTAAAATATGAAATTATAACTTAGTAAGATGATTTCTTAAGGTTTTATGATCCCCACTTTTCACTTCATTTTCTTGGATTTTGATATGACATGCATGAGGTTAATTAATTACAGGAACTAACATTGAATTATGAAAATTTATTCAGGAGTAATAGAATATATATTTTTTGTCCGAATTGATTTGCTATGCCAATAAGGATTTTCCTCATGTAAAGTGAAGAGATTGATAGTGTAGTTGTAAGAGAATTAATCCTCATTAAACCATTTTGCAAATTATTCATTCAAGAATTATTAACTTCATTTTTTCACTTTATCAATCTCTTACACTTCATCACTTTTTTCATTTAATAACACCTTACCACATAGTAGCATGCATCATATATATATATATATATATATAATGTGAATTTCATATACAAAAAGAAAAGGAGCTATCATTTGAAAATTAATATTACTATTTTTTTTAAATCATTTTATTTATACTAGTATAATTTTGTTGTTACATCATGGTGGTGGTATATATTACACGGCACACTATATATTCACCTCCTTAATCATTTTAATTTCCATTGTGATAAAGACTAGACATTATATATGTATATTCCAACGTAACCTAGGTTTGATTAGATGTTTGGTGATTGTAATGGGATGGATGATGATGAGGCAGATTCAAGCTTCGTTCCACCTCTAGTGTATGCTGTATTTGGGAGCTCAAGGCACATGGCAGTGGGAACTATAGCAGCAGCATCATTGCTCATAGCTCAAACCTTAGAAACAGTGGCATACCCTGATCAAGACCCTACCTTGTTCCTTCATTTGGTCTTCACTACTACCTTTATCACCGGTGCATTCCAGACTTGTTTGGGCATTTTCAGGTAATTCATTACCAAATTAAAATCACATCAAATAAACCCAAAAAAAGAAAGGTCAAGAGTCATCAACAGAGAGGAATAACTAGTCATTTTCATTAAACCACTTACTCATCATGTGCTCAACAGTGATTTCGTCTATAAGATATCGTGTCGACTCATATCTTATCTACTATATATATTGAATCAAATATGTAATGCTGGATAATGAGTTTAAAGAGTAATACTATTATATGCACAACTAATATATCATTTAATTAGCATATAACCTCTAACAGTCTAATATATGTTCGTCGGGCCTACTAACACACATTAACATGTGAGTATAACTACTTTGATTGGATTTACGTGCAAGAGTAACTCTTTAGATATATGGGTATGAAAGCTGAGAATGAGAAAACACGCGTTACAGGCTGGGGATATTGGTGGATTTCTTTTCCCATTCTACCATCACTGGCTTCATGGGTGGGACAGCGGTAATTCTCATCCTCCAACAACTCAAGGGCATTTTCGGACTTCAACATTTTACCACCAAAACAGATGTTGTAACGGTGGTGACCACCATCATCAATAACAGACATGAGGTTAGCCTTCTCTATCTATATATATATATGGAATACATTAATTACTACTTTCTTTTAATATCCTTTTCATGACTGATCAAAGTTATAATTACAGGTCATTTTTCATGAGAAATTGAATCCTATTATTCTTACTTACAGGGAGAGTTCCCCTAAATGATTGTGACATTTTAACTTCGATCATATTCAACCTTTTTATTTTTCACTGCATGTTTAATTTGCTGTTATATATATATTTTATGAGAGATAATAAAATTAAAGCACCACGGCACCAATTTTCACAATCACCCACCCACCCACCCCTATCTCAAACACAATCTGATTTGAGTTACTTTGGTTGGTAGAAGTTTAAATAAATAATAAAGTTTAATCAAAATTTCAAAAAAGCTGGGCAACTGGAATTTGTTTAGTTAAATTTAGTAACATTAGGACGCGACAAATTAAATAATATATACAATAACATGAGTGACTCTTGTACACTAAAAGACTTGACCAAGATTGCTATTTTTCTTTTGCTCTATCTATTGAGATTCTTTTCAACCTATACTTTACGACAATTGTATCAGTGTCATTTATTATACACTTGGGGTACAACAAAAAAATCAGCTAAAACAGTCAACAAATCTCATTTAACATTTTATGGTCCAAATAACACATTTAGTCATGAGTTTATTTTTAATGGGATAGGTGATTGTGGCCCAAATCCATATTTGTTGACTGTTTTGGCTGATTTTTTGTTGTGCATCTAGCAATGCTCTTTATTAAATTAAGGAAAATGTCTGGTGAACAATGGATAATCAGTCAAACTAGCCAATATGTCAATTGGACGACTTTTGGCCCAAATAAAATTATCTCTAAGTAGTTAGTTTTCAGTGGACTTAAATATTTGTGACCCAAAATCTCTATATGGGCTGTTTTGACTAATTTTTTATTGTGCAAATAACAACACTCTTAAATTAATTAGCAAAACAATAATGTTAAGTGGACAATAAAAAACCAGCTCATACAGCCAATTGACCTATTTTGGCTTTGGTTTTGGCCCAAATAACCATTGAGATTGTAATGGACTGAGTAACTATGGTCCAA
Organism: Aeschynomene evenia; assembly: GCA_013621005.1. Taxonomy (NCBI): domain Eukaryota; kingdom Viridiplantae; phylum Streptophyta; class Magnoliopsida; order Fabales; family Fabaceae; genus Aeschynomene; species Aeschynomene evenia. The sequence continues at coordinate 33,439,644 of CM024267.1, forward strand.
AATCTCATTTATAGGCTGATTAGGCTGATTTTGTATTGTTCATTTAACATCACCCCGTAGCAAAATTAGGAATATAATACAATAACGAGCGTGACTCTTATACTCTTAATTAACCTCAAAGACTTGACCATGTGTCCATGTTTGGTATATTTTCCTTTTGCTAGGCTTAATTTTATTTATTTCGAGTTATGTGATTGTAAATCCACTTTGTATTTTGAATTCTCATGTTTATTTATCGAAAAAAAAAAAACGTAATGTTTATTAATATGAGAAATTACATTTCTTTTAGTGTTAAGTTTGATTCACAAATTAAAATAACATTCGTGTATGTCTCTTATTTTTGTAACAGATAAGGTGGCAGACCACTGTTCTTGGTATAATCTTCGTTGCTTTTCTCCAACTTACCAGGCACATAGTGAGTGCTCTCTATTCTCTTCTACATATAGTAGTTATTCTCAACTTTTTCGCTTTCGCATGTATTTTTGTTTTCTTTAGAACAGAGAAAGGTGATGTGAGAAGACTTTGGTGCTAGCTCCACTTAACCTTTAATTTGTGGACCACTAGGTTTTGGAAAGCCCACAATCATTGAATTCAATTGGGGGCACGAGTACTATATTAATTAGAAAAATCACCTCTAGGGTGTATTTTTATGATGACAAGTTCTTGGATGAAAACATTTTTCAGTCAAAACAGTAAAAAAAATTATTTTAATAATTTTATTTAATTAACATTCTTAATTATATATATTTTTAATAAATCAGTGATTTAGGCTCAATTTCTTATTTTTTACTATTTTGGTTGAAATAATTTTGTATTCCTAATCAAGCTCTTTTATGTGTGATAAAATTGGCATGGAATTATTTTTACATATATTTTATTCTTGAAAATGCAACTGTTGTTTTTATCTCTTAACCAAACACACCCTAAAGAAGAAGAAAAAGGAGATATTATTATTTTATGAAATTTTATCTGTTCTTTTAAGAGTGTTAAGTAATTTTAATTATTTTCTTCCTTTAATACTCTTATGATTAGTAGAGTTAGTACATAAGTTAAATATTAGAAAAATTATTGATAAGAATAATATTATAAAGTATAATAAAATTTACGTCTTAATATGTATATGTACAAATCTAAATAAACACATAAATATTAGAGAATCGATGTAGCAATAAATATAGAAAGCTTAATTAATCGAAAGCTATGTATGCTTTTGTATTTTACTAAATTATTAGTAATATTAGTAATTAGTAATTGTTGAGTTAATACATAAGGTAGCTAATGAATTTGTGTGTTTTTAATATAATTAAATTCAGAAGGACAAAAAACCAAAGCTATTTTGGGTGTCAGCTATAGCTCCAATGACAATTGTAGTAGTTGCTGGCGTTTTCACTTACCTAGTCAAAGGCCAAGATCATGGAATTCAAATTGTAAGTTACTAGTCTTTTTCAACTACCTAGCTAGCTTTATTGCGTGTGTATTATTTGTTTCTCTACATATATATTTTGTTCTTATTATATAGTTTTTATTAATTAACATTTTAATAATATAGGTGGGGCATCTAGATAGAGGAATAAACCCTGTGTCCATCCATTTGTTTAACTTTGAAGCTAAATATTTACCAGCAGTGCTGAAAGCTGGCATTGTCACAGGCATTCTCTCATTGGCGGTAAGAAATTAATTAATTCCAATTGATCTCTATGTTGAATTAATCTATATAGTATTAACGGTTTGTTGTACAACATAAATACGTCAAACTAGTATCCAATATGTGCTATATATAATATAGAATGTGTGCTATACATACGATTACTATACATATAGCACACATATATTCCGTATTGTGTATAACACACGTTGGATACTGGTTGGACGTATTTCTGTTGTACGATAAACATTATTGGTTGACTAATTATATATTCATCATGATGATCAAAACTTTATCATTTATTATTATTATTATTATTATTATTATTATTATTATGATTATTTGTATGTAGGAAGGAATAGCAATAGGAAGGAGCTTTTCTGTTGTTGACAATACTCCTCATGATGGGAACAAAGAGATGATAGCTTTTGGATTAATGAACTTGTGTGGTTCTTTCACCTCATGTTACTTGACTAGTGGTAACTTTTCATCCACAATCTAAGTTATTCACCTAATGTCATGGCCTATGGTAATATATATATGTAATTTGCATATATGCAGGGCCATTTTCGAAAACAGCAGTGAATTACAATGCAGGGTGCAAGACAGCCATGTCAAACGTAGTGCAAGCAGTACTAGTGGCGCTGACACTGCTATTTCTGGCACCACTATTTGGATACACCCCTCTTGTTGCCCTCTCATCTATTATTATATCTGCCATGCTTGGCCTCATCAAATACGACCAAGTCTTTCATCTCTTCAAAGTTGACAAGTTTGATTTTCTCATTTGCATGGCTGCCTTCTTTGGGGTCACCTTTCTAAGCATGGATGAGGGCCTCATCATGTCTGTGAGTACTCTTTAAGTTTTAGAGAAAACAAAATTAATGAAAGGGGACACGTTGCTTTAATTAAGGAAAATGTTTTGTAAACAATAAAAATAGTTGATCGACGTATTTGGTAACATTGTGATCCAAAAAAAAAAACTCTTTTAAATGAGATAGTTTTTAATGGGCTCAATGATTATAGCCCGAAATCTTTATATTGACTGATTTTGACTGGTCTTTCATTATGCAAATACCAACACTCATTAATTAATTATATTTGCCTAGCTCCTATTGCTTAGTTAGTTTATTGTAAAATTAAAAAGATAGATATCTGACTTACTATTATATATGATGATTTATTTGTTTTGAAATGAAGATTGGACTGAGCCTACTTAGAGCACTGTTGTATATGGCTAGACCTGCGACATGTAAGCTGGGAAAGTTGGGTGAGTCAGGTTTATATAGAGATGCAGATCAGTATGGCACTACAACTCTCCCAGGAATCCTCATTATACAACTTGGTTCCCCCATTTACTTTGCAAATTCTCTCTATGTTAAAGAAAGGTACATAAATTAACAACAATAATGTTTATCGCACATCAGAAATACGTTCAACTAGCTAGTATCCAACGTGTGTTATTACATAATACGTAATGTTTGCTATATGTATAGCACACGTACATATAACACACATTCTGTATTATGCATAACACACGTCGGATGCTAGTTGGACGTATTTTTGTTGTACGAAAATATTATCGGTAAATTAAATCACTTATTATTAATTACTATCATACACACTCCAAATGATAATTATTATTATAATTAAAATCCTGCATTAATTAGGATTATGAGGTATATTCGAAGTGAGCAAGGTTCTACTGAGCACATCATACTCGATTTGTCAGGTAAAATTAAAACTCTTCAATTACATACATCATCACTATATATATATAGTTGCATTAAATTGTATTTAATTTTTTCATTATTTTGTAAGATTGGATGAGAATGAATAAAAAATAATCTCTCTCTTATCATACATTGATATTATGTTTTCCATGATTTTATATGCTAACAGGAGTGACATCCATTGACATGACTGCTATAGAAGGATTGTTGGAAATAAAAAGAATATTGGAGAAGAATGGAATTCAGGTGCCAATATATTATTATTCGGCAACTATTGTTTTTTATTTTTTTTTTAAATAAATAGATCGAATTAATGAAAAAAGCTTAAATGATTTATTGTTTTTTTTTTGGTATCTATTATGTAGATGTCATTAGTAAATCCAAGACTAGAGGTTCTAGAGAAGTTGATAGCATCAGAGTTTGTTGACAAGATTGGGAAAGACTCGTTCTTTTTAAGTTTGGATGATGCAGTGGAGTCATGTCAATATGCATTGAAGACTACAAATAATAATGTTGAAGACCATGTCTAAGTGTACCATAACAAAAAATTGGTTTTCTAAACCAATTGGTTTTTCTCCAATCTACATTTTGTATATATATGAAAAAATAAATGTAAAATGTAATGAGACTATTAGAAAATATTTATTAATAGAAGGTCCCACAAGTTTTTCTCCTCTAAAATCATGATTTCTCTTGGCCATGCATATATGATTTATTTGAGTATTGAGCTTTAAAAAGTAATATTATTTGTCATGCAACATAAATACGTGCAATAAGTATATATCCAACATGTGTTATATAAATAGCACACATTTCATATCATGTATAGCACACGTTGGATATTTGTTGGACGTATTCTGTTGTACGACAAGCACTATTGTTAGTTTATATAAATTTCATTATTTAATAATTCATACACACTTTTTTCATTCAATTCATTAATCAATTCTTTCATTTTCTTTGATCTTGGGATGAGTTTCTAGAATATAAAATTTGATTTGAGTGGTGCTATATTAACATCTATAAAATAGATATTTATAGACATTTATTTAAATTTAAATGTGGAGAGTAAAACAAAGAATATATAAATGAAGGTCCTATAAAATGGAAAGGTAATAAATTAAATGTTTATTGATAATATGAGAAAATAAATGTTAAGATAGCTTTTTATTTTTGGTAGATAAACGGGGCAGAGGCCCATGTTAAGATAGCTTTCTTTATATATTCTTACACTCAATTTTGGGCCAAAAATAAACGGTGGATAAGGCCCAAATGATACATGAGATCATAATGCAATTTGAGCCATTACATGAAGTTTCTTGTCTATTACCAAAACTTGAAGTTTCTTATTACCAAAAAAAAAAGATGAAGTTTCTTGTTTTAAGTTTAATTTTATGTACAATGTTTAAATAGTTTAATTTCTTCGTTTTTGTATTCAATTTTAGGTTGTATTGAGTTGAACACCTAATGCACTTAAGCTTCATTCTCAATCTTTTTGTCGAATATTATCTAATGATGGATTTTTTAAAATAGATAACACCTCCAAATGTTCAACAATAATACACAAGATAGAAATTGAAACTCAACCCTAGAGTATTCTAAAGCTAAATTCTTTCTTCCCTCTCAAAATATTGTTCTTTACTTTAATCATGTTGAGATTTGATATTCCTGCTTTCTAATCGATGGGAAATTAAAAGAGTCCATGACTTCAACCCCGGCCCATATATATATAGAGACAAAATAGTAAACAAAGAAGGAGTTTTAGGGAACAAGAATAATGTTGACTCAATCAAAGAAAAAGATATCAAAATTAAAGCCTCTTATCTTCCATCGAAATATACTCCATGTAGTGAATAATATTATCACTATCATTACGGAAATATATAACTATACAGGAACCTCAAATGCATTTAAATTTCAAAATTGATTCTTGTACCACATTTATAGCATTCAAAAAATAAAAAAATTCCATTAACTTAATTTTGAAAGATTTTCTCAATTGTATATCAATAACATCTATTTAAATTTAGCCTCACTATTGTGATTGCAAATATCCCGCCACTAGTTTGATACTTGAATTAATTTAGATGAAAAACTATTTTGTAAAATTAAAGATTTTGTCTGTAACTAAATATTGTTGCCAAAATTCATGCCAAGTTAAAAGCAAAAGTCTATAATAAATAAAAAGAATCATATTTATGGACAACTGGCTGGTATTCTATTTAAAAAAGTCTAGTTTGATCCTAAAACTCGATTGAACCAAATACAACATGCATATCTAATTTGTTTTAAAGATAGATATTAATTTATAGCTATCTAACAATAATAATATATAATACTAATTACTACACACATATTGATAAATGCACATTATTGAACACAACAAATTAATTATAAACAAATTCAATATTTAAATAAATCATTGAAAACATTTGTTCAATAATATTGTAGAGATAACAAGTGAGATACCCTCTTTAATATGAGAAAATCTATTTGTCTTAAACATTTATTTCGTACGAGAAAAAACTAGTGAAATTTTCTTGGACACCCTTGAAATCTGGTTGACAAAGAAAGGGATGATTGAGAAGTTTAATAGCGCTCCATCTCTCACTTGGGTCTTTAATGAAGCACTTGCTAAGAAAATCTTTACAATCTTGACTCAAGTTATCAGGTATCATCGGTGCTTCTTTAAGGCATCCAAGTTTAAACATCAAAGTCTCTACGGTATTAGTGCAGCACCATGCCGTTGACCCAGTTATCATCTCAATTAATATGCATCCAAGTGACCAAATATCCAATGGTGCACCAATTTGACCCATAAGTGATTCCGGTGACATGTAGAGAGGTGTGCCTCTAAACCCCATACTTTTATTAGGTTCTTCATTTTCTCCGGCCTTTGATGATAACCCAAAATCTGCAATCTTCAATCGAAAATTTGCATCATATGCATTAGGAAATAAGAGGATGTTGTCCGGTTTAAGATCACAGTGAACAATTCCATTTCGATGAATGCTTTGGAGCCCTTCGAGAATCATGCGTGTATATATCCTTGCTTCGCTCTCAAAGAGTGGTCTTTTCTTGATTAAGTTGGTGAGAGAACCATTAGGAGCGAATTCCATCATGAGATTGTAGATTAATTGCCCATTATTTTCAGCAATGATGTTACTACCAATATATTGGATGATCTGCTCACATCCAACAAGTGATTTCAAAATGCATGCTTCTCTTTGTAATAAATATGCCAACTCAGGCTGCTTTGAACTCTTCACTGCAATGAGTTTTCCATTTGGCTGTTGTTGAGAAACAAGAGCACCAAGGTAGACAACACCACATGCACCTGTCCCCAATACTCTTAACTTCCTTAATCCAACCATATGTGGCCTCTGGAAGCAAAAAAGTACATATATAGCATAATCAAAATCAGCTCTTCGATTACTATATATGTTTTGGTTTTTTATAGATGAAAGAAAAGCAAAGAAAAATACATCTAAATCACTACATAATAATGCATACATGTAGAGAAAAAAATCGATCCTATGTAATACTTCATCATGCATGCAATACGTAAAGCAAGCCAACAAACAAAAATTCATACTAACCTCCTTATAGAGATTGGGGTGGTTAGTCATCAATCTTAATTGATTATGCATGATCGAGCTGAAGCGAGCACTTGATATTAAGAGAGCCCTGTGAAGGAAGAAAAAATAAATTAATCTGAAGTTTTAGAATTGACTTTTGATTTTAGTCAAACTTCACATTTTTGTAAATTTAGGCGGGACAATGTAGTATTCAACAAATTTTATTTTTAACAAGAGAGATTTTTAAGGGATGTTAAGAGTATGCATTTCATATTTAATGCAACAATACATATAATAATATGTTGTTTTTCATTATAAAAAAGTTATTTAATAAATAATCATAATTTCTCTTGGCTGTGTGTATATGATTTATTTGAGAAATCGATATCTTTATACCAACTATTGTGGTATCTTTGATAAAGTTATATATCTTTCTATTTTTAAGATATTTGAATTTTTAAAATTCTGTGACTTTTCCTATTTTTAAGATATTTGAATTTTTAAAATTCTGTTAACATGAAAGGAGAAGGCGATATAATCCCACTCATGACAAGATAAGAAATATTTTTTACACCACAAAATCAATCATCATTAACTAGTATATATAATAATTTAATTTTTTAAAATTATTAATCCAATTTTCAATATTATACATTAAATCAATATTTTAAAATTTGAATTGATAATTATATAAAGTTTGATCTATAATGATGACTGATTTTGTGGTATACATTATCATGCATTGATGGTCAATATTTCTGGGTAAATTATGTTGATATTTTTTAGATTTAATGAAATTCACTCTACTCTTCTTTTTATCTGTAAAATTTTTATTTTGTTTTTAGTTTGTAATATTATCACACTAATTTCTCCTTAAATATTATATTGACTTCTTCTAAATAACGTATTTAGGAAAGTTTACTGTCACTCAAATAGAAAGATGAGCTGAATAAAATGAATTGAATTTTACAAAATTTCATGTAATGAGAAAATAAATAAAAATAATATATGTGATTAATTAAAACAAACTTGAAATTCGTTTTCTTTCTAACTAATTTTCAGATTAAGTTGGTTTAGATTTGAAATTTAGAATATTATTAAAAGTTAGTTTTAAAAGATTTTGTCAATTGTATATCAAACCATATCTATTTAAATTTAGATTCATTGTACTTACATGTATGATTTTTCAAAAGTTTTGGAGATCCCGCTAGTTTCAAACTTAAAATAATTTAAATGAAATTTAGTAATAAAATTAATAGCCTATTTGAAATTGTTTAATAAGATAGAATTGAATTGAATTCTACCAAGAATTGAATGACAGTTAGAATTGAATTTCAATATTTAAAATATTATATTAGTAAAATTATAAAATTGAATTGAATTTTATTGTTTGAAATACTTATAAAATGAATTGAACTTTTTAAATGGACAAGTTTATCCTTTATATAAAAGTCAGGGATTAGTACAATAGAAAATTCTATACTCAAAACAAATTAATTTGAAGCTAGCAAATTTTAATGGCAGGTCCTTTAATTTATATACCAAGAAATATTTTTTAGGAGATTAAGGTTATAAGCTAGTTTTAATCAAATAATAGCTAAACTGGAAACAGAACAAGATCAAGATATGTGATAATATGGTTCCAAACATTCTGCAAAGCTTTTGTAAGTCATCAAACATTGTCTATTTGAAAAATCTCTGACCCCAATAAACACTTATATATTCATTTTACATAAAGAATAAATGAATAAATTTCCAAACACCACCCGTTAGAATATAATTTTCAGCAAAACCTATGTATATTGTTCCCAAATTCCATGATAAGTTGGAAGCAAAAGTCAAATATATATATATATATATAGGTTTTATTCATTTATAATAGAGAGATATTCACCATTCAATATACATTTTGATTTTCATTATAAGAAAAAAAATCATACCCTTAAACACCTTCGTCACACTGTTTGAAATCCTCTGAAATAGTTGATATATGTTTGATATAGATGTAAAACTTAATTCTGCCAAGGTGATCACTTAACAAGAAAGCAGATAGGAAGTGAAAAGCTATATTATATATAGCATGAGACCCTAACAAATTAAACTATGAGAGAAAAGATAAGATATTATTAATAACAGAAAGATATTAATAACAGAATTTTGAAAAGGCTATTCTGTTGAGAATAGAAAAAGGTGATTGAGAAGTATGTAATAGCCCTCCATCTCTCATCACTCGGATCCTTAATAAAACACTGGCTATTGGCTAATAAGAATATTTTTGCAATCTTGAATTAAATCATCATCGAGTATGTTCTGTATTCCCTTAAGGAATTCAAACTTAAATATCAAGCTCTCTCTACAAATTAAAGCACCATACACATAATCTTGGAACTTGGAAGATTAATTGTCAATTCTTTTCTTAGTAGTGATGTTGCAACGAGTGTTGCTATTTGCACAATAAAAAAAACAGTAAAAACCAACCCATATAGATATTTTGGGTCACAAATATTTCAGTTCATTAAAAATTAACTACTTAAAATATATTTTTTTTTCTAAAGGTCGTCCAATGGGCTCATATGCTAGTTTGACTGATTATCCATTGTACTAAACATTTCTCGTTGCAACATATGAATTGAATGGTTCCAAAATTAATTAGCTGAATATGCCAATAATTGAGGATTTTAAACTCTTGACTGACATGAGTTTCCCATATGGTTATTGTGGAGAATGAAGAGCACCATAAGTGTACCCATCTTCCTTGTAAATTCTGCTATATGTATGTATGCAGTGCATGTTGGATTTTAATTAAAAATGTTAAAAGATTATGCGAAGCAAACCATCCTAAATAAATGTTACAATTTGAAAGCTAGTTGAGTATATTTTTCCTTAAGTTGGAATGTTCTGCATGATGTATCTCCTTTTATATGTATAGGGTTGTCATGACTTTTGATTTGACGACGAAGGAACTAGTTACGGTGCATTTGTTTAGAATACCCAGTTAGAAAGATTATTAGTTTCACAAATTTGTGAGTAGTGAAAATAGTAAAAAAAAACTCATTCAATTTAGGTTTAAACTCGTATTTTTTACTATTTTAGCTGGTTTAATTTTGTACTCGGTAGTCAACCTCTGATAGTTTTGATGATGATAGGGAAACACTAGTTATTCATTCAATTCCTTATTTCTATTTTTTTAATGCAGCAATGTAACTTGGGTCGGGTAATGCTTGTACTTCATATTAATATATATGGGATACTGATGATAGGAGAACATTAGCATTCTAAAGGCAATGTATTTATATAAAAGCACCAAAAAATTAAAATTGAAAATTATTGAGAACTATATATTTGTAGGTGCATCTTAGAGATTTGTTCTACTCTTCTTTTTAAAGAAAGGGTTTAGTAAAAGTAAAAATAATTACATTGAAAAGATAAATTTTTATATTTTGAATGCAATAAATTCACTTTTATATTTAAAATTTTATTTAAACTTACTATTTTAAATATTCTTAACTAGTGTCCTTAGGGTACTTCTTAGCAAAACCCTTAAAGAAAATACACAAATACTTGGGGAACAACACTTTTTTTTTCCAGTCAAAACAGTCAACAAAACTCATTTAATATTTTATAACCCAATTAACATTTTAATCATGAATATATTTTTAATGGGCTGAATGATTGTGGCCCAAATTCCTATTTGTTGGCTGTTTTGACTGATTTTTTGTTGTACATCTAGCAATACTCAAAAGCACAAATTTTTGGGTAACAACAATTTTCCGGCTAAAACTGCCAATAAAGCTCATTTCAACACTTTTGGCCCAAATACAATTCTTAATTATGTGTGTTTTTCTTAATGAGTTTGGTGATTTAAACCTAAAATTCTATTTTTGGCTGTTTTGACTGGTATAATATTGTACTCTTAATTAGTAAAGCTCAATAAAAAGAGTGGTGCTAAATGCACAATAACAAATCAGCCAATAAATGAGATTTTAAGCCATAATTACTAAGCTCTTTACAATTTCAATAATTTTTGAACCCAAATCAAAATTAAAATAGACTCATTAACTGAATTGACTAGTTTCTTATTATATATTATGTTTAAAGAATGAATGAATATAATGCAGCAATGTGAGATACTGTGACGCCATGGATATATTTCATCAGTACAACAGGAATATGGTTGCCGTTGCTATCTCAGCATGCATTTTCCTTCGCACTTTCAGATATATAGATAGGTACCCAGCCATGTTTATTAATTTGTCTATTTCTTCACAAACTTTATTATATATATTTGCATTTTAATTTCTACTCTCAATTGCACGTTGATCTTTATTTGTTATATACGTACGGGTAATTTACTCTTTCATTTTAGGTTTTACATAAACAAATAAATTAAAATAATGAAAAAGGAGTGTCATTGTCAAACTAATATATAGAAGCAAAACTTTATGAGATAATTATTTGGAAATGCTCTACAACTATTAGCAGGTTGTCAGTGGGCCAGAGGCAGGTAATCACAGGGACCATCTATGTACTTCAAATCAAATGGCCCTTCTTTTTTTGTCAGTTGCAACTAGTCACTCCCTACAATAATATGTTTATATATATGTATACTTAATAATTGTACCTAAACATAATTAGTTAATCCTTATGTTTAGTTTAATCACCATACATACATACCTTATTCCTTGATTAGTTTTTCCTTATCTGTAACCAGCATATCCCTTTCTTGATTTTGTTCGTTTCTTTAGCCTCTTTTTTTATATATGCTGAATGCCCTTAAATTCCATTTGTCATTCTTAATAATCATCTAACCGCACTCATCATATATTATAAAGCTAAGAATGTTCCAATTATCATATCCAATCATTCGCTTACCTTTTATTTGATAAGCTTTCCTTCAGCAAATACTAAAGTGGTCGGACACTATATATATATACATATATGTGATTAGAGAATTAAACTAGCCAAAATTGTCCTCTGCTAAATTAAAATAAAAGCAATTGTTAATTATTATATAATAGTGCTATTATTTGCACAATAAAAAATCAATCAAAATCGATCAATATAGAGATTTTGTGTCACGATCACTTAATTCACTAAAAATTAATTTTCTCAAAAGAATTTTTTAAGTCAAAATATTGTCAAATATGTCAATTGACTTGTTTATTATTTTTGTTAAGTCTTTTCCTTATATAATTACCTTTTGTACTTTATGCATGTATAATAACATGATGAGCTGGCGTTTTAAAGGAGGTTGCGTATTGTGTGTTGTTGGGTTTATCCGATGCTAAATGTAATATGAAAAATCAGTCAAATCAGCCAATAAAAAAGATTTTGACTATAATTATTCAGTTTATTATCATCTTAATGATTATTTGGGGCAAAATAAAATTAAAATATATTCATTAACTGTATTGGTTGATTTATCATTATACATCAAATATTATTGTTCTCTAAATACGCGTCTCATAAGGAATCTTAATTTGTCACGGTTAGTTTGAAGGAACAATACAAACTTGTTTTGTTTTTGCTCTATCTATCTATCTAACGTGCCGACAAGTTCTTCATCATAAGTTAAAGGAGTAGTTTTGTGGGGTTTTAGCCACTTCTATTACATCCATATATATCTGCTTGCTTACATAAGAACTGGGGAGATCCAAAATTAATTATTAGTAGCTAGTAGATGGTGGTTCTCATGTTCTATAGTTAGCTAGTTACATTCTGATTCTCCACGCCATATAGAAAGATATCACACATATTAATTTAACTTACCACTACTAAATTTGCAATGTGTTATATATATATATATATATGTGTGTGTGTGTGTGCAAATAGTGTTATCATCATGTCTATCTCAGTTTTTAATTTATACTTCTTTGTCCAAGGTTATATATGTGCCAAGGTGCAAGCATGTTTTAAGCAAGTTCCTCGATTTTTGCTAAGCCTAGCTGGGAAAAAGGAAGATATATCCACCTTTACAAGGGAAATTGTTACAGTTTTTTTCTTTTTTCTTTTGGTGTTTGAGTCATTGACACACCAAGAGCGAGGGGGTAGAGAGTGAAATGTCAATATCAGCATCTAATATATATATATATATATATATAAATGAATACAGATATTTAATTTGTATAATACAAAATTAGTAGAAATTAGTTAATATAAAAATTTAAATCACAAAAATTTTAAATCAATTCATTAAAATTTAACTTATTAAATAGAATTTTCTTTTACCAAAAAAATTACCACAAATGAATTTATTTATTAATTTGATTATTTTTTTTATTATTAATCATTAGTTCCCTAAATCAATAGGAAAGTAGCTAGGTAGGATATAATAAATACAAATGCTTGGGGCACAATAAAAAATTAGTCAAAACAGTCAATAAAGCTCATTTAATACTTTATGTCTCAAATAACACTTTTAATCATGAGTATATTTTTAATGGACCGGATAATATTGACCCAAATTTTTATTTATTAACTGCTTTAGCTACGTAATTTTTTGTTATGTCTCTGGCAATAGCAATGCTCTAATAAATAAATGCGGTGTTGATGGAAAGAAAAGAGAGACCAATGCCACAAAACATGCATGGTTATATATATGACGGAGAGATCACCTTTTTTACTCTGTCTATCTATCTACCTTATCTTGATGCGGTACCATGTTCCTGATAAGACGAGAGAGCCAAGCACATGGTACCCACACACACACTCACTACACTTACCTTTGAATTAAGGGACCGCCACCAAGCTAAGCCAAGTTTCCTATTATTTTCTTCTTATTTCTACTTCCTCCATTGCCTTTTATATGCCTTTTCACGCTTCATATTCATTTATTAGTAATCCAAACTATATATATACACATTAGTGTTTCTGAATATTGACAATTTTTATAAGATAGGTTGATCCAAGTCTTGAACCACAAATTTATCTTCACCGGTACCCTGGAATGCAAGGCAAATGTTTAGATATGAGACATAATAACATGCGGAAAGAACACAATCATGCAAGTCTTGTTCGTCACATAATTTATGGAGAAATGTCACATCTATAACTAAAAGTTGTAGGTCTCCATAGTTAGATTGAATCATAAACTCATTATTTTATAAGTGTTGTTATTTGCTCAATGAAAAATCAATCAAAATTAGCTAATATAGAAATTTTGGATCACAATCACTCAGTCAACAAAAAATTAAGTAACTTTTCAAAAATAGTTTTTTTATACTAAAAAAGTTACCAAACGAGTTTATTGGTTGGTTTGACTGTATTTTCATTGTTCATCAAGTAATTCCTTTATTGAGCTTTGCTAGATGTACAAAATTATACCGGCAAAAACAGCAAAAAATATAAATTTGCGCCTAAATCATTCAGCCCGTTAAAATTTTTTTATTTAAGCCAAAAAGTATTAAATGAATTTTTTTTACTGTTTAAAAATGTTATTATCCAAGATTTTGTATATTATTAAATCTCTTCATTTTTTACATGGATAACTTGTTTTATAATAACCTGGCTGAGAAGATCAACTAATCCAATATAATAATAATTCAATAATATATTAATATATATAATAACACAAATGTTTGAAAAATAATAAAAAACTAGTCAAAATAGTCAATAAAGTCTATTTAGCATTTTATGGCCCAAATAGCATTTTAATTATGAGTATATTTTTAATGAGCTGGATGATTATGACCCAAATTTCTATTTGTTCTGTTTTGACTGATTTTTTTATTATATCCCTAGTAATGCTTATATAATAATAACAATAATAAGTCAACGGGTTCGAAGTAACAATTTTTGTCATGTTAGGTTGATTATCTTCTTTTAAAATCTAATTTGAGTGAAGTTTTCATGAAGAATTTTTATTATGTCTTTTGTGAATACAAAAATGAAGGCCACGTTAGCACCTTCATCTTTTACTCTCAATTTTAAGGATGAACAAGAAAACAAGCAAGAGAAACAAATTGAAGTATCTTACTGGGCCTTATTGTTGTCTTGTCCAATACATTTTCACTCGAAAGTTAAAAAAAAAAAGAAAAGTTTTAAGCCACAGGGAAAAGGACAAAAGTCCACGAGGAGATCGATATTTAAGAAGAAAATACGATTCACACAAGACAAACAATAACGGGAGATCCATATAAAAAAAATATAATGTGATGTGTATAATAAAAATTATATAATATTTATATAATAATTATATTTATTATTGAATTAAATTAGTTTGTAATTTTTTATTATAATCAAATAATAAATATAATTATATTGTATAAGTATTATATAATTTTTATTATACACGTAGTATTTCTCTATTAAAAAAACATAAAATAAAGTATTTGGTTGCAAGTAATGTATAAAAAAATATAGTAATAAGCTAAATACTTGGGTGAAGTTTCGCATATCCCTAGCCAGTCAACACAAAAATGAATTGAAAATAACCAAACGCTGATTTTTAAGCCTATAACCATAAACCAGGTTATGGTTTGATTGATCTACTTTGAAAATTGAATCCATAAATTACTTTATATTAGTATTATACATAAAACTACATTTTTCAAAAAATTGAGCTGATAATATATTTTCAGGAATTGAACCTATAAATATAACTTTATTGTCATGAAATCATATTTTTCAAAAGTTTAAGTCAATGGACACGAGATATATAAATAATTTTATATACTCCAAAAATATAAAAAAATGGAAAATTAAGCAAGACATGCACACCAATGTTTGCCGAGTTACTAGTAATGAATAATACAGTTAAACATGACCACAAGAATTACTAAAATCGGTAGATAATTAAATTTCGTGAACATTTAAATGAATATTCAATTTCCTATTATATGTATAGAGATAATCTTAGGATCATAAATTTGTTCTCCTACGAGAGTTTCTGACTTGACTCAAAATTATTAATCACATTTATCAACAATAGATACCTAACAAAAAAATAGTTAAATAGGAGTATAAAGTATAAGAAGAACCAAATAGTTCATAAAGTAATGAGTAGTGAAGATAACCAAAAAGCTAAGAGAAGTCATCTTGACTACTTAAATTTCTCCGTAATCAGCGTTGCCCCATATTCTTTTTTTCTATACATTTTTTCTTGTTCTCTGTCTTAACTCTAAACTTTAATTAAGTATCACTTTTAATGTAGATACAAATTAAAATTACTCTATCCAAACACAACCTATGAATATTTGCAAATTTATTTAAGACAATATACTCCCATGGAGGAAAATAAAGCACGGCAAGTTTTGAATGTTTAATAGTCAACCACGTGGGTCCCAACTATGAATGAGTACGTGTATCTTTGAAAGCACGACACGTGTTGACTTTAAACTCAGCAATTACAGCTGGCTTTGCCGGCTGGCAAGATTTGTCTTACTTGAAGGGATGGTGTCACATTAATACGTGGCAAGCCATTGCCACCTAAGATTCTCTCAGCCCGTCCGTAGCAGCCTTTATCATCCTATCATTTTTTAATTTTCATATGAGCTAATTCAATTCAATACTTGATCTATCTTTATTATTCACCTCTTAATATAGAAAAGATATATTATATTCACAAATATATTTTATTGTAATAATAATTTTAATATATTTTTATATACATAATTTTATTATAATTATGTTATAACTATAAAATTTAGTATTAGTAATATAATATTTTTCTGAAAATTAGAGTAAAACAAAAAAATTAATTATATTATTGAGACATGAGAGTTTCAATTGATATTTTTTTTATTTTTTATATATGTATCGTCGTACTCTAATTATGAACGAACTTAGCTTGACATCAATAAATGATATATAATATTTTCTCTCAAAATATTATAGTATAGATTTTTAGACTACTTTTAAACTCATATTTCATAAAATAGTTAATAAATTTAGAAATAACTAATAAAGTTACATCTAAATATATCTAAAAGAATGAAAATAAATATATAATGAATATTTTATTTTATAATATATATCAAAATATATTTTTGAGGGAAGGGGAGCAATGCCATCCTACCCCTCTCCCTGCACTTCACCCTTGATTATATAAATGATTTTTTATATATAAATAACACTATTTTAGCATGAAAAGTGCTGTATGTATGAAAAATTATTTCGATTTTTATGCTGAAAATTTCATATCAATCTTTATAAAGTGTAAGTCTACTTAAATGAAACCTTACACTCTATTTAGCAGTTAAAACAAAATTATCCGCTCGTATTATAACAGTCATGATTATTTTTCAATGTCCAATTATAAAAAAATATTATTGATAAAAAAGATATATTAACATTTTTTTACTATTAAAAATAGTCATAAATTATTGACATTTATGGTTGGAGTTTATCGGGGTTATTTTTGCAAAATGCATTCCATTGTTATATATTAACTTAATTAAATATATTGAGTCGAAATAAATAAATAAATAAATATATTGAGGTGACACCCTCATTTATGTGATGAGTAATTAAGAGTGCTTGCTTAAGAAGTGGTATTCCAAGTGTGTAGCGTTTAGGGATTGAAAGGAGTTTTTTTATCTCTTAATTTAGTGATACCCGTGATATCCTTTGCATAAACTATCATCTAATTAAAATATCCAATGATTACTTAGTGAGGTTAAATCAGCTGTCTATTAAACCTAGGTTTGGTAATTGTGATAAGCTTGACCCATACTAAACGTGCCTATTTTATATATATTCTTTTGAAAAAAAAGTTACTTGTAAGTAAAAATTATATAGATATTTTAATTTATTGTCCGGCAAATTCAAGTATCCCCAAGTAGAAGAAACCATAATTAGAATTTTCTCATGATGCACTATGATTACATGAATAAAAGAAAGAAGGGAAAATAAAGTTTAATAACAATCCATGGGATGGATCCATACAAATGAAGATAGAACAAACAAACCCATATACTTTGTGAGAACTAAGGAAGAGAACAGATCATATCAGGTCAAATGTTATGCTTAATAGGACAGAAGTAATAAACATGAGTTTAAGTTTGACTTGTAATTTATTACAGGCTAACTTTTAAGCTCAAGTTTGACTTGTTTATAAATCTGACTACTTCCAATTTTAACGTAACCATGTGATACAAGAAACAAGGTAAAATAATTAATGCAAAAGCCAATAGCTCAACAAATTAAACCTAATCATGTTAATAGGCCAAATAATTCTAGGCCTCTAAACAGACCAAACTCATCATGTCAATCGTTAAAAACTTCATAAACATATTTTCTTGTGATCTTTTTATACAACGAGCATATATATATATATATATATATATATATATATATATATATATATAAATATAAATCTAACTTCCTAAGATAAACATTGTTCTAATAGGTAATATCTAAGCCTAATATAATTTTAACAAGTCGCTAAAGATAGGTCAGGTCGCAGGTGCATGGCCTATTCTCACCGTTAGTGAGAACGAAGGAACTTGTGTGGGGGAGTATATATTTGCCAACATATATGTTTTTGCACTAACAACATTTATAAAATGTGGTTAACCTCTTGTGAGTACAAAATTTTGAGATAGTAGGGGAGTGGAGTAGGGCGAGGATCCAGGCAAGCATGAGGTGACACGTGTGGGCCCATCCAATACACTTTGGCTGCTTTAATTGTCTCTCTCTCTCTCTCTCTATCCACGCACGGGTTCCTATTTCACATTCATTCATATTCCAGCACCGCACACCCAAATACACTCTCACGTCTCTCTCTGTTATGCTATGCTGCGCAGCGCCAATTGAAATTGCAAACTCTGAAAATAAAGAAAGAAACTTGTGAGTCACAAGCTCCCAACGTGTAACACCATTCCCATCACATCCAACCGCTCTTCCCATTAATGTTTCAACATCTTCTCTCTTTCTTTTTTTTGTTAATTTATATTATTTCTAATACAAATTACGTGTTCTTGAATTTTAGTTTTTCTATTTTGATCTTGCACATGTAGCTAGGAACATTACAAAAAGATAATGTGCACAAATAATTCGTACGGTTGGAATGTCATGGTTATGTGAAAAACTGAAAATTAGTTATATATATCTTCGAATCAGTTAATAACAGAATCAAGCAATGTCATTTCCACTAATTACTGCCAGTTGTTGCCTAATCCCCCCATTTTCAGTTTTTATGGTCCAAACGCGTTTCGTGTATAATGGGATCATCAAACACTTGAACAACTCATATATAAATGCAAGTCCAAAAAATAAAAAATAAAAACAACGAAGGAAGAAAATGAAAGATACATTGTATTTATTCTAGTTGATTCGTAGGAATTTCTATTTCGTTCTTTTTGTTATCATAATCTGGAAAATAAAATAAATAAATCAACAAGTCTGTGGGTAGGATAGTATAGGATAGTAGGTACTATGACTAAATATTCATTAATAATTAATTACATCATAAACTCCACATTTAGAAGTCTAAATATAACAAAAAAAATCGTAAATACTATATGTGATAACTTCATTTGTACCTACGATACTGAAGGAAAACAAAGAGATTAAAGCGTTACCTGATAAAAGGAATAATAGTAACAGAATTCGAATGTCTATATATACCTTTTCAAAATACATTATATAATTTATGGAATAATATAATAATAGAGGCCTAAGAAGTAACAATTGTAATTGAAAAGATGTTGATTTCAAGCTTATCGAATGAAAGTTAGTCAAATTTGACATGAGAGCACGACGTTGGCATAACTATTTTAATTTTTAAACCATAGCCCTTCTAGTTCAATTTATTTAACATTTTTAAAACTATTAAATTTTCTTAGATGATGGTTGAAAACAATGTAGAGGTAAAAGAAAGACAATTAAAATAAAGACAATTTTCTTAGATGATAGTCATTGACAAGAATTCGTGATTAAATTATAATGATTAAACTATCTGTTGCAACTATTCATTTGAGATTGTTTAATCATTTAATTTGGTTGTTATAATGTCTAATAATAAATATAATTTTTTTAATCAATAATGATAAGAGACTATTAGTCATTATAAATAAAAAGAATTGCAATGTAATAGTACAGCACTTGATATATTGAAAAATGACTTCTTTGAATTTGATCCTCATCAGGGAATCCAAGTATTCTTCTAATTTACTCTAAAATCATGGGATGTCTTAAAAGTTAGTTAAATTTGTCCCCTATTATAGTAGTTAAATGTGTCTCCTATAATCATCACTAATTGATACAGTAGAACAATATTACTATACTAAAAGAAAATTAAAAATGGCAAATCGGTGGAATTTGTTGAAATGCAAAAAGCCATAAATTATAGAGGCACCGTTCTCATACAAGTTATCGCTATCACGGGAATGTGGAAAATAGAAAAAGTCCAAGGGCTATGACGCAATTCTATTTTGTTTTTTATTTTTATTTTTTAATTAAAAAAGAGTTACCGGCAGTTCATTTACTGCTAGAGAACACTGACTCGGGTCCCTCTTTCCTCAACAAAATAAAATAACTTCAAAATAAATAATTCCAAAATAACGCGTGATCAACGACCGAATAAAAATTCTATAATTAAATAAAATTCATAAAAATTACAGCAACCGGCCGAACCGGTATTCCGGGTCAACTCGCCGGAATTGGGCACACCGACTCCCGTATATAAAATTTCACAATCATGCTAACAGCTTCCTAATATCAAATTTTCTCTCATATATTTTATTCTTTTGTTCAAATTAGTGGGGCGTTATAAGACTTGTAGGTTACACCTACTGCAAATAATTTTCCCTTTGAAAAATAAGAAAAAATAATGGAAACAATCATTTGTTAAGAGCATAATTTTTCTAGAAATAATTTGCGCAATCTATAAAAATTAGTGATCATATATAATAATTCAATATTTTAAAATTATTAATCCAACTTTTTATATTATAAATTAATTTAATATTTTAAAAAATTAGATTAATAATTTTAAAAAATTGAATTATTATAAATAATATTCAATGATAACTGATTTTGTGTTATAATTATGAATGAGTTATCGCTCACAACTCAACTAAAGTCACGCTTAGCTTAGCTAGGCTCTCTCTCCGCGTCCTCTTTCACTTTATTCTAAAATCCTTAACGAGTGACAACTAAGTTTCAAATTGAATGGAGTATGGAGAGAAAGGGATAAGAAAATCTTATAACAATTAAATACACATGATTTAATACCTAATAGTAGTAGATACTTATAAAAGATTTGAATGGTTTACCAAAAAGATAGTAATAAACAAGTACATGAACTAAAATTAAAGATTAAATTAAAGAAAAAGATTAGGGAAATGTTAAATGTAATGAAAAAAGAATAGAGAGATAGAGAATCTGGTGGGCTTTGAGCTGTGATATAGCTGTCCTTTTGATGCATTATTATTTCATGCCCACACACTCGCTTTCTCTCTCTCTCTCTCTTCACTCAGTCATATACACTCCCACACACAGTTCCAAAATCCCTAGAAATCAAGAACCTCATTCTTCTTCCCCTCTCTCTCTCTCTCTCTCTAACCGAAAACTCAACCCGCCATTGCTGCTGCATTTTCCTCAGATCTCAAGGTGGGAAAAAGAAAAGAACTTCTTCCAAGAATAGGCATTACAGCAGCATTCAGATGCCTCATGTGAGATGAGGAAGAAAGAAGCCATACCCACTTTTCACCATTTCCGCCACCTCACGCTCCTTATTTCACTCTTCATTGCTGCTTCATTCTTCTTCTGTGCTGAATCCACTACGCAGCATAGCTTCAATGGAGCACTCACCGACGCAGAAGCCATGTACATCAAGCAGCGCCAGCTTCTCTACTACAGAGACGAGTTCGGCGACAGAGGTGAAGACGTTACTGTAGACCCTTCCCTCGTCTTCGAGAACAACCGCATCAGAAACGCTTACATAGCGTTACAGGCATGGAAGCAGGCCATCCTCTCAGATCCTCAGAACCTCACAGCTAACTGGGTGGGGCCTAAAGTGTGCAACTACACAGGGGTTTTCTGTGCACCCGCTCCGGATAACCCGAAGATCGAAACCGTCGCCGGCATTGACCTCAACCACGGCGACATTGCCGGATACCTCCCGGAGGAGCTAAGTTTGCTCACAGATCTTGCTCTGTTTCACATTAACAGCAACAGGTTCTGCGGCACCCTGCCTCACAAATTCGACAGGCTAAAGATCCTCTTCGAGCTAGATCTCAGCAACAATCGATTCGCCGGAAAGTTTCCGGAGGTGGTGTTGCGGTTGCCGAAGCTGAAGTTTCTAGATCTGAGGTTTAATGAGTTTGAAGGCACTGTGCCTAGAGAGTTATTTGACAAAGACCTGGATGCAATTTTCCTGAACCACAACCGTTTCGTGTTTGAAATTCCGGATAATTTCGGTAATTCTCCGGCGTCGGTTATTGTTCTGGCGAATAACAGGTTCCATGGGTGTGTCCCTTCGAGCATCGGAAATATGACGGGGCTTAACGAGGTCATTCTGATGAACAATGGGCTCCGTTCGTGTTTTCCGCCAGAGATTGGGCTTCTGAAGAATTTGACTGTTTTAGATGTAAGCTACAACCAGCTTCTGGGGCCTTTGCCGGATGATATTGGAGGTGCGGTGAGCTTGGAGCAGCTAAATGTGGCTCATAACTTGCTTTCTGGTAATATTCCGGCAAGTATTTGTTCCTTGCCCAATCTTCAGAACTTTACATACTCGTATAACTTCTTTACTGGTGAGCCTCCGAGTTGTTTGGCTTTGCCGGCGTTTGATGACAGGAGAAATTGCTTGCCGTCGAGGCCGGTGCAGCGACCGGCGGCACAATGCAGGTCGTTCTTGTCCAAGCCTGTGGATTGTGGGTCATTTAGGTGTAAGCCTTTTGTTCCTACACTTCCTCCTCCACCTCCGCCATCGCCGCCTGTGGTGCTTCCTCCGCCAGTTTATACTCCTCCCTCTCCTCCACCACCACCGCCTCCAGTTCATTCTCCGCCACCACCGCCTCCAGTTTATTCTCCTCCACCTCCTCCGCCTTCTCCTCCACCACCGTCACCACCACCACCTCCACCACCAGTTTATTCGCCACCACCGCCACCTCCTTCACCACCTCCGCCTTCTCCACCGCCTCCACCACCACCGGTATACTCCCCTCCTCCACCTCCACCCTCACCACCGCCACCATCTCCTCCACCACCTTCGCCGCCGCCACCTTCGCCATCTCCCCCTCCGCCATCACCGCCTCCACCCTCACCACCACCACCATCTCCGCCGCCTCCTGTAATGTACCCACCTCCACCATCCCCACCACCGCCCTCACCACCACCCCCTCACCAACTTACTGCGTGCGTCCTCCACCACCACCGCCGCCACCAAATTCACCACCACCGCCACCACCTGCCCCAGTGTTCTCACCACCACCACCCGTGGCTTATTATTATAGCTCGCCGCCACCACCGCCACCACATTCACCACCACCACCACCTCACTCCCCACCGCCACCTCATTCACCACCACCACCTGTTTACCCATACTTATCACCGCCACCACCTCCTCCAGTCCACTCTCCACCACCACCACCATCACCATCACCACCCCCACCTTGTATAGAGCCGCCACCACCGCCATCACCACCACCTCCACCACCACCTTGTGAAGAGTATCCTCCACCACCACCATCACCACACCCTGCACCTTACCATCCACCACCATCCCCATCACCACCACCTGCACCTGTATATGAAGGGCCCTTGCCTCCTGTTGTCGGAATACCATATGCTTCTCCCCCTCCACCACCCTACTATTGATTCTTTTGAGAAACTCTCTCTCCTCTAACCCTTTCCCCTCTAGTCTCTACCAACAAAAAAAAAAAAAGGGTCCAAAGTTCACATTATTGGGTGGTCTTTTCTTCTTTATCCTTTTTCCTGTGCCTTGTTACAATTTACAATTGTGCGACTCTCGCTCGTCGCTTGCAGGGGAAGAAAAAAAATAAACCAACAGAACGATATGGGTTTGTTATTGTTTGGATTTAGTATACCATTTGTGGGTCAATAGTTAACATAGATGAAGAAGAAGGAACACTGAAGAAGAGGTTACAGTGGATTGAGGTAAGAGGAGAAAGTCTCTCTCCCATATTGATTTGAAATTGTTATGGATATTCAGAGTTGTGAAAAATAAAAAGAAAAAATGGCAGAGAAAGAGATTAGGTTGCAGAGAACAAAAAAAGGAAAAAAGAAAAAAATTATATGCATGTATAGGGATGTAATATGGATGAATTTGGAGGCCATAATTCTCAGCTACAATGATGACAGTGGTAGCACATTCCTTGCTGCTGTACTGTTTGTTTCTGGAGTTCATTGTTATGGTCTCTCTTATATCATACTTTTTCTTTTTTTAATTTTTGTTTAATTTGTTTTTGCAATTTATAGTGGTACAATTTATGAACATTTCACCTGTATTGATTTTCAGAATTGAGGTTAATTCCTTTTCATCATATCAGTGTCTCAAATCTGTCTCTGCTGTTAGAATGTAGAGTCTTGTGTGTTACTTCTACTAACTTATTACTACCAATAAATCTGCAATCCGTGTTCTTCATTTATGAATGCATATATATATTAGAGTCAGTCTCTGCTAAAGTGATGAAACCTTATGCTATGATTACATGTCTTTCAAAGGATTAGTCTAATCTGTCATTGTGATTTTTTAGCGAATATCGATGACATTCTAATTCCTCTTATGTGCATAACTGAGTCACCAAACTTGTTTAAATTACTCCTCTTGGATATCATCAGAATCACACTCATTCAAATAGATAGAGGAGATCTCGAAGTGAATTTTATCAAACAGGTGGTAGGCAAGTAGTTCTATAATTTATGTGATAAATGTGAGTTATGCCTGCAATGATGGTGGTGTAATAAAAAAGATTATAGTGCTAGTAGCGGTTCAAATAAGATCCCTGGGTGTCCCCAAATTAAGGTCATGGTGGTGGGACCTGAACGCTGAATTGCCATCCCAAGAAAACCATTCATTAAGGAGAGCCTCTTCATTTCATTTGATTAATTAATTAATACTAATTAAATAACCCTTAAAAGATTGCAATCCATGTGCACCCACCCCCTCCTCTTCACCTTAGCTTTGAGATTTGAATTCAAATCCGTTTACTTAATTAATGCACACTTTTCTTTTCTCTTTTTTCTTTCCATTGGCATTGTGGAAATTGTGAGACATCAAAAAGAAAAAAGGTTCATTCAGGATAGAAGTCTCTTTATTTAGCACTATGCAACTCCTTTATTATACCTTTTGTTACATTATGCATATAGGTATATAACTATACTCACTATAATAAATTAATAATAATAATAAATGTCAACTTTACGCCATGGCCACCGACCCCAAAACTCTTGTTGTGCAAGACTTTTTTGTCCCTTGGTTTGTCGCTTCGTTTGTCTTTTTTACAATAGTACTAGCCTTTTTACCTTTTGCTTTTTATTTCTTGTGCCTCTGCTTTTCTTTTCTTTTAATTACTAAGCTCTTGTTTCCTTCCCTCTCGGATGTTGGTAACTATAACTAGTTTCATTTTCAGCATTTATAGGAGTACAATAAAATTTAATTTTTGAAGTTGTAAAAAGTGTTTTAGATTAATCAATATAGTGATCCAAATTTGTGAACATTAGTAACCAAATTGTTAGTGTCTTAATTTCGTACCTATACAATTTCAAAGACTTAATAAACATTGATTTTTAGGTAAATTACATCGATCTCTTTAAAAATTTGATGAAATTTAGTTTGAATTTCCTCTATTTATTTAAATAACATGAATATCTCTTGAATAAATTGTTTATGGGATATTAGTTTAATTTTCAAGGGAGATCAAGTGTACTAATTTTATCAACATAAGAATATTTTAATTAAATTTTATAAATAGTAGAAAAAATAATTGAGTAAATTTCACTCTGAAAAAATTAGTATAATTTACCTTTAACTTTTAATATTGGGGGCGAGTCTAAAGTGCTAATTGAAAGATGCAAAATATAATTAACATGTTTGGTAAAATAAATTATACTGACTTATATATTTTTAACATGATTTTTAGCTTCACAATATTGTTCGAGTAAAATGCAAAACAACTACTTTTTCGTAAAATAAAAGCATGATTTGCCAATTATAAGTCAAACACTCCCTGAAATTATAATTAGGTAATCAAAATGAAAATAAATCCAACAAAAAAGAAGGTACTATTTGTCACTCAACACTTTTTGAGTTTTAAAGTCCAATGTGGCATCGTGGATTCTTCATAAACTAAGGCAACCTCTAGCCCTAGCAAATTAAGGGTACCCTTTCGAAAGGGACCTATAGTTACCAAAGGAACGTTTGGCTCTATATATATATAAGCCCCTTTGTTGAATATAAATGGCAAAGGAGCTCCAACTCCAAGTTGTTATGGGATGCTCTTATACAAATTAAAAGAAATTTCCCACTTCCCAATTTACATTGTACTCCATATTCTTTTCCTTTGTTCATTGTTTTTTCTCGGATAAGAGACAAGGGTTGAATGATAGAATTTGAATAATAGCAAATTTACCTTCCTTCATATTAATTAAGAAAAAGAGTAAGTGGCATCCAACAAATAAATTTGTTTGCACCTATGAGAAAGACGAGCAGTTGCAGTTATATACTATTTGCACTTTAAAATGTGCTTCAATTTAGCTTGATTGTTTGCTCATCCTTTCTCAAATAAATTAAAGGAGGAAATTTTCAAATAAATGTACCATATCCTATGCTTATTTCTTGAAAAGAAACACAAATTATTGGGCTAAAAACATATAGCTGGATTCAATTAAATCATGGCTCAATTTTTTTACACACCACTTAATATCTATGCACACCAATTTGGAGGTATAAAAAGGAATATAATTTCCCTTCTAAAAATAATTTAAGGTGTAGAAGGAAGCTTTGAGCCTTTGGTCACTTTGTCAACAATGGAAACCATGGCAAGTGACATGAAGGTTCTATCTACAATGGAGGGTTGTTTGGCCTTTTAATTTAATTCCCCCACCCTTTATTCTAGGGCAATGAGAAGTGAAAAAATAAAAATAAAAATAAAAATAAAAATAAAAGCATACACTTTCTTGCACTTGTCCTTATTACTACCCTTGGATAGAATAGAGGGCATATATATATATATCCCACCACGAAAGGGGATAGTGACGTAAATGAAAGGGGCCCCTCCATATACAATATTCACATGGCTTGTAAAGGCTTTTTCACATCCAACATGTAATGAAAATATTAATGGTTAGAGGTTGGTTGACTTGTTCTCTATTAGTACTACTCACTTCAACCGGGACATTACTATCATTTAATTAGGGTTCTACGACAGCCTGTGATTAGGTCAAGCGTATTTATTGGCATTTCATAAAGTGACCCTGCCTCTCATGATATTGACCCCATTATCACATTATAAAGATCAGACAAGTCTCTGTTTCAAGCAAGAAAAAAGAAAACTCTCCTTCTTCATAATAAGTAGTAGTAGTATTTGTTATCAATATATATATTTAGAAATTTCTTTTAATTAACCGAATTAGTTTTGAGATTATTTACCACCACCCTTTTACAGATTCCATGTCCCCACGATTTCAAATCTTTCACGAAAATATGATTTAGCTTTGTTTTACTAGTTTTGATTAATTATGATGTGATTGGTGTTGTCTATATAGTATATATATAATAAATAATAAATGCTTGGGCACAACAAAAAATCAGTCAAAACAGCCAATTAAAGTTCATTTAACATTTTATGGCCCAAATAGCACTTTTAATCATGGATATATTTTTAATGGGCTGGGTGATTGTGGCCCAAATTCCTATTTATTGGTTGTTTTGACTGATTTTTTGTTATGCCTATAGTAATATATAAAAAAAGTGTACTTGCGCGGCGACGGAGTTATGACAAAAAATAACTTGTATCACATAAAAAAAATTCATATTTTTTTGTATGTCTGAAAAGATTTAATGGAGAAAATATAAAATTGAGTAAGATAAAATAAAAATTACTATTTTATATGTTAATATAAATATAATACAAAGATTATATTTCTATTGTCTCAATATTGTTTTTCTTCTCATATCATACGTGTCTCATCAAAATTCAGCCTTAGAGATGTCACTAAATTTGGAGTACTATTTCAAAATATTTTACTACAAATAACCCTTGTTGTTACTTTTCAAAAGAATATGGTAGATTATTCTAATTCCTTTATATATTATATATAATGATATTCTTTCATGGTTGCACAAAATGTAATGGCAATATAATGGTGACAGAGTGACAGGTACATTAGTTAAGGTAAGGTGGTGTGGCATATATATTTG
Source organism: Aeschynomene evenia (assembly GCA_013621005.1). Classification (NCBI taxonomy): domain Eukaryota; kingdom Viridiplantae; phylum Streptophyta; class Magnoliopsida; order Fabales; family Fabaceae; genus Aeschynomene; species Aeschynomene evenia. The sequence continues at coordinate 33,467,928 of CM024267.1, forward strand.
AGATGCCCATTTTCTTCACTCTTCATTTTCTAATACTTCAATAATTGATTGTGCAGTGCCACACACCTAATGAAAATGGAAAAAGTGTCAGTATACTAAAATGTATACAAAAATATTGATGCAGAATTAAAGTTATATAACATTTAATAACCTTTATGTTTATCATTAAATTTTAACGAATAATGTTACATATATACTATAAAAGTAGTTATTATCGATCATTATATGTAATAATTCAATTTTTAAAAATCACTAATTTAAATTTAACTTTTAAAAATGTTGAATTAATGTATAATATTAAAAGTTGTATTAATAGTTTTAAAAAATTAAATTATTATTACATATAGTGACCGATGATAGTTAATTTTGTGATGTAAAAAAAAAGTATTTCTCAATTATTTTAATATAGTTTGAATGAAAAGTTCAATTTATAAAAAAGTGTAATAGTATAAATGAATATTTGTAAATATTATACCATATTTTATCATATATTTAGTATTTCTGATAAAATATATATATATGGTAGGAAGAAACTTAGATGAAGTAGAGGAGGAGGAGGAAGTAGTAAAAAAGGACAATAATATGTGGAGAAGTAGAAAATCTTGCCGCAATTGATGGATCCACCAGAAAAAGTCACACAACTCACAATTGAGTTACCGAATTGCAATTCTTTTCTGAATTTTATTTGCACATACTATGAGTGTAAACTAAAAAGTATTAGTAGTTGACCTATCGAGTTGGGATACTGTTGATCTAGTAAAAAAAATGTTTCATACAAATATCTTATTATATATTTCTTTTCTTTGCACATATCACACCACAAAAAACAATTATGTTAGAGCATTTGAGAGTTCAAGTAGGGTACCGCAAGTTTTTATTTTAGTTTATACTATAAAATAGTATTTGGATTATTTAGTTCCTACTACTAAACTCTCTTTGTCTAATGTTGAGTTAGCTAATTAAAAATGATGTTATCCAATCCTAAATGACACCCACTAATGGCATATATATAATAAGAACCATGTGAGCTAAAAAATTAGCTATAAAATGACTTATTAAGTCCAAAATGATGAGTTAATATATTGGGTTTAATGAATTATTAGATGAGAGTTTTGACACATGATTATATATGATGTATGATCATTATGACTAGATAATATTATTTTTGTTTCATCAGCTTAGTATTTAATGAAAATACTCTAAATTTAGGAACTAAAAACACTTTTTTTTAAATTAAATAAGAATTAAAACTAAACCCTCGTTTATTTTCCAAGGACTAATAAACGAGGTTTTTTAACACGAGGTTTAGTTTGAAAATAATATGACTATTTTTTAACACGAAAATTAATTTCCTAAAAAAAAGGAGAGAGACTTGAAAGGGATGTTGAGAAAAAATATGCATATAAAAACTTGGACAAGGATGTTAACACCCTCACAATAGTTGTTTAGATTTTGATGTAGCATATATACATAATTAAGAATAAGACCCTTAGAAATTTCTATCCACAAATCATATAATTCCTAGTTGCCAATCATGATGAGAATGTTTGCTCGTGGTTTGCGTATTGGATTTGGATTTGGATCTATAATTAGATCTTTTTCATATGCATCCACAAGCTCCTATCATCTATTTTATTTTATTATTCCATATTTATTTATGCAATTTTGATTCAACAACACTATAATTTTAACACTCTCCTTTTAATTTTTCAGTAGTCCAGCTCAAGTAAAGCGATACTTAATACAAGTTGGATATTATCAATAGATATAAAATTCGCAACGTTTCATCAAAAAGAGGCGAAAAAAAAAGTCCACATGGTGAAGGAGTTTTCTTTTACGAAATTGAAGTTATATACTTAAGTATACTATTAATATTTATTATACAACAGAAATATGTCTGACTAACCAAATGTTTTACTCAAGATTTTATGTATGAAAAATAAAATGCATTGTTATTATTTTCTTTCAAGAATAAAATTAATTTTATCTTATCTCCTGAGATTTTGGTCAACCCTACATTTATACACTCCTTCAAATAAAGGCATTTATTACTATATTTTATATTGTTTATACTTTTTAAAAAACAATACAAGTATACAACTACTCTGGTACTAGTAATTGTGGAGTATATATATATTTTTTGGTAATATTGTGGAGTATATATGGCACGCTTGTGATCATTTTCTGCATAAATAAATAAATAAATAATTGCCCGACAAGATATACGTGACTTCCTGCTACTTTGTTTTCTCGTGCACACATTTTATTATATTATTATCATTTATTTATTTATTTTATTGCTCTTTTCGCAATTTAGCTACAGAGTACGCACGTGTATATATTTATCTCTTTAGCTCCACTCTCGCTACTTTATTTTATCTTGTTAGTATAATTGATATGTCACATAATGTTTAAATACTTTATACTAGCTAGAGAGTATGATTTAGTGGTAGGGACTCATTCTCTAATTTTCATTTAATTAAGTATTAAAACTTCAATTCTCATCTTGAATATGAAAAAAATTTAATATTCCAGTTGTGAAAAAAAAAAGGTTTATAATAATAACTATCATTAGTATATTGATAGATTATTTAATGAAGTTAACAATTACAGTGCTTTTTTATAGAGAAAAAATTAAAATTCTTTTATTAAAGTATTTAAATAAATCAAAATAAGTAGATAATTTTTTTTGTGTGAAGAATAAGTAGATAAATTTACAAAAATCTCTTTTCTCTATGTTTTCTTGTTTGGGTTATAAGGCCTTATATTTTCATCTGGACTTAATAGTTTTCTGGCCCATAGGCTTAGAGGTTGAACAAAAACGGCTATACCCTACGATAAAAAAGATTGCCCATATATCTATTTAAGTTCTCACCAAAAACAAAATCTTAATTAGGATTTTTTCCCCTTGTTATAAATTCTAAATGATGATTAGGCTCCAAAATTAAGCAATTAGAGGAACTAAGCAACTTTATTAGTGGGCTTCTTTACTTCTTTTGCCACTTAAGGATTGATTGATATTCAAGCCCATATATGTTGTCCTACAACATATTCAAATCTAAGCAGAAGTTCTTTTTCTTCATATTTAAAAAAAAAAAAACACAAGAGGTGGCATAATGATAGCTCACATTGTCCCTTAACCATGTGGTTGGGGGTTCGATCCCCAACTTATAGGAATGGAAAGTTTCTTGTGACCAGTCATTTACTGTTTAGGGCGAGCTCCCGAGACAAAGAAAATTAGGTATTGCTGTTAGGCAATGCACACCTCTTGATATAAAAAAAAAAGTTTTAATTTAGAACGAGAGTTAATTAATTGACTTGAGACCCAAAAAATAAAATGTTGAATAAATTTGGAAAGTGAAATCGAATTACAGAACGTCACGTGGTGAATTTAGTCAAAAGAAGTACTCATAGTTTAATTAGTTTTATGTTTCTCCTTTTGCTATTAAAATGCCTTTTGCCTTTTGATTTATTTCATTTCACCTAAAGTTTTAATGTTTTAATTATCCGATTGATACATGTGGTGATGTGGGTCATCTCCTTCAATATTCGGCGGCACATGTAATTAATTGTGTTAATTAAAGAGCCGAAAACATAATAATATCATTTTTACTCTGTTTAGGGAACACACATCATGACGAATCCCTTTATTTAAAATTCATAAATTTCATGGGCAGTAAAAAATGAGTTAAAATTTCCATCATCATTAGATAATCTTCATGTTCATGTACATATATAGGAAATTTTCACTCTCATTCTAACCCTCAAACCAAACTTCTCCCTTAATTAGGCCGTGTATTTATTATTAAAAATAAAAGAATTTCTTTTTATCAACAAGAGGGAGGCTTTGAGTTTGAAAGATAACTAAAGTAGTTGCATTAAAATTCATGAGAGAAAGCTTTGCTAATTGCCACTTTATTGCCCATACAATATTTCTCGAATATGATTGTTTATGATTGCTAGGATTATACGTGTGATTTAGGGAAAAAATATATAGAAGTTAATTATAAGATGTAAATCCATTATTCATACTATTTCTATTATAAGAGGAGCCATATATTTAATTGTTTTTCTTTTAAATAAAAGTGGTTAGTTTGTATTAAAGGTTTTAAAGTTTCCGATGATGCTTTGAATACATTAAAAACTTACAAAATTGATTACTTATATTTTCGTGTATTTAAAAACAATAATACTAGTCATACAACATAAATATGTTAAACTAATATATAATGCGTGCTATACATAACATGAAATGTGTGTTATCCGTATGTGTGCTATACATATGACACACATTCCATATTATGAATAGTACACGTTGAATACTAATTTGATATATTTCTATTGTAAGTCAAACATTATTGATTTAAAAGTACTCATTACAAAAATCATGTGTATAGAACCTCTATGCACGTTGACTTCATATATACTTACCTTTAATTTTCCATTTTCTCTATGAGCAATTCTAACAAGTAACCCACAAAAAAGGAAAGTTATGAAACGTACAAGAATTCGTTGGTGTAAACAACTTTACCCTAAAAAAGTGTCTTAAGTTTGAAGGGCATTGCACGATTTTGGAATGATGCATTAATAATAGCTTGTAGGTATTAGTAATTAGCACTATTGATGATAGCAAACGACATGACGTTTTGGCTTCTATGGAGTAAAATTGGACAAATAATACTTGTTTATTCTCAAAGCTTGAAGCTCCAAAATATGGTGGTAGTGGCTAGAAGAATAATTCCCGATTGTGTTTCTTTCAAGTTCAATAAATTTATTTCATCATGCCTTGTTTGTTATATATACTATTTTATTTTTTTTAACTTGATATATACTTTCCGTCCTAATATTCCAAAGTGGCTTTATATGTGAACTATACATGTACACGTTATTGTTATATGCTTCACCACTTTATCAAAGATAATCTCCTTTTTATTGTCTTATATATTATTTGGGTATTTTTAACTCATCATGCATATATGGTATTATTAATCACATTGAACTTCAATTACTCACTTGAAATTATTATTTAGGGATTTCACCAATATACTTATAAATTTTAGTATATGGATTTTATCTTCTGATAATATACAATTTTTTACAATTATCTAATTATATGTTGTCACGTTAATTATGATAGTATTTTATCTTTCTCATATTACCTTAAAACTCATACAAATAAAGATTTTTTATTTAATGACAATGTAAAAATATTTTACTCTAATTAGTATATCAATGATCTTGAGTCTAAAAATAATTAAGTTGCATATCATGTATGTATTTTATTAATTCCAATTTTTGAAATATATATCAAATAGTATATTGATTAAGTCACGATCATAAATTATACCATCGCGGTATAGAAAAGAAATATCTTATTTTATTTTTAACATGATATGGGAGTCATGACTAGGTTTTTTTTCATGAATATTTAATGTATGGAATCCCTATTTCTAATTGCACTTTGCATTTTCTTCATTATTCTATGGTTAGAATCCGAGCATTATGATAGGAAGCATAAATATATAATATTCCTTTTCTTTTCTTTAGCTATTATTGATGTTCATGTGTGCGTATGAAACCAAAAGAGAGGGTTCACTTGCAGAATTGCACTAAAATGGACCACCATTTATTTTTTCCTTTAAGAACATGAAACAAAATGGATGGATGGATAATGCTTTCAGGCTACACAAATCCACTACTTAATAAAGGAACCTTTCATTTTTTTGTTTTCCTTCAGAACATTGGATCCTGCCTAATTTACGTGCAGCACTACATGTACACAATTATTCAAGGATGTAGCAAAATTGTATTTTAATAGATTCTCATTTCCAATATATAAATAAATAAATAAAAACATGCGTAGAATAAAAGAAAAAGAGTATGGAGCTTAAATTTTAGTGGGGGTATTAACTTTCTCTTAAAAAGCACTATTTGATATGTGAGACTAAATTCGCCATAAATTTCATTACTTTCATGCAATGCATACATATCTTCTTTTTTCTTGCATTGGATGGTAATCCTAGTATAAAAAAGGGAAAAGAGAAATAAAAAAGTACATTTAGCACTATTTTTGGGATATAAATAAGGATAATTCCATAATAAAAGAAATGATCTCAATTACGTACCACATAATATATCGATCAAGGAGTAATATATATATATATAGCTCATGCATTTTTATAGCCCCTCATACTTTTTTTCTCTCTACCTCTAGATTTTCTATGCTATTTTTCTTTATTTTTTGAAAAAAAAATTGTCATTTCATTTTTTTTTTCAAATTATTTTTCTTATTTTTACCTATCTTTAAAAAAAAAATATGATTTGAAAGAATACGATTTGACATGCAAGTTAATTACTAATATTGGAAATAAGGTGGAGGATTAACAATAAATTAATGCTTTCACACTCAAGCTGGTATTTATTATTTTGGCCCTTTAGAAATTTATATAACATGTTTAAAAGAAAATACAAATAATCCAAAAATATATATATGTTGTGTAAATAGTTGGAATTCATAAAATTGAGAAGTCAAAAAGGGAACATAAAATAAAATTAAAGAAGCTAATTAACAACCCATGCGAACATCAATGGCCAATGCTGCGGCTATATGAATGTTAATATAGTCATACATAGACAAGTCCCTATCCATTATTGTTACTACAATTATATATAATTAATTAAAAAGCTTCCAAAAGCATGAAACCAATCATTTACTTTTGGCGTAAAATCAACACCAAAAGTTATGTATCTATATATATATAGGATAATTTAACCTCTGGATGGAGACATATTAGCATGACGATTAATTTTGATACTCATACCAACCCACTAGATATATGATGCATGCGACCTAGATTTTTCATCATAAGTAATTACTTTACATTATATTTAGCTAAATAATTTCTGTCTAAATTATTTGCAAAACAAACCTAACAAACAAGAGACATCATGTATGGTATTGCTTGATAAATTGAAGCTGTACGTTTGCATAATATATTCAGTGCTAACATTTTGGACCAAACAAATATTAAGGCAAAGAAATATGTATATTAAAAAAAAATCTATTTCCATACATGAGAAAAAAAACTAATACAATTATTTTATCATTCATATTGATGGGAGACATAAGGTAGCTACAAACCCCTCAAATACTCTCACACTTAAAAGGTGTGAGGGAGAGTATACTACAAAAAAAAATGATATTTTTAATAATCTAAATATTAAATATGTTAATAAAATTTATATTGATAATTCATAACTATTAAAAATATTTAAATATATAATAATTTTCAATTGTTATAATTATCAAAGAATAATTTATAATTAATTTCAATAACAATAAGGATTTAATTTTCATCCACTGACAATGCACAATTTTTGTACACAGTGTGCTGCCACGTTAGTCATGATTGTGTTTTTTCTCTCCCACTACTTAAAAAGTCATACAAACATAGTATTTTGATTGGATGATAAATTAAACTCTAACAATAATTGTCAATATAACTTTTGTTAATAATATTTTTATCAAAATATTTTGATATTTAAATGTTGAAAAATTAGAGAAATAAGATTTATATATTTATACAATACTACAAAGAGGATTCCAAATTAAAAAAGTTATACTTTTAGAGTTTAATTTTGATGCACTCACAATTTACATTATTACCAAATCAAAACACTATATTTGTATGACTTTTTAGATAGTAGGAGAAAAAAAATATCGTCATGACCAATGTGACAACATATACGTGAATAATTGTGTAAAAAAGTTATACACGTTAGTCGGATTATGCGGATGGAAATGAAATCCATACTCTTAATCTCTAAACAATTCATATTAAAAAATAAAAAGAAATATCCCGTTGTAGCTTTTAAGAAACTACTCCTATTCATAAAAATACCTCTTATACTCTTATAACCAATTCCTCTTCAGTAATCATTACTCTGATATTTTATTTTCAAAGACGCTAGATTTATGACAAATATATAAACGTAGAACAGGAGTTGTACGTGAAAGGTACAACAAGGCGGAGTTGGAACAGAAAGTTCATGAAAGGCTACGCTTAGGGCGGAAAATCAACAGCAAAGAAGCAAAAGCAAAGCAAATAAAGCAACACAAACCACCGAAAAGCAACCTATGTCCTTGTCTCCGCCATGTCTAACTCCATAACTGTCACTCTTTATCATTTTAATCATTTTCAAAACACCAAACACGTTAACATAATCATCCTTTCCCCTGTTTTTCTGTTCCTCTGTTTCGCTCTCTCGTTCTGGTTTTCTCTATCGGCATAAGTAATATCTATATAGAGAGAGAGCGTGTTTGAGAAGAGGAAGGAATAGATTGAAGATTCTCTCCCAAGCAGTGAGTGATTCGTGTTACGTTCTTGGCGCATATATATATATATATATAACTAACGTTATCGGTTCCTTCATTCGATCTCTTCTTCTCTTCAATGCTCTGTTCTTCGCATTACATATAGGTACTTCTTCTCTCAATTCAGTTTGTTTTCATTCTTTGTGTTATATTATTGTGTATGGAATATTGTTTTAGTAAATAGAAAATCAAACATGTTAGTTGATTCCATTTCAACTTGCAATATTTAAGGGTTCCGATCGTTTTAGCAGTTTATGAATGTTTGCATTTGATTACGTTCGTTAATTAATGTTTTGATGATAGGAAAGTTAGTTTATAAGTTGTGTTGGATTTGTTTTTTGTGTGTATGAAGAATCTACTATAATCAATCAAGTATGTGGTAATTGGTAATGCTGAAAGGTCAACAATGAGTTTTGTGAGAGAAAAAAGATTCTGTGGGGGAAAATTCTTTCAAGTGGAACTATCACATTATTCATTATTATTAAGTTCTTTTTTGTTGCTATATTCCTCTCTTACTAATCTTTCAACAATAAAGACAAATTCGAAATAAATTCGTTCTCCTCCAATATATATTTGCTCCTTTTCTTTTTTGGAAATTAACAAAAACAAAATATATTAATTGAGTTTTTTAAATTTAATAATTACTAAAGTTTGACTGTTGTTAGACTCTAAGAATTTATTTTCTTGAAAATAATAACTTTTATATGTAAACTGCATAAATGTGTTTCCCATTAGAATATTTTATTTATGTAATTTGTTAAGTAATGAATGGTTAAATTAATTATTATAGATGATGTGATAATATATGATTGAATGACAATATATATAAAAAAATTTTGAATCATAAATCAATCATATATATATATATATATATATGTTTGTAAGACTTTTGAAATGTATAATTGATTAGCAACTGAGTGTATTAAAATTAAACTTTATAAATTAAATAAAGAAAACTTATATGTATTCATTGTTTCCTGTAAAGGCAAACAACCAAATTTACTGACTTGATTTCTATTTCTTTGTACTGACTTCACTTCATAGATAATGGCCATTATTATCCCACTGACTGCTTTGTTTCAGCATATGTATTATAAGAGTCCACAATTAATTAATTTTAATAGAAATCTTCTAATTATACAAATATGCCTAGAGCCTATTTCGATTTGAGTGGAGTACAACATTGAATCACAAATACAATATAATTGGTCTAGGAATTTTTTTTTAAATTCAAATTTCACCTTTTAAGGCTCACAAAAATTAAAAACCTTTCTTGAATTGAAAAAATTCTCTATCTTCCACTTAAAAGAATGTGGAGGCTATAAAATCCTATCTGCTATAGGTAATACTATTTGTTGAAACCAAGGAATATTCCATAGATTTTTTTTCTTTTTCTTTGGTGAGGAGTGATGGATTTCATCAGATTTTTTTTTCTTCCTATTATTTTCTTCTCACTTTTTTGTGGTAACTTGTGTTTGTGGACTATGAGTCATTAGAGAAATTGATGGACCACTTTAATTTGTTTATACTAGTATAGTAGGAGCTAGAGGAATTTTAATGATATGGTAGGCACACCTATAAAAAAGTGTGGGGTTGAGAATTTTTAGTCTATAATGATATTGATTGGTTTTGCATAACCAACAAAATCAACGATGGGTTGGACCAAGTGAAAATTAGTCAAATGAAAAAACCATTATTCTCTAAGGTTACTTGAAGATAAAGCCACACTAATAACTCTTGTGTTGTTCTTTCAAATCTTTTTTCACACTTTGATGCCCTTTTGGTGGTGTGAAACAGAATTGATTTGTTCTGTTCTTGTTCTGTTTCAGTGATGAGTAATGCATTAGTTCATGCACTTTGTGGCCATTGTTGTGTTGAACAAGAGATGGAGAATGGAGAAAGCAACAACAACAATAGTGATAATAATAATAATAAGAACCAGAGTTGTAAATTGTCTAAGGAGTCTTCGTGGTGGAGTCAATTCAGGAATGTTTCGAATCCATGGATGGCAAGATATGTGTATGGCTTTATTTTTCTTGCGGCTAACATGTTGGCTTGGGCTGCACGTGATGAACTCACTAATCTTAAAGCTTTAACACAAATGAAGGGTAAGAATTATATATAAATCATTCATTTCTTTCTTAGTTAGTTCCTTCAATTTCTCAACTTTTACTTGCTGCAGGAATAAGAGGATGCAAGGTTGGAAAAGATTGTTTGGGTGCAGAAGGTGTTTTGCGTGTGAGCATGGGCTGCTTTGTATCCTTACATGCATGGAATAGAATAGAAGAAGTGAAGAACTAAGCATTATATTAGTTGAATCATTAATCAAGATTGATTTCATCATTTTCATTTTCATCAGTGGTTTTGTACCTTAACCATTTTGATCAGTTATTTTTTATGACAATGTTTTGGTCAACTTCTGGCACTTCAAAATTGAATGAACCAAGAGATAAATGGCACTCTGGATGGTGGCTATTCAAGATTGTTCTCTGGCTTGCCATCACAATCTTTCCATTTTATCTTCCTTCTCAGTTTATTGAACTCTACGGTGAGTAAATTATATCTCTGATATGAAAAAAAGAAGAAAAAATTGTTAGTATTTACTTACTTTTGTCATTCTTCTTCTGACATAGTTTTTCTTATGTTTTGGTCAGGGGAGGTTGCTCATTTTGGTGCCGGGTAAGTAGTAATTTATGCCTCTTAATTACTAAGTGATTTTACAGTATCACTTATTATTTTAAGCTTATATATGATTGTTTGAACTGTTTCTGTTTCCTTTTCTTTCTCAGGGTTTTCCTTCTGATTCAGCTAATAAGCATAATCCGTTTCATTACATGGCTGAATGATTATTTCCTCTCTGAAAAGTATGCAGAAAGATGGTAAGATTTTCCTCTTTTTAATCAGTGAAGCAATTATAATCCCTCTTCTAGTTTTAATTGAGCTTAATTCCATAAACTGTTGAATTGTGCAGCGAACTACATGTGATGCTATTTGCAACTTGTTCATATATAATATGTCTGGTTGGGGTCACTTTGATGTTTGTTTGGTATGCACCACAACCTTCTTGCCTCCTCAACATTTTCTTCATCACTTGGACACTTGTACTTCTCCAACTCATGACAAGTGTATCACTTCACCCAAAAGTAAGTTCTATTCTCTGTCCAATAATATTAATCTCTTCAAATTTGCTTATATTCTTCATCAATCATAATTTTATGTTAAAATTTCTTGATTTAAATAGGTGAATGCTGGAGTTCTAAGTCCAGGCTTGATGGGGCTTTATGTTGTATTTCTTTGCTGGTGTGCACTTAGAAGGCAAGGCTACTTCCAATCTTTGGCCACTACATTTACTATTTCTGTCCTCTAATAATGATCAATTTTTTATTTGGTCCATTTATTGATTTTATGATACTTTATAAATTTTCTTTCTTTCTCTTTTCTTTTTTATTTCTAATTTCTACTGAATTATATTTGAGTTTTGAAAATTTTTTGTGCATGCAGTGAACCAGCTGGAGGCAATTGCATCACAAAGTCAGGCTATATATACAAAACCGATTGGCAAAGCATCATTGTAATATTTTATTATATATTTCATGTTTTATTTTCAGCTGAAATTAGAAACATAGTGTTGGGAATTCTTTTGCAAACATAATAATTGTGAACTTCCTGGAATTTTTTATAACAAATGCTAGAAGGATATTTATTAAGAATGCTTGAAATGATAAGTTTTAGAAAAGTTTACATCACTGTAATAATTTTTTTTATGTCAAAAATATCAAAATACATATTTTCAAGAAGAACATATTCTCACTTTTACTAATCTAACAAATATACTTTTAATCTTATTATAATATATATATATTATGTCCCTTATGTTTATCTCTTGTCTAGTTACATGCTCATGATTACTTTTCTTTCTTTCTTTATTTATTTGTTTATTGTTTGTTACTGTTGGCAGAGCTTTGTTGTTGCAATATCAGCCATTGTGATTGCAACATTTTCAACAGGAATAGATTCCCAGTGCTTTCAGGTGTGTTACATAATATCAATTGAACTTGAACATCTTTAATATCAGGATAAATTATGTTCAACTCTGAGGAGTTAATTAGATAAATTCAATAGGATTCCCTTTTATTTTTTCACCTCCTAAATAAATGTTACAAATAAAGGAAGAAGATGAAATGAGAAAATCAATGTAATATATAATATTAGATTGTCGAAGATGTGAAAGATTGTTGTGTTGCAGTGGAGGAAGGAAGAAGCAGCAGAAGAAGAAGATGATGTTCCATATGGGTATGGGTTCTTCCACTTTGTGTTTGCAATGGGTGCAATGTACTTTGCAATGCTGCTCATCGGATGGAATAGTCATCATTCTATGAGAAAGTAAGAAATGCATCACAATATCATATCGCGTCTCTCTCTCTAATCTCTAGTTTGGTCTCAACTTGATTCGATTCTGTCTTTAATTTCTTCTTCAGATGGACAATTGATGTGGGATGGACAAGCACATGGGTCAGAATTGTAAATGAGTGGTTGGCAGCATGTGTTTACCGTATGTTTTCTTCATCTTTGTTTCAACTTGGCCTAGCATGATGAATATCTTAATTAATAAATATATTTACTAAAAGGTAGCTTATATCTTTTTCAGTGTGGATGCTGATAGCTCCAATCATATGGAAATACAGAGACACAGATTCTACATGAATAGGTTTCCATCTTATAGAGTAACTATTTTTGATAAATTATGAGGATTAATGTCTTCCAATTGCCACACAAATGTTGTGCCTATGTAGTGGACTCCTCCAGATGGAAGAAAAAGAACTGTAACTGCAACACACAGGAAATTCTCATCAGTTAGAGAAGAGAAGCAGTGGTTCTGGCACAAATGCTGTTGGAAGAAGATAGATAGATCATAGATATACATTCATTTCCTCTCATTCCATCCAAAGGATAGAAGATAGAGTAGAGAAAATGTACACCCTTTTACTTGTTCATCATGTATGACTTATTTATTAGAGTATAAAATCATTCATGTATCTGTGATGTGATAGATACTATCTAGAAATCTCATTCATAATTTTCTAATTATTAATTTCAATGGTTAACCGGAATAATATGAAAGCCTGTACTATCATGTACCATTCATGATTATAAAATCAAGAGCTAATAAGTCAGATTATAAATTTCAGGGACCAAGTACAAAATTCAAGGGACTAGAATAAACATGAACCTGTTATTAATTTATTTTACACAACAATATCAGCATCTAAACCAGGAACAATAATGATGTTTGATTGGAATTACTATTCTCTAGTTTCTAACAGTTCCATATATTGAGAAATACGATTGCCCCAGTGGGAAATTCGTAAAGAAGCTAGCACTTCCTGATCACCATTTATTGGGTCCCTCCAGTAGATTGTGATATCGGTGCTTGAAAATGAAAGTGAAGTGAATCCAAGAAACTGTTGTGTGGTTGAAAACGATGTACGGTGATGCCGGCAGCAGCAAAAGGCAGAGGAGTGGGGTGGCTGAACGATAGCTAGGAAGAGAAGAATCTATTTCAGCATTTTCATTTTATAACAATAATGTTCTGTCATACAACAGAAATACGTCTAACGGGCATCCAACATGCGCACTACATAAGACGTGATGTGTGTTATATGTATAACACACGTTGGATACTCGTTGGACGTATTTATACTGTACGACAAACATTATTGATTTTATTAATACTCATGTCTCATCCAATTTATTATTCTTTTCAAACCTACCTTGTCCTATACAATCTACCATAGTGCCTAAGCTTGATTTATTTGCAAAATTCCTCTTAAAAATGAATTAACACTTGACTAATTTCAGTAGACACAAACTTGTGGCATAGAACTAGAATTTGGCTAACAATAACAGTTAGATGATTTCATGTTACTTCACAAAAAGAAGACATTGTCAAAACTGTGAGATTATTTCTATCGTACACTATGATAAGACCAACAAAAAAAAGAATACAACCACTGGCACCAATAAGCACGCCATCACCCAATCTACGCTACAATTTCAAATGAACTCGTGGGTGCACCCAAATTTAAAAAAAAAATGTATATGTCTCTACGAAGGGTTCTCTGCACCTACTTCACAATCATTTTTCCCTTTTGGGTACACAATATTTACCCGCTCATTCCCTCGTTCCTCTAAGCATACCCCTTTCCTAAAGGCTATAGCAACGAACAATATACATGGCCAATTCCAAATATTCTACTTCAACCCCAGGGTTTACCACAAATCTCTCATTATGTGAAAGTGCATGACAAACAATAGAGAAACTGAACCTCACCCAAATTTGTATAGGGAGCAATTGATGCTTCACTTTACAAGTCCTGAAAGACAAATTTTCACATCACCCGAATGGATTTCCTCCTGCAGGGAACTGATTAGGATTGGGAATGTTTGGCGACCCACCGGTTTGCCCCATTCCTCCTGCAGGGAACTGATTAGGATTGGGACTGTTTGACAAACCACCCATTGGCCCGATTCCTCCTGCAGGAAACTGATTAGGATTGGGAATGTTTGACGACCCACCGATTAGCCCCATTCCTCCAGCAGGGAACTGATTAGGATTGGGAGTGTTTGACGACCCACCAATTAGCTGCTGATCTGGATTTGAAAAACCAAAAACACCTCCACCAGTACCAAAACTACCAGCTTCTGGCCTACATGTTCAGTTAAAATCTCTAAGTGGCAAGCTAAGTAATGCTGAGCCATCAATAATTATATCAAAATGAAAATTTTGCTTGGCGTAATCACTTCAGATTTCAGAACCAGGAAACCCACAGGTTAGAGAGTAGACTACCTTGGTGTATGTATGTTAGTTGGTTGCATTTGTTGTCCCATGTATCCCCCTGAAATTTTCAGATGGCTTAGACTCACAATAAATATTAAAAACAAACAAGCAAATGATTTTAGCATACAATAATCAATTCAAGAATTGTAAAAGGATAAATATACTTGATCCCAATGCTGATGCATGAGTTTGTGCTTGTGCAGGCAGGACTGGTGGTGATGACTGGGGTGGATTCAAAGCATGTGATGGATTGCCCAAACTTGAAGGGTGCACTGTGCCTGAATGTGGTATATTAGGCAGAGCACCGTGCAAAGATGACATGGAAGGAAACTGTATCCAGGAAACACCAGACACAAAATCATCAACCATGATTATCTTTATTCTTCCCTAAAAGAAACTATATACTATGTCTGAATCAGCCATCATCGAATTAACACGTCAGAAAGTCAGCATGTCATACTTCACTATCCTAGTCTTTTCAATATAAGATAAAATAGAGAACAAGCATAGCAACTTTCAAACCTTTATGCAGCATATTCATTATTCTTATTAATAGATATGGTTCAGCAGAAGTGCCAAGATGCAAACTTCAGAAGGAAATGTACACTTAGATAGCTAAAGATGACAGGAAAAAACTCATGAATCTACGACTCAGGACAAAATCCAAACTATACCATTTATCGTTCAGTAAGATGCACGTTAGATGAGAAGCATCCTCAGCAATATTAAATAATTATGGTTTAATACAATATTCATGCATGACCAACAAGACATTGACAGTTAAAAGACTATGAAGTATGAACTATAATTGACTATTATTGGCAATAATACACAGTAATAGTTTAAACTTGAACCAAGCAAAGTCACGTACAGTTGGCGCTTGACCTGGGGTTGATTCACTGCCAACATCAAACGGATTTACTGATTTTGATGGCTGCGGAAAACTTGGTATGGGCTGTAACAGTAGGCAGATCTTTGTATTAGAGAAATTCATCACTTATATACCATCCAAAGATTCAAATAATCTTTCAAGCTAATCATTTTGGATTGCAACAGTACCATGACATTATTATATTGCATATAGACACCCATGCCGTGGGGATGACCCATGCCTTGGGGATGAACCATGCCATGGGGATGACCCATTTGCCAACCTGGAACTGGAGCAGGGTAGGATGGATATCTTACAGTGAACAGATCCTGCAAAAATCGCAAATAACTGTTGGACAAACAATACATGCAAGTAAGCATGCACACAGTATAGCTGATTGTGAGGGAAAATAAGGAGCAAAGAATACCTCAGGAAGTTCTTTTCTTCCACTTGCTTTTACTTCTTCAGCAGAAGGTTGCGAAACAACACTGGATGCAACTTCTTTAGCAGGATTTGAAGTATGATGATATGCATGTGGCATTGATGTGTTAGGATGCCCTTGTACAGAAGGTATATTCCACGGCTGCAAGATGTTTCCAATGAAAGGGTGAATAAATACTACATCTGAAATTAACAGACAAAACATATGAGAAGAGTGCTCTGTTAGCCAAACCTGATTGGTTGCAGCTCCACCTACAGGTGGTGCAAATTGTTGAGTAGGCTGACTAACATTAGCAGGGAAAAATGATTGCTGGTTTTGCAAACTGGCCCACTGTCCTGTTGCAAGTCCAGAAGATGGTCCTGCACCGCCACTGGGTGGAAAAACCGATAAACCGCTAACACTTGCAGCTCCAGAAGCAGAAGCAAAAGTTGATGTTGGGGCAGCTACTGCAGGTGAAACAGATGAGTCACCCATCCTCATTAAAGTTGTCACATTGCCCCCAGGAATAGCTGCTGCAACATGTGGACCACCTTGGACTCCAGATGCTGGCATTGACAATTGGGACAGGACAGAGTCGAGTGGATTTGCATTCATGGGGCTTGGAGTTGCTTTTACTTCCGGAGCAACATCAAAAGAGGCCCAATTGTCAGCACTGGGATTTGCTGACTGCACAACAGGTTGAGGCACAGTAGTTTGCGGGGTTTGAGGAATTGCAGGAGCAACAGGTGGTTCAGGATCAGCATCGAAATCAATAAGGCTCTTTGTAGTCTCAAGCTTAACATCTGTTTGGTTTCCATTGCTGGATGCCAAGCTGCTGGAAGATGCAGTTCTCTGAAATTATAAACAGTCAGCTCTAGCTGTATAACGTGTTCACAATCAAGTTTGGGTACGTAACTAATCTAGAGGGGATGAAGGGGACAGGTCTGTAAAAACAATCCTTGATTAGAAAGTAAATACTTGAATAAACTTGAAACATATAATGATGATAACAATTTCACCTGCAAATTAAAAACATTGCATCAAATGAATAAACATCTTTATATAAATAACAGCATAAAATATCAGATTTAATGCAAAGCAGAGCTACATAAATAAACATTGAAGAAACTCCACAGCAAAGCTGTCATATAGCATCAAGATTTAAGACCGAGGTAAAATGAACCATATGGAACATAATTGGTAATAATCTCACCTGTGTCAATGCTGAGCCATCAGCAGTCCTTCCAGTGTTCGGTTTGGGTGGTTCACTTATCCGAAGGGGTACTACATTTTCTCCCAAAATCTCTCTAACAGGCCGGACAATAGGTGAGCTTGAAGAACTCGTGGATCGCTCAGGAGATTGGCTATCTACCTTATATTCCCCATCAGATATTCGACGATCTTCACGACGCCAATCATTGATTATTGGAGGACGACCAGGGCTTCTCTTATAATCGCCATATTGCCTACTTTCTTGATCATACCCTGGACTTCTTCCACCAGGACTAGACCTGCCACTAAAACGGCGTTCATATGTTTCCTCATATGGTGGGCTTTTAGGTCCTCCCTGATACGACTCTCTCTTGTTTTCATAGAAATCGTCTTTATCAGCCTGTATAACATGACAACACAGAGAAGAGTTAGATTCACCCAATAGATTCAAGCAAATCTAAAGCAAAAGCAGTCGTTCACAAGTTAAAATGGTTAAAAACTGCAAAATACACAAGAAACAGTGAATACAAAAGGGGACAACTCACTGGCTTTCCTCTTGGGGGTTTGTCAAAAGCCCTCTCTCCACTGAATCTTCTATCCACGTAAACATGCTTAATAAAGTCTCGGAGCCGTTCAACATTACTGGAGCCAAATTGCCAATCAGAAAAAAAGAATAATGTACCTTGCAGTTATACAAAAAAGCTTACAAGCAAGTAGTTTACCTGCTATCAGGGAAAGAATGACGTTGTGCATCCCATTCTTTAAAATAAATTTCTTTTGCGGGCTACAAATATTAGATAAGGGCAGAAATCAACGAAAGAAATATAAATCAGGCAGACTGGAAAGATCTCTAGCATGTGTTTTATCACAAACAGACATATATACCTGATTTCCTCCTTCTTGAAGTGCACTAACTTCTTGGGAAGTAAATTTAGCCATTGAAATTGATTTTACTCTATGGGTAAATTCCCGGCTGTAAATTAACACAAAATGTTGACTTTCAATGAAAAGTGTGCAGCAGAAATGACACTACTGTCCTATTGCCTATACAACACAATATATTTCACAACAAAATACAGTTTTTGTACACACCAAGCATATGAAAGGATGCAAATGGTTAGACTTATTTGAGTTTTATTCCCCACCCAATGAACAACAGATTTTCTTATGTATTCAATTTTATGAAAAACACAATACAGAAGGTGGACAATTTCAGTATACAGATGCTTAGGCTTCATCAATGAACGGAAGGCTCATGAGCAGAACACCTTCAAAGTATGTTAAAATATACAAGTCCATTGATATTAGCAATACATGTTAGTACAGCAGGCCTCCATGAACTTCAAAAGAAAAACTCAAAGTAGAAGTGTAGACTGTAACAAGGAAAAAGTAATGTATGGACTTACTGTATTCCACTGCAGCTTGTGCAAACAAAGGTCCAAAAATTTGTGCACACATATTGTGGACCCTTCAAAAAGAGGGGAAAAATAATGTTAGTTATATAGATCTGTCACAATATCAAATGCAACAATTTTATGATAATCTAATGCAATCAGAATGCTCTAAAACCTGATTATATATATTAAAAACACTTAAAATCAAAGTCTGCAAAACTATTATAAATATGCCTCCTGGCAAAAGAATTCTAGCATGCATTCTAATTGTGAATTTGGTGGTCAAAAGGCTGCCACAGTGACATTAGATACTACTGGAAACATCGCTCTGTAATGTTTCCTAATTAATAGTTACCACAATGCTAGCTGGATTCACAATATCATGGGACACATTCCCAAAAAATTTAATACGAAAATCCTATGCCCAAAGCCCAAATTATGTTATTAATCAAGTAACGCCTCACATTTAAGACAACTACACATCTAACTCCAGACCACAACTTTCAACCACTGACTCTTAACTAGAAGTTTCCACCGTTTCACACATGCCATAAACAAAAGAAGTCACTATTCATACGAAACTATTTGTGCCATACTGCCACACACACACAGGTAGATTCAAATACGAATTTCATTACATTCAAGACTCTTCCTTGCTGCAAAGAATTACTCATGTGTTCCAACCATTTCATTTCTACTTTCAAAATTCTACTAAGTAGTAATCCATTCAAAGTTACTTTCACAAGATTATACACACACTAAACTTGAATCTACAATTTAAAGAACTAAGTTGCATCAATTTCACATTATCAACAACATAATTCTACTGCTTGCGGAAGCATCTTACCAAGCTGTTGCAGTTAATGCATCTTCGATTCGGTTCCAGCTTCAGAAGACCGCGAATTACGCGTTCGTTCTTCTCATCTTCCTTCACCCTACTCGCCATCTCCAATTTCTGCACCTAAAACCTTCAAACACAGTAAAAAAAAAAAAAAACATTCCAATCACAACAATTCGAAAACCGTTACCGTCAACGCAAGTCAATTCAGTTCAAATGTCAATATAACGCAACTCACACAAAAACAAAAACTAAAAAAACATCGATTCTGAGGTGATTATTCTACGCAACGAAAAGAAAAGAATAAAAGAGTAACAGCAGATCTGAGGGCAAAAGAGTTGGGAAAGATTGAAGAAGGTGAAGTGAGGAAAAAACAGTTGGAACCCTAGAATGTGGAGGGAATGGGGAACTCACCGAAATTGAGTTGAATTGAATAAAGAAAGCGGTTTCAAGTTTTATCCGAAGCTTTATTTCTTGTTTGTTCTGGTGTTTAAGTTCAGGAGATCAACCGCAACACAAGAAAGAATGATACAAGAAAATAAAAAAAAATGCAGAGATAGAAAGAGAAAGAGAGAGAGAGTGAGTCGCAGATCTGTCTGAGCTGAGCTGGTACTGTAAGACGGCTTTGCACAGCTCACTCACCCTTTTAGCCTACAATCTCTCTCTCTCTCGTTTTTTTTTTTTAAATAATTCTCTATCTGCTTTTTACACCATACTATGATTTGATAAATAATAATAATTAATCACTAAAATATGTTTGATTTTACAAAAAAAAATGTTCGATTTGACTAAAGATTTAATTTTCAAATGGTGTACCATTTTTTATACAGTTAATTAATTATGTACTATCATGTTAATTATAGTTATATTTTCTCTCTTTTATTATCTAAAAAATTATAAAAAATAGTATTTTAATTGATGTAAAATATATTTACACTATTAATATATTAAAATTAAACTCTTTAACTAAGTACTATCTTAAAAAAAAATACAGGTCATAATTCTCTCGCATATGTACTAATACTTGCATCACCTTTTTTTTTTATTATTCATACTTGCATCACCTTTATTTTGTTGTTTTCCTAACTCTAGATGGACAAGTTATTACACTCTTGGATTAATGTGTATCATGAAAATATGTAAGAAGAAAATTCAGATCTGTTGCGTTGGTCCAGTCCAATTACCGGGATCCATACACTTACGCGTGATATCTTTACCAACCATTTTTCAATCAGCAAATTATCCAATTATACGTGAATTATTACACTATACTTAATTTGACTAGATTATTAGTTTCATATTAACCATTTAACCAAACAAAAGCACATTCTTTCACCACTGTACCTTGCCACGTGTACGGTGAGAGAACATTGAAACATTCATCGAAAGTAATTTTTATTTTGATTTTGTCACTGAAAAATGAAAAATAATGAAGTTTTGAAATTTGATGGATCGTTTTCAGTCCTGTTCCAAACTAAAAAGAAAATTAAAGAGTTGGGTTTGGTTTTGTCATTTAGCAAGAGTATCAACATCAAATGTGTGAAGATTACCATGGCAGATGTAACATATTGCAATCCAGTTAGAGGTTACAAGACAGAAAATTTAGTGTAGCTATAGGGTAGGTTTGGATCTATCAGATATTTCATATTCGTCCCTATCATAATTAATTAATATTTTGTTGTGTTTAAAATCCAAAAATATTTGTCGTATAACAGAAATACGTCATACAAGTATCTAACGTGTGTTATACATGATATATGATGTGTGCTATAAACACATTCTATATCATGTATAACACACGTTGGATACTTGTTGGACGTATTTATGTTGTACGACAAACATTACATCGTCTTCGTCTTCTATATAATGTTACAGGAGTTTTGTGTTTGTTATATCAACGTATGGATGAAATTAAATAGAAAATTCTTATTACAGCAATATATGATTCACCAAAAAAATAATTATGCAATCAGCATAATCCATTCAAGTTTATCGCTTTGCCTTTAAATAAAACCTTCTAGTTCATGGCAGTCATATGTAGCACTTGAAAATATTCATACTCAAATAATATGAGCATTTTTTCCAAAATTAAACTTTAAAATTGAACCATGACAACTAAGATTTGATGTTTTAATCATTCGTCATCATAACAACGATTTGTAATTTTTTATACTACCTTTGATTCTTTGGTTTTAACCCTTTCTGCACTTTTTGACCAAAACTGATAATATTTGTTGAGCGAATGTTTGGATTATATTCTCCTAAAATGCTAAGAGAATACATCTTGTTATGTTGATTCTCCTCTACATGATAATCTATTATCATTGATTTTGAAAGTGAAATCTATGTATGATATAAAATGATACTTATAAGATAGAAGACAATCAATAATAATAAATATGACCATGCATATCAATCAACATCGAGTTGGTCTAGCGATGTAAGATCCCACTAGATTTATTTGAATCTCGAGTTCGAGCCTCCAAAGATAATGAAAAAATTGTGTTGGGAGGGAAAGCCAAAAACTCTGAATAGGATTAATTAGTCCCTTGTAATAGAAATCGAATATCAAAGGTGAAATATATATATATATATATGATCTTGAGAGTTCTGAAAAATATAATGATCATCATCATACTTTTTAAGTCTATTTTAATGATAAAAATGCTCAAAAGAGTAATCATTCGTAAGAGAGGAAGAACCAAAGGAAGATCATAGGCCATAGGCATTAGTATGCAAAAGAAAGCAATTTGGGTCCCTTGACAATTGTGTAAAATCATGCATAGGAGAAAGATATCACATCAAGCTGAGAATAATTTAAAGGAGGGCTTGAATGTAAAATTGTATGGTATTAATCCAGCAGATTGCATCAACTACAGTCTATATATATATGTGTGTTCTGCTTTTGTCTATGTCTCATTCAAAGTTCTCAAGTTATCACATGAAACCTTCAAGACAAGCAAGTAATGAACAAAATGTCAGAAATTTCAAGTACACTCTAACTTTTATATATAGAAGAACAATAATCAAGCAATCTGTGTCACTTCCCCAATCCATTTCAGCTGTCAAAGCCAGAAGGAAAACTAACTCTGCCAAATTTTATCATCTAATAATGATTTTGGACACTGCTCATATATTGATTGGAAGAGAGGAAATAGCAATGTCCTATTATCCTTCAATTCAAGGAAGCCAAATTAAAGAGGTTTCAGCAAGAGATTAGATTTAACAAGCTTATATAGACTAATTATGCATAACAAGCTAGTAACTAATATCTAACAAAACTTAACTATCTCTATATATTATCTATTAGCAATTATATCCTCTCATATTGTGATAAAAAAGTTTATCAAGCTAGCAACTTGCATTAGTTGGAGTTGCAGGGTGCTCTGACCATCCTGAATAGATAGTACATCTTTTTATCATCACAAGTTGTATTTGTGTAATGCAATGCAACAGTTCATTATTCTCAATTATATGTTCTCATGGCAGCAATCAAAATCAAAGCCTTTTGAAAAGGTTCAAAATCATTGAACATGTTTCTCCACATACATACATGTGATGGTCTTATGCCTCTATTATGGTAGTGGTTGGAGATGCTCCTTATTCTCTCAAGCCTCAACTTGTTTCTATTTTGTTATTTCTGACTACTTACGATTGGATTTAAAGAGTGAAAAATGATGTTTACATTGATTAATATTGAATTAAAGTAAAATGTATATAAGTTAAGAGATACATAAATTTACTATCTTAAAATTTTGGATTAGGATGTGAAGTCTAATCCACTTTTATGATTCTTTCAATTTGGATTAGTGTTCTGTGATTTTGTATTCTGACTTTTACTTGGTATGCCCTTTTGCTAGTAATTATAAAATTGGCAAATTGTTCTTTTTTTTTATAATCTAAATTGGAAAATTGTTTCTAATCTCCTCTCCTTGGAATTTGGTAAAAAAATATTGTGTGGACATATTTCCTTAATTTTGACTTTTAGCCCTCTCATTTGGGTTGTTGAGAGGGCTTGTTTATCTAAATCTCTTAAAAGTAACAACATGATATGAAGGTATAGAATATATTTACATGCTATTTTGTTTGACCGATGTACTGCACATTGCACAATCCAAACGTTTATGTTTGAAGATCAATTTTTTTTAAGATAATTCAAACACCACCTTAAATTCAAAAGGGGATTGGAGGTGGAGATGTTTGAAGATCAACGTGAGGAATCAATTTTTTTATTATTTTTTATAATTTTTGCAATATGAAAATGAGATAAGTTTACTCTAGGCCCGAAAAGTTATAGGTTCAAGGCTTCGCATAACAGGGGAGAACTTTTAAAGTAGAAAAATTTCACTCCCTATATATATATTTAAACAATAATGTTATGTATTGTATAATATTTATATAACAATAATATTCAAAATATGAATTTGAAAATGAATGTAATCTAACAGTAGATATGATTGTTGTATAAGTATTGTATAGTTTTCATTGTACATATAACATTTCTCATTTTTAAATAGAGTTTAATTTTTTGATATACTGACAGTGTAAATGTATTTTATATTATCATCAAATCAAAACATTATGTATAGCTAAAAAATCATTTAAATACTTTTGGCCCAAATAACATTCTTAATCATATATATATTTTTAATGAGCTTAATAATTTACACACAAACTTTTATTTTTAATTATTTTGACTAATACAATTTTATATCTCTACTAAAACTCATTCAATAAATGTAGGACATTGCAGGATGTTTGGCCTAACTAAGAAAACAGTAGATACAAGTGCTCCTTCTCCTACCATTCCTTGTGATGTGTATATATAATATAACTCTGAAACCATGCACTACTTTCTCCCCTGTTTTGCTGCAAAATCTGAACAACATGAAGCACAAACACCACAAGAAAAACAAACTCCCTCTACTTTTATCCAATTCAGTAACAAAAAACTCATGTGACTGACACAACCCTGACATGTCATAGCCCCTAGCTTAGCTATATAGCTTTTGTTTTTCAAAATTCCCCTTCTGCTTCCATTGAAAGGTTCCACTTACTCTCACATGGACCAACCTGTAGATTATAATAGACCCTTTTTTTAAATTTTTTTAACACAATTATTCAATGATTCAATAATTCAGAAAAAGACTTTTGTTATCTAATGGCACCCAATAATTCATGGCCTCATCCTCATGTCCCATCTTGGCACTATGATATGTTGAAGTGAAGACAAAGACTTCAATATAACTTCAATGCATTCAATATCCTCATTGGGGTCTTAGTTACTTATTCTCCCAATTTGTCCCTTTCTCTTTAAGCATTAGTAATTTTTAATGGCACAGTTTATTATGTTAAGCATGCAAAGTCCATCAATTAAACTACATTTTCTAATGATTTAGGCTCAAATATAGAGTCTGATTTGTCACCTGTTACTTGTAAGAACCTTTTTTAATTTTCAAATGTATTTATATTCTATTCAATTCATATTGTGCTAAGCACCATACACTTTGAATTTTATGGTAGAGAAATATTGAGAGAATTGAGAGTGAAGTGAGAAATTGAGATATAGAAAAATAAAATACAAGTAGGATGAGTCTTATATAAGTATATCAACCTAACTAATTAAATTAATTCCTAATTGCAATAATATCTCTAATAATGATCATTGTTTACTTTATACCGACATTCATTGAACAATTTTTTTATATTTATATTAATTTACATCTTATTTATTATTAGATGAGAAATAAGTCTAAAATGAGATCCACAACATATATTCAAAAATAAATGAGGTGTAAATCTCTATATAGAAGTTGAGAAAATAGTTTAAAAATAATGACTCCAGAGCAAATATAAAATAATATGAACTTTAAGAAATTTGTGGCATGTTGCGCCTCTTAAAGTAATGAACATGCCATCAATTTTCTTGTGCCTATCCTTTTCAATTTCTGCATTACAGTTGTATATAGCATATTATAATACCAAACTATTATGTCTTAATCTTTTTTCTTATACTTGACCCCTTGTCTATTCTTATATAATTCTTCGTAGTGCTGCTATTTACACAATAAAAAACTTATTAAAATCAGTCTATATAGATATTTTAGATTATAATCATTCAGTTCACTAAAAATTAATTTTTTAGATGAAAATATTTTTGGACAAAAAGTATTGTTTAATGACCTATTGACTGATTTTCTATTGTTCACTAAATGCTTTCCAATTCTTCACCAATTTGGATGAAAATACATATTCCTTTCCTCCAACATAGGCTAAGCCTCACCACATTTACAAATAAAGCTTGTCTCATTACTACTACTTCCTGTCCTGTGATTCATGTTTCTTAATTATCCTTTGCTTATCTTCTCTTTTTATCATGTGAGCCATGTTTTCTCCTCTAAAATAGGCACTGAGACACAATTGCCAAACCATGTTTCTCCTTTTATACATGACCCTTGTGGTTTGTAACATGCATCTGTCTTTAGTGGGTTAAAATTTGTTCCTATGGAAAATGATGGAGTCAAATAATTTCTTAATTATTCAATCTTAATCATAACATATTTTCAGTCACAAAATCACATTTCTCTCCAATGTCAATTATATACATACTCTCTTTCTCCTTTCACAGTTATTATTATTGTTATTAGTCATACAATACATTACTAGAATTTGTAATTTTAAATTGTGACAATATTTAATGTCATTCTAGCTAGTAGCTAGCTAGCTAAATAGGTGCATCCTTGTTTTAGTTTTGGTCATGTGTTTGGTGGTTGATCACATCACAAACTCTTAGCTATCATTTTGTAAATATAAAGATACAATAATGAATAACATTAATATAACAGGCCGGTGTTTTATCATCTCTATCTCTACTGTATCTTTATCAACTATGATATTTAAACATTCTAAAATAAATATTTTAATAACACCTTCACTCTATAGTTATTAAATGTGATAAATACGTATTAAAATAAAAACATTCATTTATATCTAATCCCAGAAAATAGATTTCTAATTAATTAGAATGTTAAAATAGGATAATTTTGTATATTTAATTTCACAAAATAATTGATATATAATATAAAAGTTGTTTATGTTATATAATATTTATACAACGCTTATCTTTAATAATAAATTATAATACGAATGAAAAAGTGAATTGACGTTGAATCTAACATAAAAATTAGTACTATATTATCCAAGTAATAATATTTATCGTACAAAACAAATATGTTTAACTAATATTTAACATGTGTTATACATAATACGTAACATGTGTCATATATATATCACAAGTACGTATAATACATATTTTGTAATATATATAGCATACGTTAATTATATACTAATTAGACATATTTCTATTATATAATAAACATAATTGATTATACAAGTATTGTAATCTTATATTTTGTTGTAAATGTAATATTTCTCATTTATTTCTCTTTATATTAGCATTGCTATTTGCATAATAAAAAATCAGTCAAAATCAGTTCCTACTCCCTATAGAGATTTTGGATCACAAATATTTCAACGTGAAAATAGGTCCATTCTTGACCAAACATTTCGCTACTATAAATTATGAAACACAACCTTCTCACTTAGCCTATTTTGATATTTTCTATGGATATCCTAGTAAAAATTCATTGGGTGTTGTGCTGCTTTTGGCTTCCCCAATGAACTTTGACCTTTGAGCTCCATTGTTTCCCCCATTTCCCTGACGTATCTCTCTACTAATATATAAGATATTCCCATCACTACCCTCCTCTGTTAGAGCGGTTCTAGTTTGTTGTTACAACATCCATAGCCTTTTTCTTCACCTTCAGATTTGGCTGTGTTTAACTGTTACAACAACTTTAGAAGTTGGAAATATGGGGAAACTAGGAAGAATGTTAGATACTTTCTGTCTTTCTACTGCCTCAAACACATGCTTCTGCATAAACAACTCAATGGATTTTGAAGATGATGAGTTTGAGAGTAAGCCATTGGTTGCAAGTCACAGTGTTAATAATAAGCTAAGGTTGAAGGATGTTGTAGCTGGAAAGCAAACATTGGCTTTTCAATTGAAGCCTAAAGTAAGTACCTTCTTTTATGACCTTATTGTTCTGTAATCTGGAGTTCCTTGGATAAAACTGCGTATATTTACCTTTCTGGTGAAAATCTCGTGCAGAATTACTTTTATCTTATTTTGTGGTTTATATTGCAACATTGTCCCTCTTTTTTCCTTCTAAAATGAAAGAGTAAATACATGTTTGATATCGTGTTATCTTAACATACCAGATTATATATATTGTTTAATCTGATATATTCCTTTTGAACAAAATATGCAGATAGTGATGTTAAGGGTATCCATGCATTGCCATGGATGTGCCAAAAAAGTTGAGAAGCATATCTCAAAGTTGGAAGGTGAGCACATTGATTGTCATTCTCATTTTCAAAAACATGAATGTTTGTATACTTTGTGTCTATTATATATTTACAATAACTGCATCTAATTTGAACAGGGGTTAGCTCATACAAGGTGGATTTGGAAACCAAAATGGTTGTTGTTATAGGCGATATTCTTCCCTTTGAAGTGTTGCAAAGTGTATCTAAGGTGAAAAATGCACAGCTTTGGAATGAATAATGATGATAAAGGAATAATTTTGGAATTTGGACATTGTATCCATTTTCAGCAGATTCAACAAATACATAAAGCTGAAGAACTACTCTTATTTTCTGTAGGTCATTTTCTTGTTACATAAAGTGTATAATATATTAATATTAAATATTATTAATAGCTTAGAGACTTTAGATCTTTCAATACATTTTAAGGTTTCTATGTAAGGCATTAGGATTAGGGTAATGCTATATGGATTCTCCAAATGAGTATCCCATGTGGACATTCAAAAAAATTTTGACATTAAGGATCATTTTTTTGGCATCAAGATATCATTA
Organism: Aeschynomene evenia; assembly: GCA_013621005.1. NCBI lineage: Eukaryota > Viridiplantae > Streptophyta > Magnoliopsida > Fabales > Fabaceae > Aeschynomene > Aeschynomene evenia. The sequence goes on from CM024267.1 coordinate 33,496,813, forward strand.
TTTGACATCAAAATATGGATATTAACATGAAATACTCATTTGGAAAGTCAATATATCATTTTCCTTAGAATTACTTATTAATGATTTCACTTATTATGTTAAAAGGTAGCAATATCTTTTTTCTATTAGGAACCAAATTCTGTTTCATTCTGTGTAGGAGCTTGTACCTCAGATCTTGTTCCCAAATCAGATCATGCATCAGAAAATTGAAACTGGTAGCAGTGACCTGAAAATTTCAGACTATTATAATAAATAAATAAGGTAGAGAGTTCTAGCACTGGTCTAAGTTTTACAGCAAACTCTTCCTTACTGGCCAATGATATATATTTTTTCTACTATAAAAGGCACTAGACATATAAGATCTATGGTTATTGCTTATAGCCAATAAAGGGGAAAGCAGAAATTAAAGATTAATTTTATATCAACTCTGTCCTAATTTTGTCCTGTATGTCTTATAAGCATAATTTATGTAAGACTCTAAAAAATTGCGCATATGTTAGAAACTAAATGCTTAATGATATCATGAATAATTAAAAAAGAATAATTTATATGATGAGCAAAGATTCTCATATATTTTAGCTGAATTGAATGAATGAATGAGTACCAAAATGTGCAGAAAACACAGATAGTGCAGGAGCTGGTATGCTAGAATGGCTTTTGCTGACATGCCAATATGGCCGTCACCATTAAATAAAATGGTCTCCTTGCTACCTTACCCTTCTCCTTCTGTCCTTTTCTTTGCCTTCTTTCTCACGTCTCTGACCTACCTGACCTCCCATGTTACAAATAATTAAACACAATAAAAAAATAAAAATTAGGCCGTACACAATCTATATAATATAAAATATATAATATATATTACATGCGGTGTATAATATATATCACATGTTATAACATTATTTTTTTTTTGTAACATGTGATATATGTTATTCAAATCATATAATATATATCATACACAACATATAATATTCGTTGTGAAATTTATATTATATATATATATATATATATATTATATTCAACTTGTTAACTGATTTATTTTATGCCAAAACTTTATTTTACATCCCCAAGTTCACAACACTCTCTGCCATGAAATAATAAAATGATAAAAAAATCATTTTGCATGAATATTGGTACAAGTTTCTGGCACAATACGATCACATTGAAAATAGTAAATCATATATATTATTTAAAACTTTAACTAAATTGAAGTATTAGATATACTATTCATACCTAGTAAGAAATGTCGATTATTTCAAAAATATAGTAGAAAAAAGAGAGACACAAAGCATGGAGGGAAATAATAAGGTTTATTTTATTACAATAAAGCTAAAACTAATTTAATTTTTCTAGCATAATAATGTTGATGGACATGTGCAACAAGAAAGAGGACAAGGGAGGGAGACACGTAGTGGTAGTAACACCTGTTTTTGCCTCTCTTGCTTTTTAGGCCACATACATGAACAAAATTAGTTCAGCTGCTTATAGAGAAGACAAAACAGTACAATATACTAAGCTTAGAATAGAAGTTTCAAAATTCTTATGACCAAATAAAAACTCTTCTAATTTTGTGAATTAGTGAACCCAGTGCCAACATATCACATGGATTTGGATTTGCCAAGGTATGTCTTTCTAGGGTATAGGTTAAAGGATTTAAAATAAAAAAAAAACATCGAATATGATTGTTCTTGCACCATTAAATGAAATGATTTGATTAGACCACTATATGAAAAAAAAAATTAAATAAACAATGCATTACTTTGTCAAAAATTAATAATTTAATTTTGATAGAAAATAGAAATAATTACTATTTATTTCTTCAAGTAATTAAAATAAAGAGTTTAATTTCAATCCACTATCAGTGTAAAGTAATTTTACATTGACATCCAATCATAGATTGAGACATCAGCATAAGTCTTTAACTCAACCACCCATTAACTAAAAAGTCACACAAATCAACGAATGTAATTGACTGATAGTGTAAAATTTTTTACACTGTTAGTGTATTATAATTAAACTCTAAAATAAATTATAAATAATATTTTAATACTTTTAACCTCTATTAAGAAAAAAACATTTTTGGTGAAACTATTAAGAAAAATTGTGAACTCATTTTTTGTCAATCAGCACCTTGATGGTTTTTCTTAATATTGTGGGATGGGCTCATTTAGCAAGGTGGGCTTTAAATTCATGGATAAAAAATGATAGGCCCAGGCCCAAGACTGATTCGAAAAGTCAAAAGAGAAAGTAGTTATTTCCGTTAGGTGTAGATAGATCCTCAATAAATATTCTGATTCCTTATCCGTTCTCATTAATTCTGAATTTCTCATGACAGATACGCAGAAATTGACAGGTAAAAATTAATTAAAAAAACCCAAAAAATATCAATTTCATTTTCACATAATAGAGAGAGCAAATAAAGAAAGGGATTCGATTTTTGGAACTGAAATTGAAAAAAAAGAAAAGAAAGAAAAACCGACATTGTGAAAAAACGCCATGAATCCCAAAATCTTCTTCTTCTTCGCTCTTCTCCTGAATCTAGTATCCAATTCGTTCCAAAACCCTAACCCTAACCCTAAAACCCCAACTTCGAAGGTAACAGCGGCTCACGTGGAGCTCACGAACTATGGCTTCCCGGTGGGTCTGTTGCCGGCGACCACCGTGCTGGGATACGCCGTGAACGAGACCTCAGGCGACTTCTCTGTCAGGCTTGGCGACGCCTGCAAGATCACGCTCCCACCTGACAACTACGTTGCCACGTACTCGAAGACCATCAAGGGGAAAATCGTAAAGGGGAAGATCGCGGAGCTAGAAGGGATTAGGGTTCGCGCGTTCTTCAAGTGGTGGTCCATCACCGGAATTAGGTCCTCCTCCGACGATATCGTTTTCGAAGTCGGAATGGTTACTGCAAAGTATCCATCGAAGAACTTCGATGAAAGCCCTCCTTGCGAGGGCCAGCACTCATCTTCCTGAAGAAGAAAAAGGTTAGGGTTTTTCATTTTTTTTTAACTTACCTTTTGCATGTGAATGATTACTTCGTGTTTGGTTTTGATTGATGTTAACGGAAAATTTGGTTTTTGTGCTTTTTTTATTTTTAACTCAAAAGCTTTTTGTTGAAGATTTTGATTATTATAACATAAGCTTTTTGGAACGCTTAATAAGTTAATTCAATCACATCATGCTTGGTCTTCAATAAATTTTGAGAATTAATAGTTTTTTTCCCTTCCAAAAAGCTGCGTCTGGAAACTTATGATTAACATTTGTTTTGAACAAAGAAATAGAATCAGAAGCTAATTCAATGTTCAAAGCATTTATAGTTAATTGGGGTCAGGTTTTAACCTTTTTTTTTTTAATTTCAGCTGAGATTTCATCCTTGTGATTTACTCCATGTGAGTTTACGTGAGGGGAATTGAAAAAGTTTTGATTTTTAGTTGATGGGCAGTGTGAACTGTAATCTGTTTGATCTGAATTGTACCCTTATGTGGTTATATTCGAGATTCATAAATTGATTTCATATCATACTCTGTTTACTTTGATTTTTTTAGCTATTGTGTGGTTTTTGTGTTGTGCAATGAGAATAAAGCTTTGTTAGACAAGTTCCGTAGTGCTTTCGTTTTCATGCCTTGAGTTGTTCCACTATTCCTTGTTTTTTCATTACAAAATGATGGCATGGGGCCCTGAAAATCTCTTTGTTGATCAACATTATCTTCGTTGCTTTAAGAGATTTTGATATCATCACTCTGAGTTGTGATTGTGATCATTGGCTAACTCCAATTGCAAGTGTTACTGTAAATGACTTGGGTTTTAGATTTTTTTTTAATCATGGTATTACTGATATTCATGTATCATCATTAAGCTTATTAGTGAACATTGGCAACATAATTAGACTTGTCATGTGCTAATTATGCTTTCCTTTCTCCTTTGTATTAGTTTAAATCAAACTTCGAGATAATTCTAGCTTTCCTCTGATCTAGTCATACCATTGCCATCTTCAAATCCAAGTCTTGTTTATCATTTATACTTCGAGTTTTTTGGACTGTTATAAGATTGAACAGAAATACAGGACTAAAAATATAGAAGAAAAATGGGAGAAAAGCATACAATTTGTGTATTTTATGCACTTCTAAAAAAACTGGGATAGAAGGAATACAAAATTGACCAAGATGTGACATAAATCACTAAATTTACATTAATCCAAATGTTACATAAAGACTTTATATTTTTACTTCTCTGTCTTGTAATGTACACTTTAACCAAACACAGTCTTAGAGAGTGTGGGTGTGAATTAATGTTTTTATGTAAAAACATTCATATGGAACTTTGTGAAGCTCTCAAGTCTCAAGTGTTCTGTTTAGATCCGTATATAGTTTTTCCCCAATGTTTTGTTTTTGATCTCTCTGCTTCGTTTTTCCAATTTCAACCATCCCTTAAATTCCATTCATTAAACAAGGGGAAATCATCTGAACTTAGAAACATTAAATTTCCTTAGTTTTGCTTCCAAGCTTTCCTTTTCTTTAAACTATTGCAGTTAGTTAATTTCTTTCTATGTGCATGCACAAAAACAGGTTGTTTTTTACTCCTAGAATTTGTGCTAGTTGACCTGACTCATAATATTCTATGCAAGACTAGTAGTGTCCTTCACGGAATTCATTCTTTCTTTCTTGGTGAAGTGTCAATTATCCAACGTAGGTTTCACATTATTCTTGACATTTTTCTTTTCCTTTCTTTATGCAGGGTATTACTGTATTAGGTACTTATTCCGCGGCTTCCATGTGTTAGTAAGGCGATAGTGTTTGGTGTCTACTAAGTGCAAATACGTTAAAAGACACTTATGTGTATTTAGTTATTATTGTATAGCGATGATTGTGCTTTCTACGTGTAATCGTAGTTATTTATGCTATGACTAATCAACCATATACTTTGTTTGATGCTCACGTTACTCGTTGGATTGGTTTAAATAAGGCCACTTTGAACCTATCTTATTTGTTATTCTCTTTTACTGTCTATGAAATATTATTATGGCTTGCCTTTTTAAAGCCACTGCCATACCCTTGACCTAATGTTTTGCTTTGGCCTTTGTGGAAGAAATTAAAGGGAGTAAAACTACAATTTGGTCATTGAAAGATTTATGGTTTTAACACTTTTAGTTCATGTAAGATTAATTACTTACGCTTAAGTTTTTGAAAGATTTCGCATTAGATTGCGAGGGATGGTTATTATTGGTTTACAAACGTTTTTCAGCAATAATAGAGGGCAATGAAGGAAGATTCCGTGAGATAGCAAAGGAACTTATCTAGCTAGATATTTGTAATTCGTGGTCAAATTCAAAAGTATTTTGCTTACTTTAATTCTAGTTGATCTCTTGATTACTGAAATGTTATAATATTGATATTTTTGGATTGAAGTATATACAGTTGATGTTTAAAGAATTAGTAATACTTGACGTATAACGGAAATACGCCTAACATGTATCTAACGTGTTCTATCCGTGTTACAGGATGTGTGTATACGTATATCACATATACATATAGCACACATCCTATAACATGGATAGCACACGTTGGATACAAGTTGGACGTATTTTCGTTGTACCTAAACTTTAAAGAATTGAAGTGCAAGTGGTTAAAATAAAAGTTGTTTGAGTCCTTGTACGAATCCATCATGGGGTAGGTCGTGGACTTGTTAACGACCATCAAATTCTCCAACAATTTTATAAAGTATATGTTTATCCGTCATGTTATTTCAGTAACTGAGACCTTACATTAATAATATATTATTTTATATTAAACATGTAAGTACATTGCTCACCAAAAAACGTATAAGTACATAACATTAATAGTGTTCCGTGTTAGGGCTCTAATACCAGTCAAAAAATAAAATAAAAATGTGAGGACGGTAATCATATATGAGAATAAATTTAAAAATATATTACTTTGACACTTGAATGTGATCCATTTCTTTCTTTTTACAGTTTGCTTCATCATTGCATCCAATAAATACAATGAGTATCTCCCTATAGACATCCAATTTAGATGTATAAATAACATGGATCAAAGTAAATATACATTTGTTTTTGGGCGTGATATACAAAATTAATTAGCTGGTCATATTATATGACACAAATTAAAGGATAACAGAAACTTGATGTGATTGTAATTGTATATATTATCTGGTTAGTAACTTTTTATCTAAATAATATCAGGGAAGTAAATATAATTTATCGTAAAAATAACATGGTTCTACCTTTTATTGAAATTAAATGTAGGGGTAATTTATGGGAAAATAATATTATCCAGAAGCGCAATGGATAGGACGTGGAATACACGTACAAATAACAGGATGAAAAAAATTTCCGCTTTATGTACTTATTTTTCTGCATCTGCAGAAGGCATTACCCTCATACTATCCCTTAGCTAGGGCCTAGGGCCCCACCTATCACCTTTTCACTGACTTTGAGTTTTCTTTTTCTGCTCTTTCACAGCTACACCCTATTTTTTTCTTATCAACTTCCTCATAATTACCAACAGTTAGTTCTATTTTAATTTTGATTAAATTATTTTTAACGGGCGTACAATATATTAGCATTCAAAATAGTAATATGCACGTTTTTCTCGTATACATATTATATACTAGTTTTTTTATATTACTAATATTTATCACTCATATATAATATGCATTTTTAAATAGAACTTATGTGCTTTTGTTTCTGATGTACACCTATATTAGTATATTTTCTTAATAAATAATGTGTATTTTTTCACATACTAATTACAAATTAAACATTATTTATTATGCACAATTCTATTTAATCCCGTTGTTAGATTATAATATGATTTTACTCTTTCATCTAAACTGTTATAATTCAATGGTAGAGAGTACTATTATACAAGTATTGTATAATTATTTTGTACACGTAGCATTTTCCTTTTAAAGTAGAGTTTAATTATAATATACTAAGTTTACACTGTCAGTCAATCACATCCATTAATTTATGTGACTTTTTAGTTAGTGAATGATTGAGTTAAATACTTTTACTATATGTAAATCCATGATTAAATATTTGTGTCAAATTACATCAAACTATCTACTGTATTAAAATTAAACTCTTTAAAATATCGTAAAATTTTATGGAAAAAACTTAATGTGATATGGGCTTTTATGTCCATGCAACCATAGCTGAGTTAAGCTCAACCGGCCTTTCCTCCTTCCTCTCTCACTCTAAACTGCCACTAACCCAATCCACGCGCCACCTTACGCGCGTGACTCTCCCCCAATTTCACCTACTCTCTCTCTCACCCTTTCTACTATTAACGTGACCAACTCTCTCAACTTCGCTTTTCTCTCTCTTTCTCTTTCTCAACAACGCAAACTAACACCAAACGAAACTCGAAGAAAAAACCAACAATACAAGCTGAACCAAAAAAGAAAAAAATCATGTGTAAATTTCGTTCCTCCATTAACCCTTGATTCCTCTCTCTCTCACCATTCTCCCAGTGTAAGTGATTCTGTTCCAAAAAAAAAAAGATAACCGCTCCTTCCTTTATTTTCTTCGCGTTTTTCGGGATCTCCTCTTTTTGTGCAGATTCGTTCTCCTATTTTTTTGTGCAGATTTTTATTTCGTTTTTATATAACAAAAATACATGCTTTTATTTGTTTCTATCTATTTCCCCTCATTTATTATTAGAATTGTTTCCTTATCTTAGTTTTGTGGGAAAAAAAAAGAAAGAAGGATTTATGAGTGTATAGAGCCAGTGTCTCTTTGATTTTGCTTCCACTGGTGTTAATGTGTGCAATGCATATGGGTAGGGTAGTTAATTCGTCATGTGTGTGCCTTTATTTTGCTTCTGCTCTTTTTTTATCTTCACATTCATTTTATATATTTATATTATATTTATTTGTTTTTGGTTTTGGAATGTATTTTAGAAAATAGAAAAAAAAACCAGCATAAATAAGCGTGCTTTATTTGTTGTTGAATGCAGTTGGGTCTTTTGCATGAGGCATTACTGGTTAAAGATGAAATGTGCAGGGTAAAATGGATGTGTTGGAGTCTGATTTATGCTTGACATTTTTTAAATTATTATTATTATTATTGTTGTTGTTATTATTATTTTCAACTTATTGTGCTGTTGTCTGATCCATCTAATTGACCCCACTTAATGGGATAAGGTTTGATTGCTGTGTTTTGTTTCTTTTCTAATTTCATATAGTTGATATCATGTACTTTAGGTTTCCTTGCCTGCATTATGATTTTGTATTCCTCTTGTTTATTATTGTGTTCAAGTCATGTGCCACATTCTTGCATTTGTGTAATTTGAACTGTTGTTGCTCCTTGATAGATCATTAGTTTTTATTTGTTTAAGGGCAAAACAGAACCGAAAAATCCAAATAAATTTTATGAGTTCATACCACTGGTAGTATCTGTTTCTTGTTGATCTTGTGGGAATTAGGATTTGTACTTAAGCAAGCTAGTAGTTGTGTTGACTTTTTTTGGTAAAGTACTGTTTGTTAACTTTCTTTTGTGTGATACCATAACATGATACTTTTAGTTATTAGTTTCCTTTTCTGATTCATCTATGGTTTAAGTGGAGTGATGATTCATTCATGACACTTCTTTGCTCTTCCTAGTAATGTAAACACGCTTGTAATTCTCTTTCTCTATTGTTGTTAGGCAAGGGCATTCAGTTATATTGCTTAGCGTTTGTGGATGGATGTAGAAGATAAACTCCTTGCTAAAGGTATGTTTTCCAGTTTCATCTTGAGTCCTTTCCCTCAGTTTCACGACTCGCAACAATTTGTTTTTGATTTTTGTTGTGTCTAATGCTGACTGCCGAGTGTAACTGTGTTAGCTAGAGTAGTTTTTTCATGTATTGATATGTTGATCTATTGAAACACAATGCAATCTGGAATGCTAGCTGAAATTGGTCTTTTGGAAAAGATGCTAGATGATTTAAAAGTCTCTAGTCAGTGGCATTGTATGATTTTTGTAACTATTTCATGAATGCTTTACGACTGACATGCATGCTGCTACCTGTTTGTAAATATGCCTAATCACATAGTTTCTTTTGCTTTCTTTCTTGACAGAAGATAAAGTCTAATTTTCAACAGTTTCAGTTCTCTTTGTAGTATAAATTATCATGTGTTTGACTACTGCCAAACATGCTACCACTTGTATGAAAATATGTCCAATCGTGTACTTTCTTTTGCTTTGTTCCCTAATAAGTGATAAAAGTCTGATTTTTACGTACAGTTTCTGTGCACTTTATATTATAAATTATTGATAGTTCGAAACTTGAAAATGGCTTCTGTTTGAAAGCATTTTGCCTGTATGTCATCATCTCATTTTGTAGGCTCATGTTTTGTTTTCTTTTAACCTTTATGTTTGTGCTTAATTAATGTTTGTTTATGCTTGAGATCAAAGCTCATTTGTGGCTATTTTTTGGTTAAGGATCAATGTTATATGATCAGAGTAAGCTTGTTCGGTTTTAATAAATGCTGAACTCATATGTTACTATGTGGTATCATTCTATATATATTCCACTACGTGTTGTATAGATTTGGAAAGTAATTGTGGCTATGGCGTGTATGGCTGTATCAGGGTAGTATCTTATTACTTTTTATTATCTTATCATGAATTGGAGTAATATTGTTATAGTCTAAATGAAAAAATGTTTGTCTTTCATGATATGGGAGCATTTTATTTTGTGCAATCCAAGCCGTACCTTGCTATGGAAAATGATAATGACAAGTTATGTGGCATAAGATTAATTCAAAATTTTAATGACAATTTAAGCTATTTTATGAAGATTTTCCACAAAACAAATCTCAGATTTGTTTTTACTGGGATATTTTTCTTGATTTTTCCTGTTTAGTTTAACCACACTGCTAACATGCATTCTTTTTCCTTCAACTCATGGAAATAAATTGACCTACCACTGATGTTTGTAATCTAAATATTCTAAAATATGAAACTTTAATGCATTAATGTGTGTTTTCAATACATAAATGAAACAAGTGTCATGCAAAGGATGTGTAATATTCCCAATTTAATTATATTTTGTTGAATTTGATAGTGTTATAAATGCTAAGAAGTGGGGGTTATCACTGCTTTTTGATTCAATTTTGTTAAATAAACTAGGTATTTGGTTGTAGTTGACTATAGTTTGCCCTGTCTTTGATTACCATGCCCATGCTGCATCTGCTGTTAATGTATCAAGCAAACAATTTATGATGCAAATATCACAAATCTTCCATTTAATTATCAATTTTCTTAATTTAGAATTTTAGATCATGATCATATCATTTCATGTTATTAAGAAACTGATTTGTCATTGTTCAAGATTGGTATGCGAGATACTTTTTTAATATTAAAGAAAATCTTAAATTTTAATTATTTACTTACTACATATTGAGAACCGCGTTACAAATATCTTGCATGAATAAAGATCTCAAGTGTAGATCAATGGTTGGATTAACCAAATAAAAAATACAGTCCATTATGGTAATTTTGAATGACTAATGAGTAGAACTTGGAGCTGTGCATATTAAATTTAAAGCTTTAGCATGTGCTCCTATGCCTGCATGGAGGCATAGAGTTTAGTCTATATAAAGGGTTATTCCAAACTTTGGCAGCTGCACATTGGTCTTGTATGCTCCTCTCAGAGTCACTCCATGATGACTTTGGAAATTCTCCTTTCGTGCCTGCTCTGTCAGGATTTCTCTTCTCTTTTTATTTTTCAACAGTAGGGAGGATCTGGTGTGTGTGAGGTATCAACTTTCCTGTCCTTAGTTTTCCTGTGATATTTCCTCTCTTTAGTATTTTAGGTATTTGAATTATTTGAGAACACGTTATGTTGATATATTTTATGTTTCATCCATACTCAATGTGAATTCTCAGATGCTTGGTGAGAAGATCTAATCTTTATTGGCTGGAATTTATTGTGGAGTCATTTTATAATTTTAACTGACTCAGGATAGCTCTTGACCTTTACTACTATTTTATGATAATTTGTAATCTGGTTATTTGTTTAAGATATTTGCAATTTAACCATAGGAACTTGATTCCAGGACTTTCCCCAGGCAGTTGTCATCTTGAATTGAAATTGCCAAATACATTTTCCTTTGTTGTTGACATCTCCCTTAAATGATTCTTCCATTTCCTGATTTTTGATGATTTTAGCATCCAGCTATTATTTCAATATTGATGTTCGAAGATTTTGAAAGCTTTTAAAGTAGAAAGTAGATATTGATTTGACTTTGTTTGTCAATGCAAAGAGCCAAATAATGTTTTCAAAGATGATGATTTTGTTCTAATTAGGAGTTGACATTAGGCTTCTACTTCTTGTTCCAATGGTTGTGATTCACTATGCAATGTAAAAGAAGCTTTATGCAAATCCATTTGGATGACATTTGCAAATGTTTGAAGTGTTCTTGGATTTTGCATATCTGTTAAACATGTGTTTGCGGTCCCTTCCCTAGCTTCTTCCTTTTCTACCTTCTCCAGTAATTTTAGTGCATAAACATGTGCATACAAAACTCTCTATGTTTGTTGTCATTTTTTGCCTAAATGAAGCTTTATGATGAAATTATTAAACTCCATAGATAAGTATGTTATCTATTGACTCATCTGTGAAAACACTAGATTGTTTTTTGTTTTTTTTTTTGGTGACATGATGACCCTAACAGGGGTGTGGCTATACTCTCCATTGGATGCATTGATCTAATGCAGGCATTGTAGCCACTGGCCCATTGTTGCTTAATGCATACATGATGTCTAAGAATTATCAAACATAACTTGCCGGGTTTAGCTTCAGCTGTAGGATTTCCAGCTAGCCCTACCCTTAGATTTGTGCATGATGTTCTAATATTATGAGGCTAATAAGTGCTTAGGAAAACTACGTGAGTGTGTCCCAACCTATAAAGCAAAAATATTGACACAAATATGGAACATGACACAACCATGGGGAAGATGCCAACATTTGAAAATTATGGGATACATACATGGCATATCTATAATTAACAATTTAAAGGAAAATTTCCTTATGCATAATATCACATAATATTAGCCTCTCTTCAACTATGGGCCTAGCACAACTGGTATCTAGTTGAACTCCTTAAGTATCGAGTTAGGGGTTTGATTCTTGGCCGTGTGTATAGAGAGGGTCTCATAGCCAGAAGTTTACCCTCTTATGAGGAAGCTCCCGCCTTGAAATGATTAGTCACTGCTGGCAATCTGAAAATTTGTGTTATTACCTTTCTAAAATTTTCACTGACCTTATGTATGTCGTGTTCTGCAATTTGAAATAGAAAGGATGATTTTTACATTGAACATGTATAAATGCGTGCAATGAACGTGCCAGTGTAAGATTTGACTTAGACACGTGTATGATATGTGGACACATGATGTGTCCAAGTATTATAGGTCCCAACCTGCAATACACGTGTTAGAGTGAGAGAGCATGTTCACTTAGTAGCATAGTAAGTTTCAAATTTGACCTTATATTTAAACAATTATGACTGCAGTTTATTTATGTAAGCAAATCAAATTGGCTCTGTTGTAGCTGATTTTCAATGATACCTTTGTCTGAATGGAGTTAGCTTTGTCTGAATAATGGAGTTAGCTATGAAGGATGGAGTGAGTTCTGTAAATGGTTGATCAGATCTTTGACTACCATGCTATTCATATGGCTTTGGTTTAACCTGAACAGGCTGAACTTACATTTATCATTTATTGCATACATTTTTGCTACTATATCTCCTATTTCTCTTCAGTTAATTTACAATTTTACATCTATCTGTCTGCTTCGCTTTTACTGTTTATGCTAGTTTAACTTCTCTTCTGTTTCCACCAGACTTATTCGAAGTTGATTGTTTTTTCTGTCCAGTTTCTGGTGTTCAAAGCCTTTCATCCAGTGTGCAAAGTACTCCAGAAAAAAATGTCCATTCAGATGATGCATCACGAAGTTCAGAACTCATTCAGGATTTCCTGAAATCTGGTGTTAAGAAGGAACTTCTGCGAACGTGCGTTGATAAGGACAAAAAGAACAGCTCTTCAAAAAGCAGGACGGCTGAAACTAAGTCAACTAGTAAGATTATGAAGAAACCAGACTCAAAAAAAATTTCTGGTCCCAGCTGTCAGCCTTCTAGGAAGCAACACCGAAAGGGTGAAAATCCTACTCGGTTTGTTCCTGTTCCTGACCCACCTACAGATTTTGGACATTCAAACTCCTGGATCTGTAAAAATTCTGCGTGTAGAGCAGTTCTATCTAAAGATGACACATTTTGTAGAAGGTGCTCTTGCTGTATTTGCCACCTTTTTGACGATAACAAGGACCCTAGTCTTTGGTTGGTATGTACATCTGAATCTGCTCAAGGGGACTCTTGTGGCCTGTCTTGCCATATCGAGTGTGCCCTTCAGCATGAAAAAGTGGGAGTTGTTGATCACGGGCAGCTAATGCAACTAGATGGAGGTTATTGTTGTGCATCCTGTGGTAAAGTAACTGGGATACTTGGGTGCGTACCATTTTGTTGTTTTTTTTTTTGGTCAGCTGCTGCATTATGTGCCCCCTCCTACCATTTGCTGATTTATTTAGGCTTTTGTGAATCATTTTTCTGTGTTTCAGCATCAAAATATTTATAATTTATTGACCTGCATTCTGTACATATACTATTTGATAAAAGGAATTTTCTCTTTTTTCCTGCCTCTGCTGTCCATCAATTGCTTGACATGCTTACAACAACACTGTAGCACTCAACTACTACAATTTTTGTTATCCTTGATGTGTCTCTTCCTAGATAAATGGATTTCATTACTGCCTTTCTAAGCTCTTTCGATTTTATAGTGGAATTAAGATTTAGGTGTATAAAATATTTAAAATTTAAATCACTTGCAACTTGTAAGTTTGTGACTAAATTTTTAGGTTTGTGTTGATGACAAGGTGGTTAATGTTTAATATTGGTAGGTATTGGAAGAAGCAGCTAAATATAGCAAAAGATGCACGGCGTGTTGATGTGCTGTGTTACAGGATATATTTGAGCTATAGGCTTTTGGATGGAACTTCGAGATTCAAAGAATTGCATGGAATGGTACAAGAGGCAAAGGCTAAACTAGAAAAAGAAGTTGGTGCGCTTAATGGTGTTTCTTCCAAGATGGTGCGAGGCATTGTCAGCAGACTCCCTATTGCTAGTGACGTGCAGAAACTCTGCTCTCTTGCTATTGAAAAAGCTGATGAGTGGTTGGCCACTGTACCCAATGTAAATCCAGAATCTCGAGGTTGGAATTTTTTCCTTTCTTTTTGTCCTTTATAATTTCTTCTTCCTTTCCAAGCGATTTCATTTCCATGGCATATGATGTCTTTTAACTCACAGAGGGTTCACTTCCTGCTGCCTGCAAGTTTGTTTTTGAAGATGTAACAGCTTCCTCAGTCAAAATGGTTTTGATTGGAATGTCAAATGTACCTTCTGAGGAAATTAAGGGATACAAGCTCTGGTACTACAAGAGTAGGGCGGAATCACACACGAAAGAACCTGTTTGTGTGTTTCCCAAGGCTCAGAGGAGAATTTTGATATCCAATCTCCAGCCGTGCACAGAATATACTTTTCGGATCATATCCTATACAGACAAGGGTGATCTGGGTCATTCTGAGGCCAAGTGTTTCACCAAGAGCGTTGAGATATTGGAAAAAAATCCCTCTTCGTCGGTTGCCATTAATCGTAAGAAGGAGAGTCTTCAAACTGAAGACAACTCATCCGGCTCCAAAATGGAGCCCAATCCCTCAATGGCCGACTCAGGATTCAAGGTTAGAGACCTTGGAAAGATTCTGCATCTTGCTTGGGCTCAAGAGCAAGGTTACTTGGAGGGGTTTTGCCGTGCTGATATGAAAAATTGCTGTGGACAAAGAGAAATAACCACACCTAGCAATCCAGAAGAGCAATTACCACCTGTTCCACGAGGCCTGGATCTAAATGTTGTTTCGGTGCCTGATTTAAATGAAGAACTTACGCCCCCTTTCGAGTCTTCTAGAGATGAAGACAACGGTTGCACTTTGCAGCAGGCTGTTGAGGCAGATGATGATGCTGCTTCTCATGATCTCGAGAAAAATTGTACAGCAAGATCGCATGGCAGTGGAGATTCCCAAACCTGGACTCACGGTGGGCCAACCGGAAGAGAAGTGCCAGCTGTGGATTCTCGCGGAGATGCAAGCAAGAAAAGGTTAGCGGGCGCAATCGAAGAGACGCATGACTGTGACAGCACATTGATAAATGGATCTCCTCTACACATGCCGGATGGTTCAATCTCCTTGGATGAGAACTTCGAGTATTGCGTGAAGGTGATTCGTTGGCTCGAATGCCAGGGTCATATCAAACAAGAATTCAGGTTGAAGTTGCTGACATGGTTTAGTTTGAGTTCGACGGAGCAAGAGCGTAGGGTGGTTAATACTTTCATTCAAACTCTGATTGATGATCCAATTAGTTTGGCAGGGCAACTAGTTGACTCATTCTCTGATATCATATCCTGCAAGAGGCCCAGAAATGGAGTCCATAATAAAGCTGTGGGATCAAAGTAAGGGTTAACATTGATCAATTGATGCAAGATTTGCCTTTGCAGTGAGATTTGTTTCAGCCTTCCTTGTACAGGCATTATTTTATTGCTCTTTCTCACCTTCCAAGTGATTCATTTTTATTGGCTAAAAAGGAGTTCCATTGATGATTGCAGAGGCAGTAACTCATTTTAGGGAGGAGGATCTTCAAAGGTTTCAGGATGTTAGAACTTAGAAGGCATTTATTTATTTTGCTATTTACTAAATTATTGCAATTATTTATTTTCAACTATGAATTTAAATTAGGAAGATATTAGTGTTTAAACATTTCCCTTTCTTTTTTTCATTTGAGGAAGCAAAATGATGTTATTGCTTACTTTATTCATCCATCTATCATTCTTTCCTTTATCTTTGTTGCTTCTTGATATGATCCTTGTGTCCCTCGTTAGGGCTGCAGATTTTTATTTTGTTTCTTATTTTTTGCTTAACCATATACTTAGATTCATTAAACCAAAATTGTTGCCGCAATTATAATTATGTTAAACTAAATAGATACAGTTTTCATCAAAACCAATTTATGGACTGTATATTTGTTATACTGAGACTCACAGACTATCAATAATGACGCATTTTCATGATAAAACCAATACATTATATTATGTGTATGACACGGAAATAAGGAAATTAAGTTAAAAATAATGAAAGCCTCAGAACTATTTCAAAGACATTTGAGGAAGCTTAATTAGATAATAGGTAAAAGCTAGAAAAACATTTGAGGAAGATTAATTAGATAATATCTCCATCCCTCATTAATTATAAAAAGTTCAAACTGATAACATTCTTGCGTCTGTCTGTGTGAGTTAAAATGTGAATTCAAAACATTTTTTCAGTTCGAAAAATAAAAATCGACAAGTAATGATTGAAAAGAGGATAACCTATTATTTCAATTCGATAATAGAATACCGAATTCATTTACAAAAAAATCATATATATTGTTGTCTTACTATATAAATTTTGTAATGATTTCTCTTAAAGTTATTTTTTGTAGAGAAAAAAAATGATTGAATATTGAAAATAGTAAGATAGAAAAAAATAAGGGGAATGCTATTTGTACATATAATAGTGCAATCCACCCATTTTCCATCCATTTAAAAGTTGACAATTTTTATAAAAATGTTGGCAAATTGCCAATATATTCATAAAAGTTGCCAACTTTTTGAATGGGTGAAAAAATGGGTGGATGAATATTTTGATATGTACAAGTAGCATTTTTCAAAAATAAAAAATAAAATAGCAGCAACTGAACATGAGGCTCACAAACTGTGACTCACATTATCTTTGTGACTCTCTTTCTCTGTTTCTGAAGATGCAAGTGCTTCATGCTCCATCTTCACCACACTTATCATTCCAAGCCTCAAAACCTCAAAACTTGAGATGGGGTATACCCATTTTCAACTCTGTCTCAGTCATGTCACTGATATCTTCTTTTTCTTTTAATTCATCAGATTCTTTTTTTGGGTTCTGTTCTGTTTCTTGATGTCTTTCTTATTGCAGGTTTATTTCCTTCACTGAAGTCTTCTCCTTTGTTTTCCATTCATTTCTCCATTCAGTCTCAAACTTTACTATGGAAACCTCACAAAAGGGTCACCTTGTGCTCTGGTGCTGCACGAGCTGCTTCTGTTGAAGGTAACGTTTGTTTACTCTTTTCTTTTCTTTTCTTTTTTTCTGTGCAAGGAAGATTCTTGTTTAGACTTATGGGCTTTAATTGTTTGCAAAAAAGTTGTGGAATTTACTTCAAGTTATGTAAACGGATATGGGCATTGTGAATGTAATTTTGAGTTTGATTTGTAGAGCTTTTTTCCCATACCATACCAAAGCCTTATCCCACTGGGTGGGGTTGGCTACACGGATCATCTAATAATGCTTGATCAACCTTAAGCTCAAGAGAGATTTGATAACTGTTATAAAATCCTAGCAGGACTGGTATTTCTATTTTGAACTGAAATGAAATGTCCATGGAAAAGCCAGCACAAATTGTCTTCAAGGAATTCATGATATTTTGGTTGAATTTTGGCAATTTCTTCTTTTTTTCATATTTTTGGTAAATAGGCATTTTAACTTGGACTTTTTGTGAAAAATCCTTTGGCTGATCTTTATGTTTACCAAGTTTGATTGTGCATCAAATGAAAATTTATGGAGATGTGTGTGTGGAAGTCATGTCAGCCAGGGGATAGAATGGTGAGTAATATACATGCAAGATATAGTCCACAGCTTAATGTCTTAAGTCGTTTGGCCATCACAAACCCAAGAAATGATTTATCAATGGAATACTTGTGGTTGTTTCCTGCTTTAATTCTGTGCATTTTCATATTCAATGTCAATTCAATCTGATTTAGTCCTTATTCGCAGTTGGCTCTTCTTCAGTCTCAACTGGAACAGGCGAGGATGATGTGTTGAAAGCACTGTCTCAGATCATTGATCCAGATTTTGGAACAGATATTGTTACATGTGGATTCGTGAAAGATCTGCAGATTGATAAATCTCTTGGAGAGGTCTTAAAAACTTAGGCCTGAAAACTTCTGCAACACATTTGTAAATGATAATGTTCTTACCAAGAGTTTTTCCTTTGAATTCAGGTGTCATTTCGGTTGGAGCTCACTACACCCGCATGTCCGATCAAGGACATGGTAAATGACACAATTGCCATTGTTTGAGCTACAGATGACGTAGGTTAGAGTGGTGGACTTTTTGTTCCATAGACTCGTTAAATAGCAATAAAAATAAAAGAAACGCTGCATCTATTTCCATTAAAAGAAAGGAACGTTTCCTACTTGATTCTAGTTTCCTCGTCCTTAAATGCAATGTTTGAGTCCAATGTGTTGTAGAGACTAAATGAATATTTATCCGTGACAGTTTGAGCAGCAAGCAAATGAAGTGGTGGCAAAGCTCCCTTGGGTCAAGAATGTAAAAGTTACAATGTCAGCACAGCCAGCAAGACCTATATATGCAGAGCAACTTCCAGCAGGTCTACAGACAATTTCAAATATTGTGGCTGTGTCCAGTTGCAAGGTTGATCTTTTTGGGAGGTTTTTTTTTCTTCATATGTTGGTCTTGTTATGTTATTTGCCATAATTTGAGGCGCTTTTTTTGTCAATATTATTTCTTTAGTTCTTTTTATATGAATGTTACTTTAACATACTATATCTGAAAATTTTCTCTTGGGATTTTATGTGAAACAAAATACATCAAGATCTTACATGAGTAATGACTAATGAAAGGTAAAAAACATGCAAAACCATTTTTCCTATTAAATATATTCAAAGAATGCTTCTGAAAAATAATATCGGTTCCACTGTTTCAACTAGGTTTAAAGCTAAACTTCAGTTAGTTGGAAGCATGATCCGATCTACTTACTATGATTTGTATTTCATATCATCATTGCGTTTTATGTAAAAATTTGTAGGGAGGTGTGGGAAAATCAACTGTTGCGGTAAACCTTGCTTACACTTTGGCTGATATGGGTGCCAGAGTTGGTATATTTGATGCTGATGTTTATGGTCCAAGCTTACCAACTATGGTCTCCCCTGAAAATCGATTGTTAGAAATGGTAAAATGTGTTGAATCAATTGATTTTTAGTAGTAAGTTGAGTAAAAATACTGTACACATAATTGTTCATAGTCTTGCTGCAGAACCCTGAGAAGAGGACCATAATTCCAACTGAATACATGGGAGTCAAGTTGGTCTCTTTTGGATTTGCTGGACAAGGACGTGCAATAATGCGTGGCCCAATGGTTTCTGGAGTCATTAACCAACTTTTGACAACTACTGAGTGGTATGCATTTCTCAAAGGCATAAAAAATTGCAAAGAAGAGAATAGGGAAAAAGTGATACGCTACATTGCCTTAACAAACCTTGTCAATTTATTGGATTTTCCATTGTATTTATTTTGAAATGCTGATGTTTTTATATTATTCATCGTTTCACTCCAGAGTTTCTATTCAAGATTAAAAGAATGAAACCTCATTTATCATTTTTTTCCATTTGGTCTTGCTACAGAAATTAGCTTGAAGATTAACTCGGTTCTGCTATGTAAATCTTGGCTTGCTTTACACATTGTAGGGGTGAGCTTGACTACCTTATTATTGACATGCCTCCTGGAACTGGAGATATCCAACTAACTTTATGCCAGGTTCTGGACTGGACTAAAATACTATTTGTTATGTTTCATTGTTTATGACAGAACATTATGCCATCATATGATCCACGTAGCCGGCCCCATCTATTTGGTTGCCAATCCTCATATCTTGTCTTCTTCGGTTGAATATTTTTTTCAGATAGTCCCATTATCTGCCGCTGTAATTGTTACCACTCCTCAAAAGCTATCATTCATTGATGTTGCAAAAGGAGTTCGAATGTTTTCAAAACTAAAGGTGAATCTTCAAAAACAGAACGATATACTTATTCGATTTTGTTATTTTTCCAACGCATGCTTGAAATTGTTTTATCATTTTTTCAGTCCTTCCTCTGTTTGAAAATTAAAACAAGTTTTTCAAAGTAATTGCTAGTATAAGTCATATATAATTAACTTTATTTGCATTGGGTACTTACATATATATGTGTTTTGTCTGCTAATGAATAAGGTGCCTTGCGTCGCTGTTGTGGAGAACATGTGTCATTTTGATGCTGATGGAAAACGATATTACCCATTTGGTAGAGGTTCAGGTTCTCAGGCATGGATAGCACCTCTTGAGTTTTAACTTTTATTTGCTTTATCTTATTTAAGGTGTATATATATATATATAGAAGATACAACAATAAAACAATTATTTATTTATTTTTGTCTATGACACAAGTTGATGGCTTTTGCAGGTTGTTCAGCAGTTTGGAATACCACATCTCTTTGATCTTCCCATTAGACCAGCTGTATGTTTCCTGTGTGTTTTGTAAACACTAATTACAAAGTTTCAAACTCTCAATTTTCATGTTATATTGTTAACTGTGAAGTGTGAACTAAGATTTGAGACATAATCCAAGTTTATTTGAATCGCTGTCACAGCTATCTGCTTCTGGAGATAGTGGAATGCCTGAAGTGGTGGCTGATCCTCAAGGCGAAGTTTCCAAGATATTCCAAAATCTAGGAGTTTGTGTCGTGCAGCAGTGTGCCAAGATACGCCAACAAGGTATCTGAGATTAAAAAAAAAAAGCATCCTATTAAATCTATTAATTACAAGCTGCTGTAGATAGTTGTTCATTTGTCTGTAACAACAAGAAGTCTTGTTCGATATTAATAAGTAAATTTCATTTTCTTCTTAAGCATTCATGCTGAGAAAATGTTTTGCTTTCGATTCAGTTTCAACAGCTGTCACCTATGATAAATCAATCAAGGCAATCAAAGTGAAGGTACCAGATTCAGATGAGGAGTTCTTCCTGCACCCTGCAACAGTGAGACGGAACGACCGCTCTGCTCAGAGTGTGGTATGTAGATATCAAAGAGATAATTCATTTTAATTCAAAATTAAATTTATAATGATGATGGAATGAGATAACCCTGTAAGGGTACTGATGAACTAATCATTGTCACCAAATCAAATACTGTGGCTGTAATAATTTGTAAGTTTTTATACATCACTCAGTCAGAATGAAAACAGAATATGTCGAAAATCTAGGCAGGAAAGGAAACCATGGATTCGTTCCAGAACTAGCCCGAAATTATGAAATGTAAACAAAAAAAGTATAAAAATAAAATGTAAGGTTATTTACATGGCACAATAACAAAATCAGATTTCATAGGTAAACTGTTCAACCATACTATTAAAGGAGTGCATTATTTGATGCTATTGTAATATCAACCTTTCATTGTGGGGCATTTTTTCATTGGAATTCAGTAACTGGAATCCCTAAACTCTGGTCAACATCTGTTTTGACTTGAAAAGTCAAGGGAAACTTGGGGATGGAAGTTGAAGTTTGTGTTATTCGGGAATTTAAGAGAGGTTGGTTGATGAAACTGGATAGATAGTTGTTACAAAGTCAATACCAGCTACTTTGAATTCAAGAGTTGTATAGTATTTTGTGTTTGGATTAAACTGTATTCGTATGTGCATGGTTCTTTTGCAAGTCACACTCAATTTAGGTATCCATCTGATGAGGAGCTAATTTTATTTAAAACAGGATGAATGGACAGGGGAGCAGAAATTGCAATACACTGACATTCAAGAAGATATCGAACCTGAAGAAATTCGGCCAATGGGAAATTATGCAGTCTCAATAACATGGCCTGATGGTTTTAGTCAGGTGATAATATACTTGTCAGATCTGAAAATTCCTTGAAAAAAAGAAGAAAAGCTTTGAACTATATGTTATTAACATTCCACCAATAAAAGCTGCTTCATGTGAAGTATGGATGTTAAAATCTCAAGTTAACTCTTAAACTCGTAGTTTATGATCTTACCCTACAAAAATGAGTTTATCAAAACTCTCGAGCGTGATAACTTTGTAAGGCAGCATGGTTATTGAACTGTCGAATTAACTCGTAAAACTCTAAATCGTTTATGATCTTACCACAAAAAAAACAAGTTTATCTAAACTGTCGAGACTGATAAAATTTTGATGTGAAGGATGTGTTCCATGGTTAATTTTGACTTGTGGCATATGATGCAGATTGCTCCTTATGATCAACTACAGACAATGGAACGGTTAGTTGATATTGACATTGCTCTACCAACTGTACAAGCATGATGATACTTTGGTCACTGAAAACATCAAATATAGGTTGCATTAATTAATGTCCTTGTGAAATGGTGAAGTCATGCATCCATGTACTATATATAGCTTCAATTCTTCTTCCATAGTTCTTCACATTGGTGGAGTTTGATAGAGGCATTATGTAGGTTATAGGTTGTATTTGAGACTCACTGAACTCCTCAAGTTTTTTGGTTACTTTCTTTTTGTTCTGTTTGTAAAACATTTATTTTTATACTGTGAATCATCATATAGTAATTCTAACAGAAAATATGTATAATTTTCATCCATCAGCAAACATCAATCCCAATTTTTATTGTAGATCAAATGTTCAATTTAGTGGTATATCATACCAAAACAGACATGTTACCAGAGAAAAAGCACAATATATAAACTCAAAGGAAAAAATTAAACTTAACTGATGGGCCATAACCAAAGTTTATTGCAGATAAGAGGAAGATGATTGGGCCTCAATCCGTTGCAGGCCCAAAATCCTATTCTAAATCCATCACTCCTGGACCCCAAATAAATAATCTGCATGACATATTAAAACTTAAAACTAATTCTTGCGATTCTTTCTAGTATGAAATGAGTCAATCATCCACTTTGGTATCTTATTGAAAAAAAATGGTGATATTGTTTCTCCATTGATCAAGAATTTCGATTTTTGGGAAGTATCATGGCCATCATATTTACATACAATAAAAAGTTATTCAATATCCATTCAACATTCATCCCCACTATTGAGTTTTAAGAGTTTGAATATAAGAATAAGTTTGTGTTAAAATTCAATAATGAAGAGTATTGAATATCTTTTTATTGTACACTTAGTATTGCTTTAACTTAAATGCATGCTTTTGTTATGTCCTTCATGCTGCTGCATATTCATTAACTGGTGAAAAAGGTATTCAGGGACTAGTCCAAGCTGCTGTAGACATAAATGTACTGCTAATAATTATTACACCTCTGTTCATTTAGGTATTGACTTCGTTGTGAAAAAAAAAATAGTTGAAGCCATTATGATGAAGAAAAGATTTAGTCAGCTTTAGGCATAAAGAAATAAAATTGGGATGACACCTAGCATAGAGAAGATAGTAGAATCTCACCTCAGGTGGTTTGGGCATGTTAGGAGAAGACTTGGAGAGGCCATAGTAAGGAGAGAATCAAATGATGCACAGTGTTAGATAAAAATTTATCTGTCTACTTGTAATCTCGTTGACTCGATTAAAATTCTAATTTATAAACTCGTAAAAGTTTACGAGTTAATTCAAGAGTCCGATAAACTTGATGTGACGTGATTATATTAGAGCCACTATGACCTAAAATATGTTTTCAACCAATTTGACCAATTAGTATCATATATGGAGAGAGAGAGAAAGAGATTAAGGTTATTAAGTGTATTTGTGGAAGGAAGAAGTAGTAACTAATTATAACAATTGGGGCTTGATGGGTAGATTCTTGTATACTTTTAGTGCAATGATATGACAGATTCCAGTTTGAAGCATAAACAGGAAATCCCAATACCTTTTCTTTATGATGGCCATATATAGCTGGTGGTATATATTCAATGCTACCCAGAAGAGAATGCCTAATAAATGTTTCAATTATCATCATCTAATGGATTTCAGTCCATTCTTCATGCATGATATATATATTATGAACATGGCTGGTTTATAATTCTTCATAATACCATGAACATAGAACATAGCTGGTTTATTACATCTCAAACCTTGTCTGAGACATGTACACATAAAAGGGATAAGCTCATTAATATAATAAATTCTTAAATATTCTCGTAATGAAAATAAAGTTTTACTTTTTATCATTTTTCTTGATTCAAGGTATCCACATGAGAGGGCACGGTTTTTGATCTCTCGTATACTACAAGAATTGATTACGAGACGAGTCTCCTAATTCAGTTTGCTTCATTCATAGTTTCAGGATTCGAACCATGAACATTGTTTAAGAAACTTAACGTTTCATCTCGCTAGACTACTCAATAGTTGATTGCTTTATATCATTTATCACATAATCATACATTAGTTATATGAATCATTGATATCTTTTATTTTTCATACATTTTTAATGCAATAAGTCATGAGTGCTGAATAAAACAAACCATTTTTTTTTCTCTCTTTCTATTGCTATGATAACAACAAATAAGAATAATTTCTCCATTAACATATGACTTCCATTGATGGGTGTGGGGTGATGGTGGTTGTGAGTATTTTTCAATATATAAGAGGAAAAAATAGAGAGTTGATCATATGATAAAAAGAGTATTAAAAATAAATGCGTGGTTGAGTGGTAGCTAGCAACATTAGGAACCGCCCTATTAATGAGAAGAGACCCCAGTATGAGATTTTAAAGGGACCACACACATATATAATGAATAAGGTTTGAATGTTCTCAAAGTTAAAAAGAGTGACACTAGCTTGCTAGAAGCTAGTCATGGTCATGGATCAAAGACTACACTTTTCACACGCAATGTGCCTCATTACTCTCTTTTAACTTTCATACCTTTTATGGCTTTAAATTTCCTAACTAACTTCCTGCTCCTTCTTTGATTGACAAGTTTTGTGGCAATAGATAGATAGATAGATATAGTAGTGGCTGTATACTATGGACATTCTTCATTTGAATTAGCCTATAATTGTCATTAACCTCATCATGATCTAATAATGCCTTTTCACTCTAGTTTATTTGGGTTTTATTAATATCTGAAAACAAAATTAATAAATTTATTGGGAACACAAATTATTATAAACAATTTCTCTATTTATCTTTTTGTGTTTCATACATTTTTATTGGGAAAACCATGTATTAATCTATTGAGATTTCATGATCAACTCATTTGTTGATAAACAATCCTTATCACTAATAAACATAGTGAGATCTATCAATAATATAAAATTAAATGCTCCTTTCCCTAATAATCAATGGTATGAAAAAGAAAACATGAAAAAAAAAAAACTAGTCGTATAACAGAAATACGTTCAACTAGAATCCAATGTATGTTATACATAACCTGGAATGTGTGTTATACGTATAGCACACATATGTATAACACATATTACATGTTATGTATAACATACGTTGAATACTAGTTTGACGTATTTCTGTTATATAACCGGTGCTATTGAATATAAAAAGGATTTCATATTTAAGAACAAATATATTAAAATCCTCCTAAATTAAAACTAATATCGATCTCCAACAATATCTTGAAACGACTTTTCTTTTCTTCCTTTTTATTGTGTGTGTGGGTTCAACATGTCTTGTAAGCATCTGATAATACTTGCTTATTTCTGCCTCTCATATATTTGCTTTTTGTATGCTTTCTGTTTAATTATTTTGATGGATTTCATTTGAGTGATGGCCAAGTTTCAACTAACAAAGATATGTGTCTAATTCATTAATGAAATATCTCATCACTTTATAATGATTCGATTCAAAGTTCACAAAAACTTTCAAATTTTAAATACTTTGTGTACAAATAATATTGCTTTTCACATGCACACTAATTCACATTTAGGTCTTTTAATTACCGGTATACACTTTATGTTTTGACTTCATTATCACACGCAAATGTAAGGTATGATGATTTTTGTAAATTGTATTGAACTCCGTCTCATCAACGAAGAGAGCATTGCTATGATACATAAATTGTACTAGTCAAAAGCAATAAAAAATAAGAGTTTTGACTTAAATTATTCAGCTTATTAAAAAAATACATATGATTAATAATATTATTTAGGCTAAA
The DNA here is from genome assembly GCA_013621005.1 of Aeschynomene evenia. Lineage (NCBI taxonomy): Eukaryota > Viridiplantae > Streptophyta > Magnoliopsida > Fabales > Fabaceae > Aeschynomene > Aeschynomene evenia. Next base: position 33,522,848 of record CM024267.1, read on the forward strand.
AGTATTAAAATGGACCTTTTTAGATGTTTTGACTAGGAAAATATTATTACCAAGACTTTGTGCAACGGAAAAATACTCGAGACACAATAAAAATTCAGCCAAAATTGTTAATATATTGTGCACAACATATATAATATAAAATGCACAACAACGTATATCACTTACGATGCATAATATATATCACCTATTGTGCATAACATATATATATCATATGTTGCAACATCATTTTTTTTATAACATGTGATATATATTGTACACATCATATGATATATAGCGTGCATAACATATAATATTCATTGTGCAATTTATATTATATATGTTATGCACAACTTATTAGTTATTTTAATTTGTTTTTTATTGTAAGTCTAGGAATGCTCTTCTTAATGCTGAGGTCGTGATGGAAAACAAAGGATTGATGATTTTCAAGGCTGAGAGATGAGTTTCGTGGAAAACAAGCAAATGAGGGATAAATGTCCAAGCTCTCATCTCACGTGTCTTACAGTACTTGAATCATTCTATTTAATTTGTTATTCTAGTAATTGTTCTAATTAATATTATTATTTATTAAAGCATGCATGACACAATATTCAAACTAAATACAAATTATTAATTAAGTACTCTCTATTTGCAAAACATTGCAGCCATTCACGCAGAGATAGACTCTCTACACGCCATTATGATTGAATTAATCGTGACGGAACTTGAATAATTAAATTTAATTAATTAAAGTAGTCATGCATACATAACAAAGAATAATGAAATTTTAAGTGAGGAACATATATAATATATAGAAGGGCTTGAATTTTTTATAATAATTCTTTTTTTTAATCAAAATGTGATGTTTAACTTGTTTTTAAACATGTCATTTACCAAAAAAAATCAATAATTAAACCTCAAAACCTAGGAGTAGTAAATAATAAAAAAAAAAGGAAAAAAAAAAACAATCGATGAATTATTGCAGAAGCACCGTTCAGAACAAGCGAGCCATTAAAGAAATCCTATGAAACACATGCATGCACCAATTCAACTAGAAATTTTTTCTATTGTTTCTATCGACTCTAATTTCCGTAATTAATATTGTGTTCCAAAAAAAATACTAGTAACCAACGTTTTATCTCATTATTAAAAAATTTCAAATGCTTGGGACACAACAAAAAACCAGCCAAAACAACCAACAAAACTCATTTAAAACTTTATGACCCAAATAACACTTTTAATTATGAATTTATTTTTAATGAGCTAGGTGATTGTGGCCCAAATCCCTATTTGTTGAGTATTTTGGCTGGTTTTTTGTTGTGCCTCTAGCCATGCTCTTAACCATGCTCTTAAAAATTTATTGATATCATTGACATTAAGCATTCTTCAAGGAACAACACTACAAAATATTGCAACTTGCATTTTAATTTGTATTATTCGTACCCTCCTAAAGTAGATTCAAATCTCTCATGTATATTATTCAAACATAAATAAAAACTACCAGTCCACAATGGATATTGGATAAACTGAAGATACCTTAAAGAGGAACTATTAGAATTTTCCACAAAACAAACAACAAAGACATTATATTATTAGTCATATATAATATCAATCCGACTACGTGTATTATATCTACTCATCAATCCATCTACTATAAACAAATTAAAATGGAAGACTCATTATACACATAACTTTTAGATAATGGTAGCCCTTCTTCATTATTTTCTTTGTATACTATAAAATCAGTCACATGTCATTTAAAAATAACTTCCAGGTATTCTTTATATAAATCTTGTATAATTCTTAACTTTCGAGCTAAATTTAATTTTGTATTGATTTGAATTCATTATATTCAATTCCTATTATTGATATTGGATCATCCTATCCCTACACATATATCTAGAGATAAGGTATACATAGTCTTACTAAGTTTTGAACAATCCTTAACAATTTAACAATTTTAGTTAGACTCACTCAATTCCTAATATATACGGATCCGTACCTTTAACCGAGGTACGAACTGTCGTCGGAATCTGACTCCTCGCATAGCTACTCTCCAAGGCGCTGGGGTGTTTTCCCTTAAAGGACTCCGAAGCTTAAGTCAATATCAGTCAAAGTGTGAGAACTCAACCGAAAGCGTACATGTTACTATGTGGGAACACCCTATTTATAGAGGGGAATTAGGGTCATTTCCGTGCCGCCAACGCCGCACGACCAGGGATAACGGCCTCCCCGCTTTCCGCGGCGTGTTGGAGCGTCCCGCGTGGTGTAGATCGTGGCACCGGATTTCTCGTCGTCGCTATCCGCTCGCTTCTATGCTCCGTCCTAATCGGGGGCTATCCTTATCCGACCTCGGGTCGGGTCATGGGCCGGTACCCGGGTCCTGCTCCGGATCCAATTCTCTTGGGCCGTTAGTTTCATTACTGGGGCTTGAGGGTTTAGTGGGCCTTGGCCTAAACTCGCCCGTCGTGGGGTCTGAGGTCCGACCTTGGGCCTTTTTTGAACTCATATCCTTTTCGCACTATGGGCCATCTTCTTGGGCCACTTATTGAAATTCTGAATTGGGCCGTCGGATTGGGTCACAATCCGGGGTGTGAACTTATACCATTTTAATCTATTTTATATGCAATACTATAAATGGAGACAAATAAATTAGAGAAAAAAAAAAACACAGCGTCGTGAAATGTATATAAAAAATGAAAATTTGTGTCATGCGCAAAGGATTCTAGGATCTGTTCATATTGTCGGTATTGGGAGACATGTTCCACACAAGAAAAGCAAAAAATATATAATAAAATAAAGATAAAATAAAAAAATAATAGCGACATTAACGGAATTGTCCACCACATATAAGAATAATTATTGGAGCTATACATAGATACTATTACAAAGGACGAAATTGGGCGGCAAATTTAATTATTTGTTTCTAAGATGAGATTGTCCATATATATATAACAATAACAATGAATTTTGATACCTACCGTAATGACTTGGGAATGATTTATCACTTTTAGCTCTAAGTACAAAAATACTTGTGGGCCCTAATAGCAATTTGCAGGAGAATCAAAAACTTTATGAAATTGTATATATTGTGCCAAAAAGGGACCTCAACTTTAGTTTTGAATCTACTAGAAAAGCTACTTGTTTTGGATGGAACTCTTTCGTGGCCATGGCCAAATTAATCCTTACCTTTATACTAAGTTTAATTTAAGATCGATGAATTTCAAAGTTTTTATTTATTTTAAAATAGTGATGGTAGTTGAAAGGATAAGATTCAATAAAGTAGATAATGGTGTTAATTAGTTAATTAAAGCAAGTAAGATAATATAGAAATTAAGTACGAGTAGTAAAGTACCACGGTAAAATTAATATACAATAATATTACATGTACAACAGAAATGAGTCCAACAATATTTTATAAGCTATACAAATAGAACACATCTCATATCAGGTATAACACATGTTGGATACTTGTTGCACATATTTCTATTGTACGTCAATCATTATTATATAAAATATTGAATCATCACATGAATTTTTCACATAAAGCAGAAATTGAAGGTTATATACTTTGAAATTTAAGATTTCACAATTTTTTGATTGTATGAAAAAATAAAGACTATAGCCTATAAAATATTAAATCACGTGAATTTTTCACATATAGTAGAAATTGAAGGCTATATACTTTGAAATTTAAGTTTCACAATTTTTTGGTTGTATGAAAAAATGAAGACTATAGCCTATAAAATATTGAATCACATGAATTTTTCACATATAATAGAAATTGAAGGCTATATACTTTGAAATATAAGATTTCAAAATTTTTTGGTTGTATGAAAAAAATGAAGATTATAGCCTATGAAATATTGAATCACACGAATTTTTCACATATAGTAGAAATTGAAGGCTATATACTTTGAAATATAAGATTTCACAATTTTTTAGTTGTATAAAAAAATGAAGACTATAGCCTATGAAATATTGAATCATATGAATTTTTCACATATAGTAGAAATTGAAGATTATATACTTTGAAATGTAAGATTTCACAATTTTTTGGTTGTATGAAAAAATGAAGACTATAGCCTATGAAATATTGAATCACATGAATTTTTCACATATAGTAGATATTGAAGGCTATATACTTCGAGATGTAAGATTTCACAATTTTTTGATTGTAAGAAAAAATGAAGACTATAGCCTATAAAATATTGAATCACGTGAATTTTTCACATATTGTAGAAATTCAAGGCTATATACTTTGAAATGTAAGATTTCACAATTTTTTTATTATTGTATGAAAAAATGAAGACTATAGCCTATGAAATATTGAAACACATGAATTTTTCACACATAGTAGAAATTGAAGGCTATACACTTTAAAAGATGAGATTTACCTATTTTATTAGTTATATGAAAAAATATAGACTATAGCTTATAAAATATTGAATCATATGAATTTTTCACATATAATAGAAATTGAAGGCTATATACTTTGAAATGTAAGATTTCACAATTTTTTGGTTGTATGAAAAAATGAAGACTATAGCTTATGAAATATTGAATCACATGATTTTTTCACATATAGTGAAAATTGAAGGCTATATACTTTGAAATGTAAGATTTCACAATTTTTTGGTTGTATGAAAAAATATAGACTATAGCTTATAAAAAATTGATTCTTATGAATTTTTTACATATAGTAAAAATTGAAGGCTATATACTTTGAAATGTAAGATTTCACAACTTTTTGATTGTAAGAAAAAATGAAGACTATAGCATATGAAATATTGAATCACATGAATTTTTCATATATAGTAGAAATTGAAGGCTAAATACTTTGAAATGTAAAATTTCACAATTTTTTGATTGTATAAAAAAATGAAGACTATAGCCTATAAAATATTGGATCACATGAATTTTTCACATATAGTAGAAATTGAAGGCTATATACTTTGAAATGTAAGATTTCACAACTTTTTGATTGTATGAAAAACTGAAGACTATAGCCTATAAAATATTAAATCACATGAATTTTTCACATATAGTAGAAATTGAAGGCTATATACTTTGAAATGTAAGATTTCACACTTGTTTGGTTGTATGAAAAAATGTAGACTATAGCCTATGAAATATTGAATCAAATGAATTTGTCACATATAGTAAAAATTGAAGATTATATACTTTGAAATGTAAGATTTCACAATTTTTTAGTTGTATGAAAAAATGAAGAAAATAGCCTATAAAATATTGAATCACATAAGTTTTTCACATATTGTAGAAATTGAAGGCTATATATTTTTAAAGATGAGATTTACCTTTTTTTTAGTTGTATGAAAAAATATAGACTATAGCTTATAAAATATTGATTCATATATATGAATTTTTCACATATAATAGAAATTGAAGACTATATACTTTGAAATGTAAGATTTACAATTTTTTGGTTGTATGAAAAAATGAAGACTGTAGCCTATAAAATATTGAATCACATGAATTTTTCACATATAGTAGAAATTGAAGGCTATATACTTTGCAATGTAAAATTTCACAATTTTTTGGTTGTATGAAAAAATGAAGACTATAACCTATGAAATATTGAATCACGTGAATTTTTCATACATAGTAGAAATTGAAGGCTGTATACTTTGAAATGTAAGATTTCACAACTTTTTGATTGTATGAAAAAATGAAGACTATAGCCTATAAAATATTGAATCACGTGAATTTTTCACATATAGTAAAAATTGAAGGTTATATACTTTGAAATGTAAGATTTCACAACTTTTTGATTGTATGAAAAAATGAAGACTATAGCATATGAAATATTGAATCACATGAATTTTTCATATATAGTAGAAATTGAAGGCTAAATACTTTGAAATGTAAAATTTCACAATTTTTTGATTGTATGAAAAAATGAAGACTATAGCCTATAAAATATTGGATCACATGAATTTTTCACATATAGTAGAAATTGAAGGCTATATACTTTGAAATGTAAGATTTCACAACTTTTTGATTGTGTGAAAAAATGAAGACTATAGCCTATAAAATATTGAATCACATGAATTTTTCACATATAGTAGAAATTGAAGGCTATATACTTTGAAATGTAAGATTTCATAATTGTTTGGTTGTATGAAAAAATGAAGACTATAGCCTATGAAATATTGAATCACATGAATTTGTCACATATAGTAAAATTTGAAGACTATATACTTTGAAATGTAAGACTTCACAATTTTTTGGTTGTATGAAAAAATAAAGACAATAGCCTATAAAATATTGAATCACATAAATTTTTCACATATAGTAGAAATTGAAGGCTATATACTTTAAAAGATGAGATTTACCTTTTTTTTAGTTGTATTAAAAAATATAGACTATAGCTTATAAAATATTGATTCATATATATGAATTTTTCACATATAATAGAAATTGAAGACTATATACTTTGAAATGTAAGATTTACAATTTTTTGGTTGAATTAAAAAATGAAGACTATAGCTTAAAAAATAATTGAATCACGTGAATTTTTCACATATAGTAGAAATTGAAGGCTATATACTTTGAAATGTAAAATTTCACAATTTTTTGGTTGTATGAAAAAAATGAGGACTATGGCCTATAAAATATTAAATCACATGAATTTGTCACATATAGTAGAAATTGAAGGCTATATAGTTTGAAATGTAAGATTTCACAATTTTTTGGTTGTATGAAAAAATGAAGACTATAGCCTATGAAATATTGAGTCACATGAATTTTTCATATATAGTAGAAATTGAAGGCTATATACTTTGAGATGTAAGATTTCACAATTTTTTGATTGTATGAAAAAATGAATAGTATAGCCTATAAAATATTGAATCACGTGAATTTTTCACATATAGTAGAAATTCAAGGCTATATACTTTGAAATGTAAGATTTCACAATTTTTTGATTGTATGAAAAAATGAAGACTATAGCCTATGAAATATTGAAACACATGAATTTTTCACACATAGTAGAAATTGAAGGCTATATACTTTAAAAGATGAGATTTACCTATTTTATTATTTATATGAAAAAATATAGACTATAGCTTATAAAATATTGAATCATATGATTTTTTCACATATAATAGAAATTGAAGGCTATATACTTTGAAATTCAAGATTTCACAATTTTTTGGTTGTATGAAAAAATGAAGACTATAGCCTATGAAATATTGAATCACAAGATTTTTTCACATATAGTAAAAATTGAAGGCTATATACTTTGAAATGTAAGATTTCACAATTTTTTGGTTGTATGAAAAAATATAGACTATAGCTTATAAAATATTGATTCATATGAATTTTTTACATATAGTAAAAATTAAAGGCTATATACTTTGAAATGTAAGATTTCACAACTTTTTGATTGTATGAAAAAATGAAGACTATAGCCTATGAAATATTGAATCACATGAATTTTTCATATATAGTAGAAATTTAAGGCTAAAGACTTTAAAATGTAAAATTTCACAATTTTTTAATTGTATGAAAAAAGGAAGACTATAACTTAAAACTAAGGAATTTGAAAAGGTGTCTAGATTGAAATTAAATAGAAATGTTGATTAAAAATGATTTAGTTATGAGGGAAGAGTATATATGTTTAAGGTTAATAAAGAAACAATAATTATGATAGAGGTGGTGTCAAGTGTGAACTAGGGGTGTATGCTGGCCGGATAGGTCGGGTTTGGTTCTGATATTAATATCGGGTCATTTTTTTTTAACATAAACCTAGTAATGACTCAATGAACGACCGGTCATACCACATCAATTCAGTCTTTATATGGCATATTATAATTTGGACAGTATAATCATAAAGTTATAGAACACTACATGTAAGTAATAAAATTTAAGATATATTTTGTAATATATATTTGAAAGTAAAATATATCAATATAAAAATGACATTAAATGAAGTAAAATTTATAACATGTTACTAACTATTATATAAAAAATATATCTGAAAAAAAGTAACATCTAGTCGATTCAAAAAAAGTACGATCCAAAAAGTTAATTAGATCAAATTTTATAACACAAATTCGAGAAAAAATGCTTCAGGCCGAACCATATTAACGAACCGGTCAAGATAGTGGGACAGAGCATTAGAGATTTAGAGTGAAGTAGTGGTTGGGTTTGGTGGATGTATTGTGTAGGAGAAAGCAAAGCAATTGCCTAATAGGGAATGAAGAAAGTGGGGATGGTGGTGGGGTAGGTAGGTGAAGTATTTTAATGGACAAATAAATAAATAAATAAACAAAATGAGAGAAGAGAGTAATAATGGCAGAAAAAGGTTGTCATTGGACTTATTCACTCACTTTGCCAGTGTGTGTGCGCGTCACGCCGCTATCAACATAACACGACAAATTCCCCCTTTTTCATTTCACCCACACACACATACATACATACATTATACATGTATCATGGACCACCACCCCTCTCTCTCTCTACTTTTTAAATTATTAATTACTCGTAAAATACAGCTTATTACGCTTCCATTTTTTTTGTGTTTTTCGTGGTAGTGGGTTTATTTTATTCACAACCTTTTTAGTGCATAATCATGCTGCAATATAATGGTTTAAATAAGATAGTATATGATAAACTATTTTAATTCAAAGCTATTTTGATAGCTACTATGCTCATATATTGACGTGTCATCATTTTCTTAATATCTCTAATTACTTTAATATTGTGAGTTGATGATGACGCCGTACTACATCACTTAAAAAAGGTACAGTAATAAAAATTATCTTATTACATTTTAAATTGAAGTCTGGCAAAATCCCACTCAACACTCATTAAATAGTGTCAAACTTTTCGTTAACAAAAGCTAATAAATTCTACTCTATCCATCCAATTTTTTTTAAAATTTTCTTCTTCAATATTATTTATCATTTTAGAACTTTAAAAAAATATTTATTTTTTTTTTCAATTTTATCCTTACATATATTCTTTTTCATAGTCTCATATCTCTTATAATATTTATTATACAAAAAATTAAAAGGACAATTTAGTTATTATATATCATTTTTACATATAAAGTTATGTGCTTTAATTATATTCTTAATATTCGTGAAAAGTCTAAAACGTCATTTATTGATGGACGGAGGAAGTAGTACTTTTTAAAAATACTTGCAAACATTAATAACATACATACTCTATCCATAATGCACAAACATTATATTAGACAACACCTTAAACATTTTAGTTAATGTGTAATGTATGAGTTTATAAAAAATATTTTGATTGAAGTGCTAATAAAAAAATATTTTAATAAAAGTGATGCATCTTATGCTGAGGAATATTGAAATCCTAAATATTGGTTTTGTTTTGGTACGAGAAACATATGTTTGTTTATTAAATAATACATACTAATTAAACTCTTTATATTATTCACCAAAAATAATTTTTGTTAAAAATTTACCCATGAGTTAAGGGATGGAATTTTTAATTAGTAAGTTAATTTGGATAATGAAAATTCAAAATACAAGATATGGACGTTGAAGTTTCCCTATATAAATATCATATATTTTTTGTGTTTTGATGGGTCGCTTACTAAAATGTGGCCCTCCTCAGCTATACACTAGAATCCTCCTATAAATGTCAAAGCAAATAAATGACTTCCAACTATCGACCAATATGATAATAAATTCACTGTACTTTTTTTAATGTTTTAATGTATATATATATATATATATATATATATATATATATAATTATAAAAACTTGTGTACAAAAAGAAATCAAATTAAAGGAAGAAACAACCTTAATGACATGTATCCTTCTACTAATTTCTTAGGCTCTGAAGGAAAGGAAGAGTTTTAGAGGCTTCTAAGTGATTAGTAAAAACTTCTAATAGACTTTACAATATTAAATCATATTATAAATTTTTCACATATAGTAGATATTAAAGACCATATACTTTAAAATGTGAAATTTTACTATTTTTTTGTTGTACTATAAAATAAATACTACCTTTAAACTATTGAATCACATGAATTTTTTTACATATACTAGAAATCGAAAGCTACATGCTTTAAATGTGAGATTTCATAATTTTTTTAGTATTATAAAATAAAGACTATAACCTTTAAAATATTGAATCAGCTGAATTTTTCACATATATATAGAAGAAATTGAAGGCTATATACTTTAAAATGTGAGATTTCACAATTTTTTTGGTTGTATTATAAAATAAAGATTATAGTCTTTAAAATATTGAATCACGTGAATTTTTCACGTATAGTAGAAATTGAATGCTATATACTTTAAAATTTGAGTTTTCACAATTTTTTAGTTATATTATAAAATAAAGACTATAGCTGTTAAAATATTGAATCACATGATTTTTTTACATATAGTAGAAATTGAAGACTACATACTTTAAAATATAGATTTCACTATTTTTTTTGCTTGTATTAGGAAATAAAGACTATAGGCTTTAAAATATTGAATTACATGAATTTTTTACATATAGAATAAATTAATGACTATATATTTTAAAATGTGAGATTTCACAATTTTTTTTATTGTTCTATAAAATAAAGACTATAACCTTTAAAATATTGAATCACATGAATTTTTCACATATAGAAAAAATTGAATGCTATATACTTTAAAATGAGATTTCATAATTTTTTTAATTGTATTATAAAATAAATAGTATAATTTTTAAATATATACTCATAATCAAAATAAATGTAATAAACTTTATTAAAAAATATTTCTTATTTATAGGTCTCACTAACTTTATTAGGAGTGTATTCAAAATTCAAGAATTTTCTTATTTTTGTTGTTCTATTTTTGCTAATAAGGCATTATATATTATGGGCTATAAATAGGGGCATACCAGAAGCAAACTAAAACCACAAATCCTGCTCTATACTCATCTATCTCCTTGTCTTAGCTAGCTAGCTTGTTGAATAATTAAAGGAGAGATGCTACCACCAGAAAAGAGGGTTTCAGCAAGATGGAATGCAAGAACAGAAGGGTCAGGAAGAGAGACCATAGTGCTTGCACATGGCTACGGAACAGACCAGTCCATATGGGACAAGGTCACACCTTTCTTTGCTGAGACCAACAACTACAGAGTTGTTCTGTTCGATTGGCCTTTCTCTGGCGCTGTCCAAGATGACACCCTCTATGACCCTTTCAAGTACTCTTCCTTGGATGCTTTTGCCGATGACCTCATCACTCTCATGTCCGAGATGCGCCTTCAAGGTGCTCACTTTGTCGGACATTCCATGTCCGGCATGATCGGCTGCTTGGCTTCTATCAAAAGGCCTGACCTTTTTAAGACCCTTGTTCTTCTTGGTGCTTCCCCAAGGTTCGTACTACCTACTCTTACATGCCTTGTATTAACTATCGGATAACATAAAACGTGAGTCTTATTTAAATATGTTCTCACAAATCCATTTAACAATGGATACAATTTAATCGTCACAAATTAAAATAATTTTCGTACACTTACCAAAACAATTTCTCTATCTATACGTGTCATTTTCTTATTATTATTCTTAAGTTGGATGGTTATTTAAGATTTTCCAAAATAAATTGATGGTTTTTACATTTGATTTGATTAAAAAAAATATTTCCTCCTCCTTTTATGTGTAAAGAAGTCAATTTTTGGTCTTAGGGCTAATTTGAAGTACTTGATTCAGTTGATTGAAAGGAAAGAACCTGCTCTTCTGTTCCCTTCTTCTTAGCTTACTCTTCTTTCTTTTATCCCTTTGCCTTGTCTTTCCTTCTTTACTTTTACAGTATAACTAATTCTCCTCTGTAGTTATGCATGTATTCCCCTTTAATAACTTTGTCATCACTTTTTTATTATGGCTCACTAATCCCTTTATCTGTTTTATCCCTCATGATGCTACTTGTTTTTCTTTTTTACTGTCTCTTTCCAATGCAACCTTTTCATTACACAGTGGAACTGTGTATAGTGTTATTTGGATTAATCTGTCTCTCCAAAATTATACCTAAGTATTGAATTTCATCAGTACCATTACTAGTAAATTTCCTAGCCAAAAATAAATAAATAAAATAGAAATCTAGGTTAGTTACTGAAAATAATAATTATTCTATCGGAATTCAATGAAGTGACATCACACCAACTATTTTGTTAACTTTTATATATATATATATATATATATATATATATATATTATGTGTGTGTAAATCGACTTATAAGATCTATAATATTGTGTGAATATGAGTACCGTTATTTGCATAATAAAAAAATCAGTTAAAATCAGTCAATATAGAGATTTTAAGTTACAATTACTCGACCTATTAAAATTTATTTTTTCATAAGTTCTTTTTGAGTCAAAATATTACCAAATAGACTCATTAACTAATTTGATTATTTTTCTATTATTCATCAAATGTTTCCCTCATGGTTTGCGAAAACATTTCTCCTATTCCGTAGGGACCTATAGTAAATCAGAGGAAATCAACAGGGGTAGCTGCAAAATTTGACTCTATGTTCAGATAAATTAAAGATTAGGATAGATCATACATATTCCATAAAGTAACAGTTTGTTTTTTCCCTCTCTCTATTAAATTAAACCAACAAGGAGACCCCAAAAAATAATATGAACCAACCAAAACATGTGGTCTCAAGATGATTGGGTGAAGGGGAGTCCAAATTTGGTTGTACACTTGTGCTAATATCATTTTCAGCATGGTGGGTTTGGTGCTATCATCCACAAATTGCATTAATAGATTAAGCATAGGAGGGAGAGAGATGATGATGGGGTCAATTTAATTAAGAGTGATCGAGGCCACACCATACTATACATGTATGTATAGGTTGTAACTAACTTAAAAAAAAAACAAAACTTCACTTTCCCCTCTCTCCCACTTTGCTGACTTTTTAATTATATATGTAGGTACAAATAAGCCTTTTTTCTTTTTAAAAATATCTATTTGGAACCTTTCTCCTTAGAGAACATTTTGAACCACCAATTAGCCGGCCAATTAGTTTCTAGTTTCCATCTAGATAGAAAATCAGAACAGTTTGTAGGACCATGTTTATGATCTTAGCAAGTTGATTATTGGTCTGAATTTCAAGCTTATTTTTTGGATCAATAATCCTTCTAACATTATTTTTGCATAACATATATACAGGTATATGAATACAGATGAGTATGAGGGAGGCTTTACAAGCTCAGATATTGAGATGTTATTGGGAAGCATTGAATCCAACTATGAAAACTGGGTCTGTGGATTCTCCTCACTAGTGGTGGATCCAAATGATGAACCTTCAGTGAACAAATTCAGAAAGTGTCTGCAAAATATGGGATCTGAAGTTGCACTTTCCTTAGCCAAGACTGTGTTCTGTAGTGACTACAGAGACATACTTGACAAGGTTGAAACTCCATGCACTATAATTCAGATGTCAAGTGACATTGTTGTTCCACAAAGTGTAGCTCATTACATGGAGAAGCATATCAAAGGGAAAGTCACATTGGAGGTCATAGATACTATTGGACACTTCCCTCAGTTAACTGCACACCTTGAACTTGTTAAGGTCTTAAATGGTGTTCTTGGTTTTGGTATCACTCAAATTTAGATTTGTCTCAGTTTTTTTAAGTTATTACTTTAAGAATGTGTTTGGTTTTAGAAAATAGTTCTCAGTTTTCACTTTCAGTTTCCACTATTTCATTTACAGATTCTGAAAGTAGAAAAATGAGAGCTCAAAACTATTTTCTGTAATTAATATTGCCCTAATTGTACTTGTAGGAGCAAATGGGTTTTCTAGGCCAATTGTATCCCAAAATAGTGTGTGGTATTTGTTTGTTAATTAATTAATTATTGTTTGTAGTTTGAACCCTCTTTTTGTTCTTTGTTGAGTGTAGTTTGTAGTTTAGATTTAGTGTACTCTTTTTCTAAGAATCTCTTCTCTTTCGGTAAATTGGCAAAGGAAAGTGGGGACAGTGAATCACGGTTTGTTCAACATTGGGTTGAAATCTGAAAATGTGTCTTATCATTGATCTTCTAATTATTTCTCACACTTGATTTGCGCAAAAATATACTTTCTTTTTCTTATCTTTAAGTAGTTGCAACAAAGAGGAAAAATCAAAATTCAGAGCGCCGAAATTTTGACTAGATAAAATCTAAGAATGTCAAAGATTTTGCACGGGTTAGTTCTTTATTGTCTGATGAGACCATTTTCAAACATAATCTTTAATGAAAAGTTTGACAAATAAAATAAAAGAAATAGGTATATATGTTTAAATACCTTGAACCTTCCACTGGAATCACAATAAAATTTATAAGGGGAAAATATAAAGTGAAGGAATTCATCATCTTGTGTCATTTAGGAGCAATCTCCTATTCTTAGGCTTCTTAGGAGATCCAAATACCCAAAATATTCAGGCCTGAAGTACCTGCAATGATAGAACAGATAATAATAGTCTTAAGCATAGAATTTCCAAAGTTTCATGACTATGTTTAATGAACAAAAATATAGGGAAATAAGTACAAAATAAAGGTGTTTGGTGGCAAGGACAAAACAAAAAATGTCCGAATATATTTTCTTTACTCTTGAAAAGTTGAAACAAAAGGAACACAAAATTGAACAAAATAAACTAGAAATTACTATTTTTACATTAATTCTAAGGTGATACAAAAACTTTATATTTTTATATTTTCTTTCCTGTCCCTATATTTTATGGTCTGTACATCTGACCAAAGACACCCTTGTCCTTGTGGACATTCAGCCCAAGAAGACCCATAAGATATGGGAAAGAGAGCAATAAACCAAGCTTGAGTTTCCAGAAAAGAACAATAGCTCATAAGTCATAACCAATACAAGAGATTCCATGTTTTACTTGTACAAAATAGGATGACTACATTAACATTTCATATTCATGTAAAGGATTTAAGCAAAAGTAGCTGGTTAAACTTTCTTCTATTTAATTATTTATATTAGGATAAGAACATATGAAAAAAATATGTGGAACAAGAAGGAAATACCCGTGTCTAAACAGGAAGTCAATGATTACAAGAGTGCAATTTGGCTTGAAGAACTGTGTCTTCCTTATGACTTCTGCAACTTGTGTAATTGGTATCAACTTGAAGCTTTCCACCTCGCCATCTGATGTTTATTTAACCAGTTGTTACGAAAGGTGATAATTTTCTTCAGGTGATCAGGGTAACCACTTGAACATATTAATAACAGTGAAATTGAAGAATATGTTTGAAAGGGTTACCTTCATTTTTCGGTACGAAACTTTCGGGAAGTTTCAAATCATAACAGAATAGAACATCTCTCTTGTATCTATACCCCTCAATGTCCATATATGAAACAACACTGACAGGTATGGCTCTGTAAGAAAAGCAATGTGCCAAGATTAGATAGAGAGAAAGTGACTTTATGGTTGGAAACAGAGGCCGATTACAAGAGGAAATTCGGTTAGCACACCATCTAAAAGAAAAATCAAAATTCATGCACAAGAGGAGGATGGAGGAAAATGTTTCAGTTGAAAACTTACCCAGTAGAGATGGACCTGGGTATTCCTGCTTCCTCTTCACATTCCTTCACAACATTCTCCCCACAATCAATTCCTTGCGGCTGTGACAATAACAATCAACTCAGATACTTAAAGATAATACTTTGAACTGAAGGAAGCACATCATATTAAATTGATCAGCTATATGGATTTAGTGTTCACCATAGCATCTAATCATAAACTATGCCTACAGTCAAACCATTCAAGTGTGAGAAAATTGGAAAAGTTTCTACATAACTGTGACTGAGCCTTTTGAATGAAATAGACTTTGGACACAGAAATAAATGTTGAGAAAGAGATCTGAAGAAGACACTACATTTAGCAATCACAATACTTAAAACATGTTGATGTGCAACACTTTGAACATGATGAGGTGTTCCCACAATTCCTGCTCTAGAAATTGTGTACTAAAAAGAGATAGATTTTTTTACTTTGCAAACTAATCTATATGAAATTACAGACCAATCCTCCTGCAACTAGATGATCAAGCATTCCAGGAAATGTTTGTTTTGTGTCACTTCTCTTCCCTATCCATAGGTGCTTCTTTCCATCCAGTTCAACATAGCCATTCATATGGATTCCATATACCTAATCGTTGAAGATATGAAGAAGTGGTTAAAGATGAAAATTCATAACAAACAAGCACTTTAGGATAAAAACAAGGCCAATCAATTGGAAAGACAGGCATGAGACAAATACTGTGCAGTTACACTAAACCTGTTTGAAGACAGACCATCAATTAATCATCAAAATAATGCCTAAGAAAATTGGCGGTTTTCAATTCCACAAATTAATACAAATTCAACTTCAACTTTCCAATGAATAACACTGGAGCTGTTTTATTGAAATATTTATAACACAATTTATTAGGCATGACATAGTTCATGATAATGAGGAGACCACTGCTCTTTGCCCAGAAAGGAAAAACTGTAGCTAGATGTGCTTTTGAAGAGTAGAAATAACAGCTGAAAATATGACTTAAAACATCTGTGATAACTATGATAATTTAGAAAGCAAGTTTGGTAATTCAGTACCCAACCAAAGTATTTTAACACACACCTTTATGCCAAAATATGGAGCTGCGGCACGTTCTAATGAAAAGAAAATGGGGGCACCAAATGATGATACCACAGGGTATAGCTGATAAAACATGTACAACAAGCACCTGTTAGTTAGGCAATAGAAAATCATAGAAAAGAAGGATAAAATCTGACATGTTGGAAACTTATCATAACTAATACCTCATTCCGTATACCTGGAATCAGCTCTTCCCCCAAACACTTTACTACATATGCAACCGCGCTGGTTCTTTCCTCGGCTGTCTTCAGCATAGGATTCAAAGAAACATATTCACCAAAGGGTGCTCCATTAGATTTATTATCTCTGGGGAAAATGAACACATCACTGAATCCCTTCAAATGCTCAACAAACCTGAACAAAATTGAAGTTTAGCCAATAAACCTGATTAACCAGGTCATATCATAATATATAAGAGAAGATGTAAAGAATAGACTCAGCTAGTACCAAACAAGATTAACCAATGACATTCCTGAATAACTAACAAAGTAAGCATGAGAATCCAAGTATACTACTAGAAAAAGATCAACAGCTGAAGTAAATTGTTTTACCCTCTGTGAATGAATCCAACAGTTTGAGCCTCAATGACAAATGGAAGGAATTCAGATTGGTTTCCCTACAAACAATCTCAATGTCAATAGCATCCATCAACTATGATTATGAAACTCAATAATACCACATAGGAAGACACTAATTTCAAGGGAAATGAAAATAATGAAGATACTGCTCCATTAACAAGGACGAGGATAAAATCTACCCAAGTGGAGGAAGAGGCCCAATTGGCCTCCAATGAAGTGTTTGAATAAACAAGTTAGTTATGATAAGTGTCACAAGAATTCATGGGGTTCATGAAATCATTACACTGCCCTCTCCTCAACCGCACAATCATTACAACTTATGGAAAAAGATCTTTTCTTTTTAATTAAATGTTATATTTTATACATTTTTAACTACATAATTGTATTCAAACAAGCACGTAGTTTTCCAATTTTCCCTAAAGGCATTAACTTTGCACCAGTATTTTGTTTTCTGTGTGAGGAAACGACCCAAAAGAAGAAAAAGAAGGAGATTGCATAAACTTACAGAACCGCGATTGCATAATTGGACTTTGTGGAAGTAACCTTGAAGATAAGAAGATTTAGCTTCCATTGCTTCGGCTTGGGATTGAGATATGCCAAAGACATCGTCCCAAGTGAAGGTGGCAGTGGCAGTAGCTGAAGCAGAATAAGAAGAAGAAAATGAAGACGAAGAAGAAGAAGAAGAAGGCTTGTATCTGATGGAAGGTGATGGTGAGAATGCGGAGGAAGAGAAGAGTGACGAAGAAAAAGGTCGACACCTGAAGAAGGTGGAGGGTGAACCAACCTTGCAGAAGCACCAACCCATTTTCTCTGATTACTCCTTTCTTTTTTTTTTTTTTCTTGTTTTGTTTTTCTTTTTAATTCTTTTTTCTGGTGGTGGTAATATTTTGATCTTGTTACTGCCAGAAAACTAAAAAGACACATCAACGCATGTATCTCTTTATTATTTTTGTTAATTTTAATTTTTTGGCCCATTTTATTATTGGGCTGAGCTAGATTGATCCATAATCTAAGATGTATGTTGTGTTTTTGGTCTCAGATGTATGTTTGAAATCACCAAAAAAAAAAAAAAAGATGTATGTTTGAACGTACCATGATTCTTAAACACAAGTGGTAAGCGGTAAGCGGCTTGTTGTCCCTTAAGCAAGGTTTCGGGTTCGAGCCTTGTGGACGGAAAAAATCCTTGCTGGAAGCCTCACTTGCCATTCCCAGGTACGCGACCCGGGGCGAAGCTCCGAACATCGTGGACAACAAAAAAAACATATTCTTAAACACAAATATATTTCTCGACTAAATATACATTTTAAAGTGATATGAATTACAATAACATTTTTTTTTTAAGTTTGATGATTCTGCTCAATTTTTTCATTTGTACATGTCACAACTTAACCGTAGAAGGTGTTGGTTGACCAAAACGAAGAAAATAGAATTGCTTTTAAAATATTGAATTACATAAATTTTTTATATATAGTAGAAACTGAAGATTATATACTTTAAAATTTAAAGTTTCACATTTTTTTGTTTTTATAAAATAAAAACTATAGACTTTAAAATATCGAGTCTCGTCAATTTTTTACACATAGTTAAAATTAAAGGTTTTATACTTTAAAATATGAGATATCACATTTTTTTTGTTGTCTATTAAAATAAAGGCTATAGCCTTAAAAATATTGAATTATATGAATTTTTCATACAAGATAGAAATTGAAAACAATATACTTTAAAATGTGAAATTTCACAATTTTTTTTGCTTTTACTATAAAATAAAGACTATAGGCTTTAAAATAATGAATCACTTGAATTTTTCACATATAGTAGAAATTGAAGACAATATACTTTAAAATGTGAAATTTCACTATTTTTTTGGATATATACACTACAAAATAAAGACTATAGCCTTTAAAAATATTGAATCACATAAATTTTTCACATATAATAGAAATTGAAGACTATATATTTTAAAATGTGAGATTTCTCATTTTTTTTATTTTATTATAAAATAAAAACTATTGGCTTTAAAATATTGAGTAACATGAATTTTTTACGTATGATAGAAAATAAAGGTTATATACTTTAAAATGTGAGTTTTCAATTTTTTTTATTGTATTATAAAATAAAGACTATACTCTTTAAAATATTGAATCACATGAGTTTTTCATATATAATAGAAATTGAAAGCTATATACTTTAAAATTAGAGAATACGCAATTTTTTAGTTGTATTACAAAATGAAGACTATAAGTTTTAAAATAGTGAATTACATGAAATTTTTACATATATGGTAGAAATTATACTTTAAAATGTGAGGTTTAACAATTTTTTTTATTGTATTATAAATTAAAGACAATAGTCTTTAAAATATTGAATCACATGAATTTTTTACATTCAGTAGAAATTGAAGGTTATATATTTTAAAGTGAGAAAATTCAATTTTTTTTTGGTTTTATTATAAAATAAAGACTATAGGCTTTAAAATAGTGAATCGAATTACATAAATTATTTTCATACAGTATAAATTGAAAGTTATATACTTTAAAATGTGAGATTTCACTATTTTTTAATACACTATAAAATTAAGACTATAACATCTAAAATATTGAATCACATGAATTTCTTATATATAGTTGAAATTGAATGCTATATACTTTTGTTCACACCCCGGATTGCGGTCCAATCCGATGTCCCAATTCGGAACTCCCACTATGGCCCAAATGGCAAAGGAAACCTTTAAGGCTCAAGGTCGGATCTCGGACCCCATGATGGACGAGTCCAGATCAAGACCCAATAATAACCCAGTGACCCAAAGGGATTAGATCCGGAGCAGGACCCGGATACGGGTCCACGATCCGACCCGATGTCGGATAGACTCAACCCCAATTAGGGCGGAACCTAGAAACGAGCGATATCTGACGCTGAGAAATACTATTGCTGAAGAGTTTTAAAAGCCATCCATATCCATCCATCTCAACCATCAGATCAACTTTTAACGGCTCCGATTATAATTTCATAGTCATCGTTGTGAAAGAATGAACCTGCTTACAGTTACACTTGTCATTCTATGATATTCCTAACTTGATCTCATCTCAAATATGACCCAAGCATGATGATCTCACTACTTTTTCTACTTTCATACGTCAACACATGCAGTTACTTACATCATCAAAATAACGTTATTTCCTCATCACTCTCATTTCCTTTTCTTTCTCTCTCTCTATTTACATAGCAATGTTATATTTAGTAAAAATGAGTGAAGTCAGTATGTAATATAAAATGTATAACAAATATTAGATGTCATGTACACTATATATCATATAATATGTATAATCATATATTATATGCTTTACAAGAAAGGGAAATAGTTGGCACACAACAAAAAAAACTAGCTAAAACAGCCAATAATTATGCACAACATATATAATATAAAATACACAATGTATATCACATACAATGCACAACATATTTCACATATTGTGCACAACATATATCACATGTTGTAACATCATCTTTCTTTATAACATGTGATATATGTTGTGCACACCATGTAATATATGGCGTGCACAATATGTAATATTCGTTGTGCAATTTATATTATACATGTTGTGTATAATTTATTGGCTGTGTTGGCTGGTTTTTTGTTGTGCCCCTAGCAATACTCTTAAAGAAAAATGATATTGTAACATGTAATATATATTGTGCACTAAATGTGATGTATATTGTGTATTTTATATTATAAATAATATATTTACTGTTTGGTCTTATTTTTTTTACATAGAGTATTTGTCATATATATATATATATATATATATATATATATATATATATAAATGCTTGGGGCACAACAAAAAATCAACAAAAACAGCCAACAAAGCCCATTTAACACTTTATAGTCCAAATAACACTTTTAACCATGAGTATATTTTTAATGGATTTGTGACCCAAATTCCTATTTGTTGGCTGTTTTGGCTGGTTGTTTTTTTTTTCCTCTAGCAAGCTAATATATATATATATTAAGTGGGTGTCTTTTTTCTTTGATTTTCATTTCTTGTTTCTTTGTTTGACGAAAATAAAATAAATTCTCTACAAATTTTTGTTTTCACTGTCTCTCACATTCTGTGTGTCTCTCTTGTCTGAGCAGCGGCAGTCCCCTTGTTGACGTAGACTCCATAGACGAGGATTGATTATACGGCGGAGATAAATCACAGCTCAGTGCTTCTTCACGTACGGTAATCTACCCCTCCTACCTTCATGCCTTGCTTAAACATACATTATTAATTATTTCAGAAATTTCTATCTTGCTTTAAAATAAACTAAATTTATATATGGATATGATCCATCCATACATGAAATTTATTTGACATAATCTATATATATATATATATATCATCTAAGATTTCTTGAACATAAAATTGGGATATATAGTTATGGTGAGTAATTGTTTTTCTGGCTTCGGAAGTAAGATCCATGCATGTGAAAGCTAGCTAGCTTTGTATTTCTTTTTGGTTTTCTTTTTCTTCTTGTTGGTTTTAAAGGGGGAATATAATGTATGTATATATGATATAGCAATTAATAAGCTTAAAAATATAAAAGACAAACGAGCTATTCCAAAGTTAGAGCGTTAATTATATGAATTGAATATGACTTGTACTTTGACTGCTAGCTTGAGAATAAATATTACTCATTCATTCAAAACATTGGCACCAAACGTTGATAAAGAAAAGAAAGTAATGAATTAAACTAGTGAACTCAGCATCATCTTCTTAATTACATCATCTATGGGTCTATATGTCTTCACTACAATTTGCATTTGTATTTCTCTAACTGTCTTCCAATTACTCACACCATTCATCAAAATGTTGACTCCACCGTTATACTATTAATGAATGATTGAACGTTGACTACACTCATTCTCTTTCATACTCACTAATGACTAGTATTAATCTGCTGTGTTGACCGTAAATAGTAAACAAACAAACTCCTTCCTCCTCGCTCTGTTTCACACTCTCCCTTAGCTTGTTATTCTCTAGCCCTTTCTGCGAATGCTATCACCCTCTCTCAAAATGGTAATTAAACTAAACATACACGGAACAAAAACAGCTTAAATTTAATTAGCTCAAAGAGGACTTGAGCTTTTGTTTTCTATATATCAACTATCACAACAATTTAATTTTAACGGCTTAGATTTAATATATATGATAATCGTGAATTGAAGGGGCCTACACTTAGCTTGTGATTCTGTGATATTCCTAACTTCATCTCAGATATTACCAACCAACCTTAATAAAAACATGACATTTGCATTGTTTTACCGTTACAATAATTAATTAATATGAATATTATCATATGTTGACTGCTTTTCCTACCTTATAATAATACTTGTAACGTAAACCTCATGATCACCGTATATCTCTAGCAAGCTTTGAACTCTTTATCATCATCATCATCATCATATATGTATGTGTGTCTTGAAGAGATGAATGATCTTTACCATTTTCAAATCTTCATTTTCTAACATCATCAATCACGTTTCCCTCATTTTTATTTTGATGCTACGTATGCTTGTCTTTCAATCTCTCACGTGCATACATTCTCAACTTAATTAATTTCTTATGAATATATTTGACTTCCATAAAACACATTGTCGTCACACGTCTAAATGTCTAATAATAATGACCATTGAATCATGCATTGACTACTTCACTCATGAGCACTCATAGGCCATAGCCTATAACTTAACGTAAGTAATCAAAATTTAACATTGCATTGCATGCACAACATTCACAAATTTGTTTTTTGAAAGAAAAAAAATATAGTAACAAATAAGTCTTCAACACGTCACTAATTGTCATCTTGCTACTAATTCTCATTAAATGAGAAGTACATACATATACGTATAACACTCATCATGTAACGTGGATAACACACGTTGGATACAATAGTTGAACGTATTTATGTTGTATATCAAACATTATTGGAAAAATAGTGGTCTTTGTATGTAATAAAGCAATGGAATTCATTTAAGTTGGCTTCATCCATTCCATCAAACAATCAACATGCATGTGTATAATATATAGTCGTTAGAGCAAATATGGTGAGAATATACAACAGTTTATCCCTCTTGAGCCTCAAATGAGCCTGCTGGATGATTATTTTCTTGGCATATATATATATATATATATATATGATAACGTTGATCTAAGTAACCGATCCAAGTCAAAATTCAAAATATTAGTATTAACTAGTCATAAATTAAAGACAAACATTTGGCCCCAAGTTTGAATATATAGAAATCTCCATGACGACGGTTACTTAGATGGATCATGTTATTTTTCACTCTCATTAATTTGGTGTATATATAGTATCTGACTTTTTGCTTTTTATTCAATTCTTCTTTTGACTAATTTAATTAATTAAATAAACAAAATCTCCAGACAGTTATTTTCTTTCATATATATATATCTTTCAATTGTGTATCTGAGCAGCTCCATCCAGTCTTCTTCCTTGTTGACACACAGTAGTATAGATAAATGGCAGCTACGTCTCAAACGATGAGTGAGACTGAGAAGTGGTTGAATATTGTGGTTGACGCTAACGTAGCCTTGCTTCCTTATTGGCCTATCATTGTTTCACACTATCTTCAAAAAATTGTCAGGTAATTAATCTTAATCCATTAATTAATTAATTAATTACTTTTGCTCTTCATTTCAATCCCCATCGTTTTCATCTACGTACATTATTTACACACACACACACACAAGTTTATTTATTTTAAAATTCCATCTTCTTGTGTGTATAACTTCGTCCTTTGTTTGCAGGAGCTTTTGTGGCGATAGCCATGAACAGGTGATTTTTTATTTTTTTTTTATTTATCTTGAATCAATAAATTCTTTATTAAATTGTTTGTGTATTTTAAAATGTTTAATATCATACATACTTTAATCCTTCAAATCCTTCTTCTTGTACACAGGAAAACAATTCAGCTTACGAGCTTGGATTAGTTTTACATACAAAGTTGAAATGCGGTACGTTTTTTTATCTTTTCTTTGTTTATTATATAATTAATTAATATCTTATTTTTTCAATAAATAAAATTTCTTTACATACCCGTTTATTAATTCCTATGAAAGCATATACATAAATTGAATTCTTATGGGAAAAAAAACCTCTTCAAAATATGGTTTTAATTAAGTAAAAGTTAAATTAAAATCCTAAATCCTATTATTCGAGATTATATTCCTTATTTTTGCAGGCTATTATATCCAATGCATTAATTGGACCAACGATATGGAATATTTCCTAAGCTGCTTACCAAATTTGGTGTTCAATGGTAATGACTCAACCGATTCAATGACAATTGAAGGTCTTGTGAAGGCTTTGATGGTATGCAAATTTAAACTTCTTTCTTTCCATTTGTTTCATGCTATGAATTTAATTTAACTATCTTATTCTTATTATAATGAGTAAATTACACGTACATTTCTTAAAGTTTTCAGAAATTCAATTTGACTTTCCTTTATTTATTCATCAGTTGATACTTATCACGTCTAACTAATTTTTACAAGAGATCAATGTAATAATTTTACAAATATAAAGAATGTGAAATGAATTTTATCAAGAAGTGTATTGTAATTTATCATGATATAAAAAAAATGTGCAAAGTATGAAAATAATTTTGAAATAAGTAACTCAACACTATATGGTGCAAGCAGATGTTTCCTATGCCACCAATAAATAAGGGACAAAGGCATTGTGTGATGGTGGCTATGAATGAACCTTTACCTCGGAGAACACTACTACCTGTGCCTGTGCCTGTGATACAAGATGGACAACTTTTAGGAGCACAAGTAAAACCCCAAATGGTTGATATTTTTAAAGTTGTTGAGATGTTTCCACAGGTAATTAATCAGAAGTTTGCACTTATTACTCAATTATATATTTTTCTACTCATTAATTAATATCATAGATAGTCTTCTTTTATCTTTATGCTAACTATGCTCATATTGTAACACTCTTGCAGCTTGAGATATCACTTTCAATAATAACTCCTACTGAGCTTCCAATTTTCAATGT
The DNA here is from genome assembly GCA_013621005.1 of Aeschynomene evenia. Taxonomy (NCBI): domain Eukaryota; kingdom Viridiplantae; phylum Streptophyta; class Magnoliopsida; order Fabales; family Fabaceae; genus Aeschynomene; species Aeschynomene evenia. Next base: position 33,548,094 of record CM024267.1, read on the forward strand.
GATTTTCGTCTTGGTAATATCCATGTCTCCCCTTGTATTTAAGAGCTAGAGGAACAACAAAAAACCAGTCAAAATAGCCAACAAATAGGAATTTGGGCCATAATCACCCATCCCATTAAAAATAAACTCATGATTAAAAGTGTTATTTGTGCCATAAAGTATTAAATGAGCTTTATTGACTGATTTTTTATTGTGCCCCAAGCATTTGTGTGTACTTAATTATATATATCTTTGTTGAACCATCCAATAATTAGTACATGAGTATTATTCACAAGATATCTAATAATATAGCTATAACTTTGTTTTGTTGTCAGGGGAACAAAACTACTAAAGCAGAAGAGAATGATTCTTGCTCCAAAAAGAAAATTGGAGAGTTTACTTTTTTCTTGTCTGAAAATTTTAAGGAGGCCTACAATGTCATTCATGGAAATACAAGCGTTGAAGTTCCCAACATTTCCACTAGCCACATTCCAGGTTATTTTTCCCCCCTGCAATATACTATATTTAGGTGACACATTTCTTCTCTTCATTCCCTCCTATCCTTATTTAACATAGCATACCAATTAGAGACTTGGATCTCTTGCAACATAGATATGGTAAATATCAATGAATGTATCTATACTTATTATTCTTACCATACATATTTTATACCATATATGTTTTCTTACCTTGTTTTGCTTCTTACTATCTATAGTCATTATTAGTCATGGTAGCTACAAAAAAAGTTATTATATTTAGCTATCCAATCTCTGCTGTTCTTGCTGAACAAACTGAACTCAATTCTGAAACTAATTCTTCAGAACATTCTCTGTTTCTTTTTTTCTTCTCCTTTTTCAGCTGCGATGAGGACGACGATTGGAGAGCAAACAATTGAAGCCGCAAAAGCTGTGAGACCGGTACATGTAGTCATTTTATACATTTACAATTTTGAGTTCATATTATCTTGCTGATATTGAAGCTTCTGTCCTTGATTGACAATGTTGGTACTTATTTGGTGAATTATTTCAACTGTCATTTGCTTTCTTATGTTTTGGTACATTTTTGATGTGTCTGCTATTAATAACTTGAAGTGCATTATTATTGTTATTCTTCAGGAATCTGAGGTGGTTGTTCCAAGTGTTACACCAAAGACACATCATGCTTCCTCATCTGGTGCAAACACCTCCAAGAAAGCCTATGATGACATGATTTCTGAACTATATGCAGATGATGAGGTGATCTTATTACCAACCAAAAAATCAAGAAGTTCTGCTCCATTGGAAGTGTTCAGTTTTGAAGACCTTCTCCAGCCAAATAATTGTACTAGTACTAATCCTGAACAGGGCACATCAAAAAACAGAACTTCCATTAACTTACTTGACTTGTCCATCAATTCACCATCATCAACTCAAGTGGCACCAAGCATGAATTCACCTTTTTCTAGTACTGGAAAATCAGATTCTTCTGATCGTGTCGTGGCGAAAGCCGCTACCGGTTTGAGTCCTAAAGGGCCACAGGAGATGCAGGGAGAAGTGTATAAGACAGAAGGTTGTGTGATTAGCACTGGTGTAGCAATTAGATTAGGGCTTGATCCATCCAAAACTCATCAGCAAACTTCATCACCTTCTTCTTTCTTCTCTCCTGATTCAACAGAGACCACAATGATTCAACACTTTGATTCTGCTTGTACTAAGTCTTCTGATCATAATGCAAAGGGAAATTCACCATCCATCCAAGTTGAAGCATCCTCATTTGAACCACAGAAAGAACTTCTTGATGCTAATGCTGCTAAGATTTCTTCAACTCATAATGCAAGTTGCCCTCATCGTGCGCCGGAAGGCTCATCGGTCATTCGAATTCAGCCGGGATCATCAGCATCACCTCAGATGTTTCCTCTTCACCCTCATGTTTCATCATCATGTGCTGGAGGATCAAGTCAAAGTTTGCAAAGGATGACTGAGATTTGTGATCCAAGATCTTATTTGCCTAATCTCTCATCTTCTGTGGATTTCAATGAATATGTGCAGGCATGGGAGGTAACTAAACTATATTTGGAATTTACTTAAGAAATCATAAACATGTTATAGAATCTAAAATTTATTTATCTTCTCCTCTTCATCATGCAGGGATCTATAGGTAGTATTTATGTTCATATCAAGACCTTGTGTAAAGCAAAGGTATGAATATGATAGCATCAATGTTAAAAAGAAATTCTAGTTTATTATATGAGATTGGAAAACATTATACTATTATAGGAATTGATTGCAAACTAACAATTTCTCTGTGATACAGGCCTTCAGAATAGAAACATCGCCTCTCACGTAAGTGTATCCTCTTGTATTATTCCAACCTTAACTTTGCTAAGGAAAGAAATAAATTATGTTTCCTTTGCAATTTGACATCTCATCTAATTAATTATGTTCTTCTTTACTTGCAGGATTACTGCTGATTGGGAGACTAAGTTGTTCATATGCAACTACATACCACAGAAGGCTTTCGATTACACAAAAGGGTGTGTGATTTTAGTGATTGATTTGTGCAGTACTTAGCATTTTATTATTATTCTTTGTGGGGATTAATTACATCATATAAATCTATAATGTATATATATTAACATTGTTTACAATGCAGATTAATGAAATCAGAGCCAATTTCGATGTTATTCTATATAACTGAGTCCAACGATCTTGCCTTATACAATCACTTGGTGAAGAACAAATTGGTGAGTTTTTCCTTCCCCTTTTATCTTCCTATTGATTCAAATTGCGAACAGTATTACCTGATACAGCCACGATTGTAGTCACTGTTATAAGCACATTAGGCCATAACGGAATCATGTTCAATTTTAAGTTGCAAACCACGCGCTGATATATTTATGTTATACAAGTAATATTTTAAGTCACATTGGCCGTGATGCGCATCACAGCAGCTGTATTATTCGCAAATTTATAACACATTGACCTTTTATCAATTCTCTAACATGCTTGACTATTGTGTGAATAGATGTATATACATAGTACTTCATGTGTTACTAAGTTTGATCTTACTACTATTACTACTTGTGCAGCATGCCAAAATTGATTTGCGGTCTCAATATCTGATATTATCTCCAACGGAGAATTCACTTTTTTACCAAGGATCTGTTTTCCCTCCAGTAAGTAAATCTCTTCATACTGCTTTTGACGTTCTTATTTTATTTTCTAAATTCGTGATAAAACTAAAATCATTTATGGATGTTTAAATTTACCAAATTTTAATACTTTGGTTTTTGTCAAATCAATAAATGACAGGAGACACTTTTTAAGGAGCCTGTTGAGCCCAAGCCATGAACAGACAGAGATACTGCACAATATAATGGAATGTTTTTGTCGCCGGTTCAAATAAACAAATCAATCTTAAGTACTGTTTTATTTATCCTTCTCTGACACAGTTATATCGTTATGATAAGTCTTTACATGAACTAATGGATTATTATTGACTTAATTTGTATATATTCTTCAAACTATTTATTTATTATACATAAGAGTTGGATAATTCTCTAATATCATGCGTGTCATATTCAGAAGCATCAAATTTGTGTGTGCTCGTTTTTTCTTTTCCAAGCGAATTCCATCTGATATTAAAAAACATATGAAAGGGAATTGAGATATAAACACCTCCTTTCTATATTTCTGAATTTCTATCTTATATTCCTCCCCAAACAAAAGAATATTTGGGACATTAAATCACTTATGATGCCATGGTCGAATTCCTAGGATCCCTATCATTATGTCCAAAGAATCTCCTATATATTCATTCAGGATTGATATATATGTGTGGGTATGTTATGTATGCATGCGAACTATTACTCCAAATATGAGAAAATCTAACGAAACAACTTCAATTTGTTAAAAACCACTAGCCAACTATCAAATTACAACATCAACCTAGTCATGAATTTGTTCCTTTCAGACATTGGACACTAATAATTTACAATGTAATTTTCCAACACAGGTCTATTTTTTCTCCTGCCTCCAATCTGCAGGAAAATATGACCACTTTGTTACAGAACAGCTCTATATCCAAACATGCAAATATCTCCATCAAACAAACCATATGCATGTAGAAAGGTAGAAATCCTCTATTTTTCAAATCATGTCTCTCTTCAGCGTCCCATCAGTCACCTCTTCCACGTACGTGACAAGAAGTAATTGATAGGACAGAAAAACGACATGATTTGGGGACATGTGATTTCCGTCCCATGTAGAAAAGATGCCGGAAACGGTAAAAGCACTTTAATTTACTTACTTATAGTAAGAAATACTAAGTTCAAGTTTTTGTATCATTCTACCCGCTAGCTGCAACTTGTCCTTTCCTCCTAGACTTTATAACCCTTTGATTCACTTGATGCTTTGCATTATTGGGATCCACAAGCAGCAACCTTGACATCACATAGGACAAGAGCTCTTCTCGGTGGGAGAAGGTGAAGTCCAAATGTGCATATTCAAACTCATTGAATGAAACATCTACACCGGCTCGCTTCATCAACTTATAGTGCTTCTTCACCATTGTAGGCCTTATCACTTTGTCCTTCTGTCCAGCAACAAGGTCAACAGGAATGTCTATCAGCCTGTAGCATTCGGCCAAGTCCAACGGCGTCGGCGAACCGTATGCTTCCATGTTGGCAGAAGCGTTGCCGTAATCGAACATTCTGAACCTTCCGCTACGCTTGATCTGTGCGAGATGGAGCGCGACGCGGAATGATACTCCCGGCATGTCGTTCATGTTGTAGTGTGGTAACCCTAGAACCCCAACCCAGTTTGAGCTGTCTCCACCGACAACATAGCTCATTAGGGTTTGAACAAGTCCTCCAACTGCAGGTAGGTTATGCAGATCCCGAGCTAGCTTGTTTACGAGCATACGGAAGAATCTGGTTGGTATGTAGAAGGCGGGCACAAGACGACACAAAACAGGAGCCGCCAGAACTAACAAAAACTCCGCTGCGGAAAAGACTATGTTAGAGTCGTCGTGGAAACCGGCCGGGGATAATAAAACCAATCTTGAAAGTCTATGGGGCTTCTCTTGTATCCTTTGTGTAATGACATACATAATCATAGCAGCTCCTCCCAGACTATGGGAAATTCCGCATAGCTTGTAAAGCTGATCATCATTTGTTTCCTCCTCAATATCAGGTTTACTAAGCTTCAGTTCTTCTGTTTTTACTTCATGGATTTTCTCTAACATAGCAGGGATATCCTTAATCCCATGCTCATTGATGGAGTAACTCCAGTATCTGCATAGACATCAATTCCATTACATGATCAGAACAGTACAAGATGTAAAGCCAGACCATACAAATCAGAAATCGGCATTTATTAGACGAAGAGTATCGAGAGAGATGGAAGGGGAAAGAAGAGGAAGAGAACAGTTTTTGCCCTTTTCAGAAATAAAGATTCATCAAGGGGGAAAATGCACTTATTTGTTGTTACCCTCCAAATTGAATAATGGGGAGGAATTGTCTTTGATTTTAGAAACTTTTCTTCTTTCTCTTTTAGAAACTTATTTTAGAATTTTTTGAACATATGCCAAGAGATTTGATTAGCAAACTTACTGACGTGATGAGATGTTCTTGTCGATATGCTCCCTAGAAACCAAACCACGAAAATTCCCCAGAAATACATCATACCCTGCAAACAAAACAAAATTCAACATGTAAAAGTTCCAAGAAAGAAAGGTACAGGCACAGTTCTTACCTAACAATATATGTAACATACCTTGATCATAGGCAGCAAAAGCTGGAGAGCCAACAACACCGTTAGATACCCAACTGAACCCAAAAGAAGAAGAAAAAAATTAGAAGGCTATCATCTCGAATATGTTTTGAGGTTAAAAAGTAAATTAGCAAAAAATGAAGTTGCATGTCCTGAAAAAGAGAATTTTGACATCCAATTAACTGAATAGTGAACACACAATTTCATCTGGTACATATATTGGCAATGTAACAGAAATTTTGCCCAACCTACTTCACAAAACTTATCAATTACGACGTAGCAAAAGTCCACCAGAAACATTGATTCTTCAAAATTTGATCTTTTCAAGTGCAAATGTACAATGTACAACACATTTAACTCATAAGTACACTTGAGTTTCAATATCAAGTCAGAACAAAGCAATGTAGAGATAACAAGATGACTCACCCCATTGACGAATCCAAAACCCCATGCTGAAGAAAAACAGCTTTTCGTGCATCTCGCCTGTAAAGTTAGATCACAAGCATTAGATAACACTGAGAAAGATCACCTTGGTCTAGAAATTATAATGACATCCTTAATCATTCGCTGTTTCCTACCCGAACATCTTTCACTCGCTGCTACCCATTTACTAAAATAAGGTATATATTCAGAGTGGTAACATTATGATATGTTCTCCTAAGTTACCACTTGCTCTTGGCATGATATTTACAAGCTGTGATATTTCTATCAGTAATGAGCTACAACTGGAATTCGAAAAAGATATGCCTACCAGAAAAAAGACACATCCCAAAAATATAACAGTTGAGATATCACAATATGTCCTTTAGTATCGCGATTCATGCATGAGTCATGATGTATTTATCAATGTAGTGATTTGTCATCAATGTGATGAATTAAATTTAAACTATGGAAGATCAAAATAAGTACAAAAATATTGGGGGTTGGACATAAAGTTTATGTAGAATCTTGCGGACGAACATAATTTCATACAAAAAAGTATATTTTACCTAGGTATTCTTTCCAAAAGAAGAACATATCCATCAGAAGTGATGACATGGATAGCTTCATATGGATACCTGTCACAGTGAGAAGAAAATTTCATGAAGTAGACAAGCAAGATTTTAAACAAAAAGAACAAATGTAAAGGCAATTAAAAGTCTTTTAGGGCTTTACCCATATTCTGTTATGACATCCTGGCAAGTCCGAGCATCTGTATTCAGAGACTGATGTAAGTTAGTTTTCCTCTCTGTTGGTGTTGGGTCATTCTCTCCTACTGTTGCTGTAGGGACGGAAGTGTCCTCAACACCATCATGATCTTGTCTAGGGCCACTTTCATGAGATGAAAACAGCCTGAATAATGTCCCAAATGCTTCTGACGGCGAGAGAAGAAGATGTGCTGCCTTGTGAAAAAACTCGAAGACAGCTTCTATACACATCTCTATGCCCAGATGAACATCCTGAATGGCATAAAACACTTCTTAGCAACACAAAGGTAACATTGACATGAAATTTATATAAAAGCATAAACAAACACAAGTAAATATCTAAAGAAATTGTAGCACAACCTCTACAACTCCACGTCTCCTATCAGTAGCACGGTGGATAATGTGCTCCTTGATGCTATGCACCCTCATATGAGGATGTAAACGAGAAGGACGTTGATTTCCAGGGAGAGACAGGGCTTTTGCTAACCCATAATAAACTAACTGGAAAAGACGAAGCGGAATCCCCAGCAGCAACTTTACAGGATACCAAATCCAAAATAAAATATACTGGATCCAATCCATCTGATTCCTACTATGTCTAGCAAAATTAGCTCCAGAGGCTCTAGAACTATGAGATGCAGCAGGGGATGAAGGGCACGGGTATCTATCACTGTCTTCTTCTTCAGATGAGTATTCAAGACTTGATGTATCAGAATCCACAGAAAGGTCATGAATGAACTGGTTGAAAGAGGACACACCACTAGATAAAAGGAAACAAATTTCAAGGTAAGGACAACAACATCACGTAACGGTGCCTCCATATCAAGCAGTATACAAATATGGATGCATACCAAAAATGTGATGAATGCATAGTATAAACTCTGAACTAGTGATGCTATCGATTTTCTGATTTAGCAAAAAACTACACATTCAATCATATACATTAAATATGTGATAAAGCAAATATTAAGTTCACACAGAAACTGTCAATGTGAAAAATGAAAACATACTTTTCCATCCAACGTGGGAACCGCGGTCCACGGAACGTTGGCCTGAGCTCCCAACCATGGATACCTTCAAGTATAGTAGCTTTCCCAGGTAGTAATACCAACAGAAGTGCCGATACCCCATTAATTAGCCTCACAATATTGTTCACGCACTCATAAGTAATTGCCTTCACAGACCTGCACTAAAAAACAGATGCAAATCCTTAAGACATTGAAAAAATTACAAGGTACCAGTTGTCCACTTCTAACTTCTAACAAGCCAAAATTCCCGGGCACTACGAAGTCTTCTAAATTGACCTAACACTTAAGGGTGCGTTTGTGAATTTGGATTTTGGAAAGGAAATGAGGATTAAGTGTAAAATTCTTTTCAAACCCTTAAGAACCTAAAAGAACAAAAAAGTCATAACAGAAGCAAAAAGGACAAACAAATGATACCCATTATGAAGTCAAAGTAACGTATCATCATTCTATCAAATAACCCCTCCCCTAGCTCCAGAAAAATTACAAGAATTAAAAGAAAAATTACAGAAATCGATGATCAAGCAGAGAAAAATCAAACTAATTAATCCAATCACAACCAAAGAGAGAGAATTCGAAACGTTCTGAATAATCATTTCCTCAAAGACCATAGTAAAATGATTCAGCTACATACATAACAAAGAAAAAAAACAAATTTACAGACATCCCCATTTCATTCAACTAGCATGATCACAAAAAAAAGAAAACGAGAAATTTCACCACCCCACACATAAAAGTGTAACATTTTCTTACTCTTTAGTAACAGCGAGAACGTGGTCAACGAATCGCTGCATCATGGGGGACGCGCCCTTCAATTTTCCTTTCCAAAATTTCGTTTCCTCTTTTATTCAAATCCAAAATATGTGGAATATGTTTGTGTGGTGGATCACAAAAATTGGAGATACCCAGAATCGAATCAGAACGAAACACAACGAAACGGAACCAAAATTCGGAAATGGAGAATCATAGAATTTTATTTTTTTTTCTTCTCCCCTGAAAATCAGTTCTGGCCGGAAATCCGAGGATTGAAGTCCCCAAAAAGACAGCGTAGGGAGGGGAGCGAGAGTCGGTGGTTTGTGTTCTGGTGCCCACGTGGCGTAATTTTATTGGCAGAATATGCTAAGTGTCGCTTTTTGGGTTCGGTTTCTATGTTGGCTGTGGATCACGATTACACGTAAGGTGTGGGACCCCCGAGGATTTAGTGGTAAAAGCTTGCTATATTCGCATGCGATTCCGAGAGAATCTGGGCCGTTGGTTGGGGATGAATCTTTTTCTGATGGACGGTTTGGAATTGATGATAGGTTTTTGTTGACTTGCACGTGGATCATAGAATAACCTCTTGCTTAAAAGAAGTGGCACGCAAATTGAACCCGCAAATCTATCTATCAATAATTGAATATATAATTTAGTATCTTCTAAGCCATTCAATTTTTTTACCCAAAATATTAATAAAGTAAATGATGTTTGTACCTAGGGAGAAATATTTTTGGAATCCTATGGGTTCAGATTTAGGGAAAAATCTAGTCAAATAATTTACATGAATTAATTAAAGTGGAAAAGAAGTTTGATTCTACTTGCTGTTCTTTCTTAGCTTCCTCGTGAGGTTGTGTAAACATGTGTTAGAAGAAGAAAAGGCCTAAAAATGAGAATAACGTTTCCATTGTGGGATTCATGATGCAAATTCCCAAAGACAGGTACTAGTAATGATCAAATAATGGACGGAGTTTTGAATTGACTCAAAATTAAACATTCTTTTAAGATTTTTACTTATAGGTATGATTATCCTTACTTAATTAACGATTATAATTTAATTATTAATTTAATAAATTAAAAAAATTATTAAGTTATTGAGACAGATGACTCATTCATAGCCATAAATTACTAAGACGTCTAGGATTTTATAAATTATTGAGACAATCTTAATCTTTTATCATAAATTGTTTAATATTTTCCTATTATCACTTCCTTAAACCTTTTTATGTGATTTTATTATTTTATTTGCCCCATAAAATAATTATCTTAATCATCTTTTATCTTTTCAAACCAAAAAACTAACTCAAGCAAGCCAGCACAATAGGATAAAAACTTACAAAAAAAATAAGAAAAAACCACTAAAGATTTGAAAAGGCCCACAAGTGTGTTAGCCCAATCTATCAATTAGCCCAGAAGTTGTAATCCTTCATGTCTTAATGTAATTTCTCAAACAAAATCTGATACACAATTAAAAATAACTAATTAAAACAGTTCATAGATTATGCATAAAACATATAATATGTAACGTACATAACAAGTATAACATATTATGCACAATATATCTTACCTGTTATAAATAATATATATCATATGTGCAACATAATCTTTTATTACAATATATGATATATATTATACATAATACATAATATATAATATATACTATATTTATCATATAATATTTATTGTGCATAACATATTGATGATTTTGGGTGGTTTTTATTTTATATTCTACATGTTGCAGTCATGCTTAATTTCCTAAACCAAAAAATTGTGTTGTTCTTGTTCATGTAAACAATCTCAACAAGAAGCACCTTACCACAAACCACAAAAAAATTAAAATAAAAAATTCGGATGTAGTGACGTGTCAGCATATTAACAATTGAAACCAAATTCAGTGTGCACCATACAAATTTCTCTCTTTAGCTTCAGTGCCACCAAATCTCCATCACCCAACAAAAGAAAAAAATCAATTTGGTAACAGACAAAGCTTAACATTGGATCATTGTTTCACTTCCATAAAATATTAACACTGAAATTGGTTTAACTTCGCCACTGTTTAAGTGCCAACAACTCAACCACACATTAGAAAGAACCACTGATAGAGCCAGCAATGGAAGCTGCATTGTGCAGTCCACTTGCTCTTTCACCAAACCATGTTTTCAATAAATCCAATCCTGGTAACTCTTCCATGCCCCCTTTTCTCTCTTTTTGTTTTATGTTATTTTCTTTCTTTTCAGAGGATTAATTTTTAAATTTTGATTGGTATTAACTTTTGGAAATAGGAGGGGATAAAAATTTTGTGTTCAGATGTAGCAAAGATCGGAGTATTGTAATGAGTGTGGCAGCCTCAGCAATAGGGAAAGGTGGTGGGTTGTTGGATAGGCCAACCATAGAGAAAACAAAACCTGGTCGGGAATCTGAATTTGACTTAAGGTAATTAATTAATACTCTTTTGTTATTATTATAGTAAAAACATCCTTGAAAAAATGCTTCCTGTTTGTATATAAAAATAAAAGAAGAAGGTAAAGAGTAGTTCTGGTGTGTGGGATTGTGAGAATTAGATTAGTCTTCTGAATTTGGAATTTGGATGAATTGGTTGTTGAATCTAGTCAATTGTGCAGTTAGATGTTGAAATCCCCAGATATGATGCATTTAAGTATATACTATAAGATAAGAAAATAAATTTTGAGGTGACCCTAAACTGGGATTGTATATATATTAGTATTCATACAAATACAGAATTATATTTATGATTTATCATTTCCCCTGTTTGTTTACTAGCTGTTCTATTATACCCTTTTCTGATGAATTTATTTATTACATCTTGTTTGTATTTGATTTTTCTTTCTTATAATTGTTAAACCATTTCAATGATACAACTTGGTCGCTACCATTTGAAGTATTGAACAGCTATTAAATATCTAGAAATGAGCATAGTGAATGAAAGTGATGAATATAGTTAGATTTGCAAGTATGCTGATTTGTTTAAAAGCAAGGTTTCATTAGTTGTTTGCCATATTAGCTAATTAATTGTAACTATTGCTTTTCTATGCTTGGCTTGTTTATGTAATTGGCATATTGACGATGATGGTGTACTATTATGGGAGTAGAAAATCCCTTGAAAGCTCTGTAATAGGAAGCATCTTTTAGGCTTAGCCTTTTGTTTCTTTAATTTTTGTCACTCTAATTGAAGTCTTTTTACAGCATAGAGCCCGCACGCCTTCATACTTTTTGTTTTCTGTTAGCATTTTGTTAATAGATCTATGAGATGAGTGATTACTTTCGTTGGAAAGAATAGTTTTAAATTGCGGTTGGATTGCGATTATTCCAATTGCATAAAATGCAACTGGTGCGGCCACAATTGCTGTTGTGAATTTGTGATGCAGTTGTAGAGATCACTACAACAGCGATATTGTAGTCACAATTGTGAATCCACTTTGTGTTTGTGGATATATTTATTCAAAGCAAAATACAACGGTTTAAACCTTGGACGACATACATGTTCTCTCTACCAGGAAATCGCGAAAAACATCCCCGCCATACCGAGTGTTGCTGCACAACGACAACTACAACAAGCGCGAATATGTCGTGCAAGTGCTGATGAAGGTGATCCCCGGAATGACGATCGACAACGCGGTCAACATCATGCAAGAGGCTCATTACAATGGACTAGCAGTGGTGATCATATGTGCTCAAGTGGATGCAGAAGACCACTGCATGCAGTTGAGAGGAAATGGACTTCTGAGTTCAATTGAACCAGCTGATGGTGGGTGTTGAGTACTATCATCTTCTATGAAGAGTTAGAGAGATCATGTTCAAAGATCAATTTGGTCTTATAGCTAGTTCCATTGGCATATGCTCATATGCATATTAGTACAGTGTCCATAATGTCCACTTTTTCAATCCAATCATCATATTGAAACATAGTTGTATAGCAAAATTAGTGACTAGGCAAGGATATGGATAGTGCTACATACCCTGCTAGGTAATATTTGTACTTATGCAGGACATATATTGCTACCAATCGGTATCATTATTTGTATTTAATGTGGTATATATATATATATACTAGTACTACTATATATCACATGTCTCTATATTTTCCGCTGATATTAAGTATTAACTGAAGCAATGCCTCTTATATCAGCAATAACAGCAGGCCTTGCTAGTTACATGAATCAACTCAATGAGTTCTGATATAGTTTTCCTTAATCTCCTTCTGCATAGTCTACGGATTCTCGCATATTTTGTATTCTTTCTCAACTAGTATAGGATTACTACACCTTTCACATTTGAAACTCCAATAGGAATAGTAGAAGTTTAATAATCTGGGGACAAACAATGTTTTCATAAGAGTTCAAATTCGAGTGAGACCCAACAAAAAAGTTAGAATCCCTAAGATCTTTGTTTTCCTCATAAGCTATGTACTTCTTTCTAGATACATTAATTTTTCAGTATGTTAGAAGAGCAATGATATTGGTACATACCTTTTGGTATGTATAGTAAATATACATCTTGATCCAATGGTGGAGAAAAGAAGTGTAAGTAATGAAGTGATGTTACATCAAAATCCAAAGGTGATAAAGTGAGTGGAGAAGATATGTAAGATAAAGTGTATGTACAAATATCATTATTGATATTAGAATTTCTCTATATTTCAGTGCGCAAGATAGATATATTTTGTGTCTAGATATATTAATTTTTTAATGTATCAAAAAAGTAAAAGTGACTATTATTTTGAAACCAAAAAAGTATTGAACAGTGAAAATATGTCATTTGTAGTCTTTGATTCTATATGCTCGATCATTGGTTTGCCTTCCTTAACATTCACCAATGGATTGAAAATTGAAGCACATGGACCTTAAGACCTAACTCAGTTATATGTTAATTAAGCATCGATTGGATTTCTGTTAGTTGTTAAGGGTTGTTATCATCCTCTAACACAATTTCATATTACACACTCAGACTACAGTCTATATTATTATATATTAGTACACATCATCATCATCAGTACTAGGCAATGAACTACCTTAATTTGCTCGAACATAATTAACCACGAGGACTAACTTATATGTGCTTTTTCTTAGGTAAGAATGTGTTGAAATTATGATTTTTTGAACCGAAAAAATAAAAAAGGTTATTGTACTATTTGCATAAAATAAAAGGAATCATGTAAGTGTACAGTGAATCCGTGTGGAATTGCTGAACTCAAAGGATCTATGTATCTACCAAGAGTCAATGAATTTAATTACTGGATCAGAATGAGCAATGAATGAATGAAACCTTATCTATCTATTTTGACCCTATTTACTCAAATGGACCTTTTTCCCAACTGCCAATATTATTATTGCCATCATAGCTACCTACTCTCTCAATATCAAGCTGTCTCTCACATATGAAAACTCACTCTACCATGCGTATATCAATCAATATCAAATACAATACTACTAACTTAATAACTATTTCTTTATTTCATACATAATCGAGTAATAGTAAAATTGTTTAAATAAATATATTTTCACCTTACTTTTCTATCACTATTTGAATGCATCCTTTTAAAAATATATTTTTTCTAAACCATATTAAGCATATTATTGAGATGGCTAAATATTGAGGAAAAGAGTGTGACTAAGTACCTGTAAATTTAATCACGATTTATAGAAAAAGTGTGGATAGATTCATTCAATACACTTTTGAATAATTTACCCATATTTGGTAAGTGTGGTTAAATACCTAGTAAATGGTACACCTTACCTAGTGAACCATAACCATGGCTAAAAGGTATAGAAAGAAAAGAAAAAGAATATAATACTAGTATGTTACGCAACAAACTTATGCGAAATTTTGTTTGCAACATTTAAGAAGAAAAGGAGATCCGCAGATAAAATGAAGAAAAAATTTAAATGATTCATGTCTATTACATTTATTTTTACTTTTTCAATTACTTATCTTAAAATAAAATATACATATATCATTATCCAATTATGTTTATCGTAGATCAAAAATGCGTCCAACGAGCATCCAACGTGTATTATATATAAGATGTAATATGTGCTATATGTATAACACACATACATATAGCACATATTACGTCTTATATATAGTATATATTGGACATTCTGTATTTATATTGTATGACAAACATTATTATATCATTATCTAATTAGAATATAGGTTGGAAAATTGATTCTAATCTAGGCATCAAGCTCGTGAGGAGAATTTTGTGCTTCCTACAACGAAAAAAGAGGTAGTATAGATAGTTAAAAAAATTAATATTTGATCACTAGGCTTTTGTCCTCTAATTAATTTCCCTACTATTTGCATTGTCCACTTCACGGGAGTAGACACATCCATAAGAAGACAATATATCTCCCATCAGTAGAAGTTTCTTGGGTTGCTACACAAAGCTGAAGTGAAGACCATCGTACTTAAATAATTAAATTCATTAAAAAATACACAATTTCGTGCATAAAAAAATCAGATAAATAGTTAAAAAACATTTAACTAAATATAGGAAGGAAGAGTTATGTGATTCCTCCACCGATATTACTAGTACAGCATTATTCTTATTTTTGAGCATAGAGAGAAAGGAAACTAAAAGGAAGCATAGTGTAAAAATTGGAGATTTTGTTTTGTTTGTAGGATGCAGATAGAAACAAACAAAATTTGGAATTTATTTATTTATGTATTTATAATAATAAAGGTAAGCTGATAATAGTTGCATTCCTTTAATATCCTCTTCCAACAACCAACAAACAGATCAATCTGATACAAGCAAGCACCCTTCTCTCTCTCTGTCTGTGTATAGTATTTTGAAAGCAATAAATAAAGCAAAGGCTCCCACTTCAAACTCCACACTCCCACACACACTTTACTCTTTCTTTCTCCCAACAATGGCTCTCAATAATCCGAACCCTCCACCCCGCTTCTTCCTTCTTCTCGCCATAGCACTCACTACCCTTCTCCCTTTCTCTACTTCCCTCCACGCTCCTCACTTCACCACCCAACTCCTCGACATCTCCTCTTCCCTCCACCAAGCCCACCAAGTCCTCCTCCCCAACAACAACGACCACCTTCTAGAATCTTCCTCTTCTTCTTCATTCTTCTCAGTTCAGCTGCACCCGAGAGACACCCTCATCACCACAACCCACAAGGACTACAAATCCCTAGTCCTCTCCCGACTCGCCCGCGACTCTGCCCGAGTCAACTCGCTCAACCTCAAGCTCCACTTCGCCCTCCACAACCTCTCCAAATCGGACCTCCACCCCACCCTAACCGAGCTCCTACCCGAAGACCTCTCAACGCCCGTCTCCTCCGGAACGGGCCTGGGCTCCGGCGAGTACTTCACCCGCGTCGGAGTGGGCCAGCCCGCAAAGCCCTTCTACATGGTCCTCGACACAGGGAGCGACGTCAACTGGCTCCAATGCAAGCCCTGCTCCGAATGCTACCAGCAATCCGACCCGATTTTCGACCCGACACTCTCCTCTTCCTACTACCCTCTCACTTGCGACGCACAGCAGTGCCAGGCCCTTGACATGTCCGCTTGCCGCAGCGGCAAGTGCCTCTACCAAGTCTCCTACGGCGACGGTTCTTTCACCGTCGGTGAATACGTCACCGAAACGGTGTCGTTTGGGAACTCCGGGTCTGTCAACAGAGTTGCGATGGGCTGTGGCCATGATAACGAGGGCCTTTTCGTTGCTGCTGCGGGCCTTCTCGGCCTTGGTGGTGGGCCTCTCTCTCTTACTTCGCAGATCAAAGCGTCGTCGTTTTCTTACTGTCTCGTTGACAGGGATTCTAACAGCAGGTCGACTCTCGAGTTCAACTCGCCGCGACCCAGTGACTCGGTCACCACGACTCTGTTGAGGAACCAGAAATTGGGGACGTTTTACTACGTCGAGCTCGCCGGAGTCAGCGTCGGCGGGCACATGGTGGCCATCCCGCCGTCGACGTTCGCACTGGACAGCTCCGGCTCCGGAGGGATCATCGTGGATTCCGGAACCGCCGTGACTCGGTTGGCGACTCAGGCTTACGACTCGGTACGCGACGCGTTCAAGAGCATGACTCGGAACCTGAGAAGCACAAACGGGTTTGCGCTTTTCGACACGTGCTACGACTTGTCGTCTTTGAGGTCCGTGAGCGTTCCAACGGTGTCGTTTCACTTCAGTGGCGGGAACACGTGGCAGCTTCCGGCGAAGAATTACCTGATTCCGGTTGATAATTCGGGAACTTTTTGTTTCGCGTTTGCCCCAACGACGTCGTCTCTGTCCATCATTGGGAATGTGCAGCAGCAAGGGACACGTGTCAGCTTCGATCTAGCGAACAACGTAGTGGGATTCTCACCCAATAAGTGCTAGAAAGTGTATTTACGTATTTAACCCTACCACTATACTTGCTATGTATAACAAGATGATTATTAGTATGTCTTTGTAGTATTAGTATTCAGTATATTTATATTTATAAAAATTATAAATGTTTGAGAGAAGAAAAGAAAAATGAGAAAAGGGTGAATTGGGGCCATACCTCTTGAGTTGAATTTGTTTGTGTTTGGGACATTGTGGGTGGTGGAAGGGTCCCACACTGAAATAAATTTAAGAGGAGGTTTTGCCTCAAGGGTTGGTGTGTGTGTGGGTCATAATTTTAATTTAGTACTACTGTTTGGTTCATATTTGAAGAAAAAAAGGATTTTTTATTTGAAATTGTATACTTATACGTGTGCTTTGCAAATTTTGTGCAAAGCTTATTAATTTAAGGCCATTTTAGTTGTTGTTCTAATTAAGATTGAAATTTAGTGTTAAGTTTCATTAGTTTTATGTACTTTGTAGTAGTGATTATTATACTATTAGATACTAATAATGGTTTTGGATGTATGCCACGTGGCTAACAAGAAGACAATGATCACAGATTAATTTCACTTCACATGGGCTCGTGTGAGAGAGAGAAGAGAAGAGAAGTGGGTCTGTTTTGCTTGGATCAAAAGAAAGAGAATTAAAATTAATGGTGCATGTTTGTCTCTTCATACTCTTTTTGATTTTCTTGTATATCTTGTTTTGATTTGTGGCATTACGTGAGTGAATAATATGTATTGGATTATAATGAGATTATTTGTCGTTTGGTAGTGCTATAGGAGTTCATATTAATGGTAGTAGTACCTAGATTTGTAGTTTGGGTTATGGAGCTAGGTTCATTATTATTCTGTTCATGTTGATGGGGTGTGGTGTGGTGGAATGGAAGGAAGGGTATACTTATTGTTGGGTCCGAAAACATTGAATTGTGGGGTCAATATATCCGTGATTGTCGCCCAAATCATGCATGAATTATTATTATTAATTAATTATTAATGTTAAAGGGATGGACCGGTCTGGCTTGTTTAGATAGATAGATATCTTGTCATGTGGTGTCTTCAACTGCTGGATCCCACTTCAAGTATTTATAAACCAGTTAATCATCATTATCATACAGCAGTTAGCACAATAAAATCCTCAATATGCATGTTAGTACTTTTGGTTATGTCCATTTTACAATAATTTTATTTAACATTAAAACTACAGATTTCTAATGATCATTAATAAATAGGCCAATTGGTTGTTGGTTTACTAAAGTTATGTTTGGTGTATATTATATTGCTGCAAGTAGAATTCAATTGGAAATATGAATGAATTACATCTTCTAGCAAAAGGGAAAAGTGAAAAGTAATAAAGTAAAAAAGAAAAAGAGTGAGAGAGAACAATTAATAGCATATAAAACTGATTGGCTGAACTAAAGAAAGAGCAAGAAAGTAATACAGTACGCAAAATGAACCAAGTTGGCCAAGCAAGTAGTTTTGGTTAAGAAAGTGCCATCATTGTTTCAAATTGATACTATACTAGCATGGTTTGGAAGTAATTAATCGAATACAAGTTATTTTGTTTCTCAAATGAGTTAGAAAACATGAAACTATTAGGGATGGAATTATGTGGATAAAATTATTTTAAATAATCTTTTCAAAGGTTATTTATTTTTTCAACATATTTTTCTATCTCTCTTCATCTAGGAGCTCTAATAAGTCTTGGAACTATCGATCAACTCATTTGATGATATTAGACCTATACTACAAAGAGTATGGATCATTTTTAAATTAGAGTTTGTGAAAACTGATTAATTCTTTGAAATTGACCTTGGGGATGTGAAAAGGATGTTAATTAGTACTAAAATAATATATTGGTGCGGCTTGACCATACTAATTGCCATGCATGGGAAGAAATTAAAGGCAGTGGTTGGAATGCAAATGCTGAAGCATACCAAAAAAGAGCAAAGAGGAGACTTTTATTGAGTTTCCACAATCTGCCATTGATGAAATGCATGCACTTCTACTAGGTCAACCACAAATGCTGCAAAAAGTTGGTGCAATTTCCAAAATCTAATCTCACTCATTTACAAAAATGATCACTTGTTATGCCACAAGTGAAGCCTCAAATCTTGGAGCTTTTTCTAACCCACAGTTTTCTTTTAATTTGCTACTGTACAAATATTCATCTTCTGTAGATTTACAATTGTTACTCATTTTTTATATATTATAAAATTGACGGCTATACTTTAGAATATGACATAGTATAACTATTTCAATAAGTATAAAGGTAAGAATGTCTATGAAATTTTAAATTTAGATTTTTTTACATTAAGTGTAAGTTGAATGCTAAATACTTTAAAATGTGCTATTACACTAATTTTTAGATACATTATAAAATTAAAGAATATATACACTACACTTATTTTTGTTAAAGTAAAAAAAAATGTGACTTGACCGGCACTATGTGTAATAATAATTCTTTCTCTAAATATAATTGTTCTTTTTTCTACTCCTGAAATTAATTTAAGATAACTTGATGTAGTGGGAAAGACCTCTCTTCATAAACTCCTATTCTTGAATATTATATGATAAGCCTTTTTACCTTTCATACGTCTAAGAAATTAAATCACTTGGCTATTTGAAAGGGGAAGAATAATACAATTAACCAAATTCAAACCTATATCTAAAGGAAGATGATAATGAATAACCTTTTCTTTTCACACTTTAAGTTATGGTAATGTATAATTGAAAAAGAGTGTAATACACTATTGAAGATCAAGTAGATAAGTAATGATGATGAATGTGACAGCAAATATTGCAGAAATTTCTTTCTTCACCTTTTTTCTGTGGTATGGTCAAAAGAGGAATTGAATAACTAACTAAAGACCGAGCAGAGTTATCCATTGATCAAATTGAAAAAGTTACCACGTTACATACTTTTTTGGGCGAATTCTTAATTATTACAAACTTCCATCAAAGAATTGTGTGGGTTCCAGTTTTAGATTTTCATTATATTTATCGTCCCATAATATTGACCAACTTTTATGAGAACCACTTATAAAAATAAAAAAAAAACAAAAAGAAAGAGAAACTTTTATGTGAACAAAATTTGAGTCTTCTCCATACAAAAAGAATGGGCAAAAAGTAAACCACAGACAGCAATCTATCAATCAACGAATTAACATATGGTTTCCAACATTCTATCATACATGTAATTTGTAAATGGTAATTGGTTTGTGTAGAAACTTCATTTTTTTCGTCCAATCCCTTTTGTATTATATTTTGATTGTTCATCATAATTATAATTGACAATAGTAATTAAGTCTTTCGAGGAAGAAACTTTGAAGAGGTAAACCTCAATCCTCAATATCCCTTTTGTACTTTTTACCTTGTCTCTAATTGGATAATGAAGGATCTTATTATTATTTATAAATGAAAACTCCTTCAAACCAAATAGTATAGCTTTTTCTTAAATTGACATTTTAATTTATTTCATGGTCGCACTTGATTCGTGGAAAAACTTCCTACTAAACAGTTGCATCTACCTATGTGAAACAACCCAACCCGTGTAACTAACTCATCATCACTTGTGACCATCGATGCCTCAATGGTCATCAATCATTTCCTTAGTCATTATCATTTAGGACACAACACAAATTCCACTATTTCGAAACAGTGTCTAGTGTCTATTGAGTTAATCCCTTAGTAACCCGATCCTGTTTGTTTCCTAGTTGCAAAAAGGACTTTTAGATCTAACAACTAGTCAACCTATTTACTTTATCACTTTGGCACTCTTTTAACAAATATTGCTTGGTCATCAAAACCAAAACCAAGAATGTTTCTATAAGCCTATGACTAATTTATGGAATATTTTATTTTAGTGTTTGCCACTCTCAAGTTAATTAATAATAAGAGATTAATTACAGTACAAATATGTTTTACAATGTTAGTTAACAATAATTAGACATTTCACCTATAGTGGGTGATTTTTTAAAATCAAAGATGCAGTTAGCTTTAAAATAAAACGGAAAATTATTGAAAAATAACAATTTTGCAGCCAAAGCAATAAAAAAAGTCCAATTTGACATTTAATGACCCAATAGCATTTTAGTGGACTTAGTAAAATATGACAGATTTGACCCATATTTTCATTTTGGTTGTTATATTGTTGTGCCCCTGGCACAACTCGAAATAAAACATGATGACAACTTTTTATTTGCTGATACATTGTGAATGTAGTATGCATGGTAATTAATCTCTAATAATAATAAATATTATATTTCATTCAACTTTATATTGAGTATAACAACAGTGTTATATGTACAAAACATATTTTATATTATTTGAATATTGACAAAAAGTTCCCATTCCATTTGTAATAAACAATGACAACTGAATAGGAGATGCATAGCAGTAGCATACCCACCACGTGCACCGTAAAATTTGTGAAAATGACCATTGAAATTTAGTTGCATACCTACTATGGTGCGCGTGGAAGATTAATGTTCTTCTCTCTGATCAATGATTCCTCTGGGCCATTGCTGCAGGAAAAGAATGGGTTAAGAGTCACAAAAATCGATCTATAGCAGTTATGACAGTGAAATTTGTTACCAGATACCTTACCTAAGATAACTCAGAGCAGACATTCGGTAGAGACAGGTGAAGACCAATATATGCAATCCAATGGTATAGAAGAATGCAAAAGTTCGTGCATACCTACAAGAGCATTTTTCTTTTAATTAGATTAATTAACATATGCAAGAATGAATAATACACTCGATGTTCCCAATGCAACAGTTAAAAATTTCAACAAATGCAAAGTAGAGTTAGGCAAAGATGTTGGGATCAAATCAATTACTGTTGTTGTTTGGTGGTTTCTGATTAGTAGCTCATCCAAAACTTTGCAGAGACGTTTAAAATGTCATCCAAAACCTTGTAGTAAAATGGTAGTTATAACAGAAAGGTGAGGGGGCAGTGTCTGTGATAGCAGAATATAATGAAGACCATAATAAAAATATGGAACTAAAGCTGATGTTGTAACTTCCAGAGATGATGTAAATATCACGGATAACGAAAAGGTTGAAAAAATTGTTTGCAACTTCCAAAGAAGGCATGAAATGTATTATCAGCAAGCAGGCAGGTCTTATTCATTGATAAGAAGGATTTGATGAGAGTTCTTAAAGATATAGTATATTACAGAAACTTATTAACACTGACACAGCATTGGGTTAAAACTTAAGAGGCAATAGATGTGACAGAGAACCAGAAGTAGAGGTGACAGGATGATGAGAAGTAAATCAAGTTGAACAAAATTACATAAGCTCAAATGGAATAAATCATTTTCCAGTCCCACGAAACAAGAACAGCGTTGGCAGAGAAATTTTGTCCAACACAAGAATCATTGAGACAGATATATATTGAAGTCAGAAAAGACAAACAAAAAATAAGAAAGAAGACATTAGTAAATGACCATTCGGATTGTAAAAAATGTAACTGTGTGGCAATAGAAAGGGACATTATTTTCAGCAAACGTAATCAGTAATATCTGACTGGAGCTTTCAACCTATATGAAAGCAAATCTTGTCAAAATCATGGATGGTGAAGTAGTTAAATGAAGAGTAGTGAGCTCTGTAGTCTATTTGAAGAATTTAGAAGTTTTCTGCCTCCATTGATTACAATCAAACAGATTAACAAATCATTTAAGCAGAAGAATACAGGAATATTGGAGAATATCTAAAATAAGGCAGAAACATACTTGTTACCAAGAAGAAAACGACCACTACTGAGTGTAATTCTGTCCCTGAATCCCAATTCCTTGTATCTTTGATCCCTTTCCTAATTACATGGAATAAAGATGGAACAGTTCATAATTATTATCAAATATATTGATTGATAAGAAAATAAAAAACACATTGGATCCTTTCAACATATATGTACTTCCCTAGATAGACAAGCTGTGCCACTAAATACTAATTCAAAAAGTATCCACCAATTGTTTAAAAAGGTTTTATTGGAGTGTAGCAAAGCTGAGCTACCTTTTTTGAGAATGCAGCAAAAGGATTTATATCATCCTCGTATATCTTCTTGTATTTAGATTCAACATCGGATGTGAAACCACTTTCAAGATCTTCAGCATACTGAAAATCACAAACAAATCTGAAGTTCAGGTTGAAAGAAATTTTTGAAAATAAGAGCATGAGGTGAAAACAGAGAGCAATTTAGAAAACCTTTTTAGAACCCCTAGAAACCACTTTCTCAAGGTTATAATCTTGAACATAACGAATCTTCCCATATAGCTTGACATTATCAGCTTTGGTCTTTTCCAGCTCCACTGTCAATACGCCTATCTTCTCCTTCAACTGCCTTATTTCCTATTAAAAGTGAAGAGTTCACCCAAGTACACACTGTCACATACACAATCTAAAATTTGATTGGAAAATAACGTAAAGACAGGAATTAACAGGAAATGAATCTACATCAACAATAAACATACCTCTTCTGTCTCTCGTAAGCGAATCCTAAATCGATCTCTCTGATTACATATCACTTTAAGCATTGAGCTCTGATCTTGGTCTAATGAGACTTGCCTTTGGTCTGTATTCTGATGCACAACAAGCAATTTAAGTACTCTTTAAATCTCAAAGACAGCAACTTATAAACAGCAATTGAGATGACACATCCTTTCAATTGTTCAATGGATTACTCTTGGTTTCTATTGAAATTATTCTTTAGAAATACGAAAAATGCAGTAAGAATAGCCGCACACGGGAAGAGGAGTTTACCTCAGATGCCTCACCCCCGCCAGCTTCAGAAAGATCCCAATCATCAAGGAAGGTCCCTTTGCGATCCTTTGAATTGGAACTATAACCCTGTATGAGAAGATGCAGCAAGGCATAATAAATAAATAAATCATAGAATTTGACACTAATTTATAAATGCATAAAAAAAGAAAATATGAAAAAGTAAGTGGTTCATCTTCTATTTTGGTGAATAATGTGAAGGAAGTTTTAGTGGAACTTGGGGCTAACCTTCGATATGTCATCTTCCAATTTCTGAATCAATTTTTGTTGTTCATTAACCTTTGCTGTGAGTTCTGTTATCTTATGCTCTGCTGTTTCCAGTAAGGATGTTTTCTCAGAAAGTGTGACCTGAAAATGGTTATGTTAAATTGGAATAACAGATATTTCAAAATTCGCTGTAATAACCAGTAACACCTTCACATATACTTTAAAATACATGGAATTGTTATTGATTTCACAACATGGACATGGCTTAAATGCAGGATTCTTTCCTAATGGACCTTGCCTTCTAGGAAAGCTTTCACTATATATATGGTTAGTGTTATACGAGTGGATCATTTCTTTCATCATTATTACTATTATTTTGGATTTGGATGGGGTAGGGACAGGATAGCATGTCTCATTGCTACACAGACCACATTTGTACCTTCAACTGTGTCAGTTCATGTTCCATTTTACGGTTCTTATCAAGAAGAAGAGACTCCATCTTGCTCATCTCCTCCCCACTTGTAGCTACTTCCCAGTCTTCAGCCTCAATTGAATTATAACCTACAGCCTGCATATAGCTGATAATGAGTTAGATGGATGGTGATACCCAAAAATTAGAGGTCGCAAAATGGCCATTATAAAATCACAGAGAACAATTAGAGTACCTGCAAAATCTTCACTTTCTTACGCAAATCATCAATCATTTTTTCTGTTGGCCTTGCTTGTACCTCTTTCTTCATCGTCTCAAGAGCAGCCTCCTATATTAAGAGAAGGATAAGGATTAGAAGACACTAAGAACAAATGACAAGTAAAATACAGCACTTGGCACATAATACAATTCAATACAGTACGCTGAGAATAATTATACAGAAACTCATCTGTTAGCAGGCATGTAATCATGTATCTTGACTGCTTATACTATAGGGTAATTATTTTTGGCAGATACAAAAAGTGCCTACTAAATTACAAAAACCCATGGATGAACAGAATTATCATGCACTTTGAAATCTCAAGCAAGGGGAAAGAAGTTCCCATTAATATAAAAGCATAAGCCCATGAAAACCTTACATCCCAAAACCATTAAACCACAATACGAATTGAGATTTTTTTTTTAATGGGAAAGTTAAAAAAATTGTTCCATAATTTCATAATCAGGGAAGCATTAAACTATGACCCATACAACTGGATTCATGAGTTCTCATGAGTTCTTTGTAATTCCTGCTCGCTCAACTAGCAATACATCAGATATACATACTAGGCCAATCCAAATGGGATCAAAATCTTGGGTATTTGAAATAACTTATACTGGATTAAAATATCACATGAAGGTAGTCTTTAAAAGACTTTGGCCTACTAAACATCACCTTTTCATTGAGCATTGCAGTAAACTTCTTGACTTCATTCACATGCTCTTCTCTTTCATTCGATAAGGTTGTTTCAATGTTGTGCAGCTCCATGTTCAATTCAGAGATTAGCTTCTCTTTTGCATTTAAAGAATTCTCAAGTACACTGTTAGAGTCTAAACTGTCACTGCAAATAAAAGCAAACAGTAATGTGAAGACTGTGGTCCAATTCAAAAAGAATAAAAAATCATAGAAGCAAAATAAAACGCTTTGAGCAGTATTGATGAATGAGCCTGCATAACAGATAGACAGACAAATAGGTAGAAAATCAAAACAAGTAGCACTGCCTACTGAGTAATTTTCTGTACGATTAAGTTCAACAAAACTAATCCATCGCTTAACTGACAATAAATCTTGTCTTTCATCAAGGGAAGATTAATAAGTTTGAGGATCCAAATAACCACTTCTGTGTGCTTTTAGAGCATATTGCAAATTGTTATAATCTTTTGAAGTAACATGTATCTTTACTCGGGTATTTTGGAACAAGAAGTTGCAACTCGGTCTAAAGAAAACAGGAAATTGATAACATAAATTAAATTGGTTTACTAAATGAAAAATGAACAGAATATGAGCGGCATTCATACCTTTTCTTAATTTGATTATCGTCATTAGCCGTTTGTAACTGAGACCAGAGGACCCCCTGCATTGACAAAGAAAGATCACTAGAACAAACAGTTAATTCTGACTGAACATGAAATGATTACAGCAGTGGTAAAAGTAACAAATTTTAATAACTCAACAGAGCACCTAATATAGAGAAAGAATAGGACAACACCTCCTAAGCTTTCATTCCACTAGGAAGGGTTGGCAACATAGATCCAATAATGCCATTGAACTGAATCAAAATTAAATTTTTAGGAAATACCATTAGAGCAAGGTCTTCTTTAACAGTTTCTCCTAAAAGTTTTTCTTGAATCCTCTAGCCAATAAACAAAGGGATTGGCTTGCTTTTTTACATGGCCTGTCCCTTTAGATCTTAACTGTTTCTCTGTATCTATATTAGGAAGTGTTATCCTCTTTTGTACATTCTCTTCTCTAGTAATTATTTTTTCTTTCAATCCCAAAAGGACAGAAGTTATTTTCAATCTTTCTGTACCTTCTTTTTTAACCAGACTATCTTCAGCTTGATCTACTTCATTAGAAGCTGTGTTCGTCTCCTTCTTACATGACCAAACCACCTTATTAGAGTCCTATGATCTCCTCCTCACATTGTTTCTGATCTGTTCGTTTCTTTCATGTCCAATCATCAACCTCAATATTCTCATCTCTCTACAGTTAATAGAGTAAACGACAATGGACTACAATGTTTCATCAGAGAACTCAAAATAATTTGAATTGAGCATGCACAGGCATTTTTATGCTGTATTCAAATAGTCTTTCTGGCTATATTCTCCGCAAGTCAGCCTGTTTCATTGACTATTCTACCTGATTTAAAGAAAGCTACTCAATACACGGGAGACCCTTTTGCCAAGCAACACACTTGAAGAATTTGAAAATAAAGCACCCGATACACAAAAACGAAAATCATATTTTGAAAACAAATGAATATTTTATAAATTGCACCTTCTCTCTTTCCAAACTAAGTAGCATTGTTTGTGCTCG
The DNA here is from genome assembly GCA_013621005.1 of Aeschynomene evenia. Lineage (NCBI taxonomy): Eukaryota > Viridiplantae > Streptophyta > Magnoliopsida > Fabales > Fabaceae > Aeschynomene > Aeschynomene evenia. Next base: position 33,575,126 of record CM024267.1, read on the forward strand.
TTCAACTTCATCCATCAGAAGAGTCACTTCTGATTGCTTAGCTGCCCTCTCTTCATCTGAAATTTCAAAGAAAAAACAAGATCATTTTCTTCAAAATTGAAGCATATCAGGTGAATCATGATTTCGATATGCAGCAAGAAAGGCATAGTGCCAAGGTTATACAGCAATCAAATAACTTATATTACATATTCATCTTTAAAAAAAAGAAAGCATATGAAACAAAATTTAAATAAGAACTATTTGACTACCAGACTGGGCACGGAGATCAAACAACTGGTTTTGCGCAAGTTCATGTAATTTTTGCATATTGGAAACACTTTCTTTGGCATGCCGCAACTGGTCTTGCAGTGCTTGTTCCCTGCATACAGTAAAGAGATCATAAGTTTAGGTAAGCAATGACAAGACAAACAAGTACAGTTCCAATATAAAGTACTAATTAGTTAAAGAACAGAACAAGAGAGACAAACTGAAAGAAACCATGTGTTTGATTATAGGAAAAGGGGACAATTCGCAATTGAAGAAATAGATTCACATACTCTTCCTCCCTCACAGCAAATAGAAAGCTAATGGGAACACTCAACCATAAAAGATAAAAAAATAAAACACAACACGGTTCATTTGAGAGACCTGAAACCATCCAATTTCACACACACACTCTCTCTCTCACACACACACTCCCTACCTTCCTTGCTTATCCTTCTTGCCCTACAGATTCTGTTTCTTTCCTCCCATCACCCTGCCATATGTGCAGGTAGATGTTTCGAATCACATTGTATCTTCTGCTCCAATCCAACCCCATACTCAATCCTTGCTTCCCCCCCACCCCTCTCTCTCTCTCTCTCTACCCTTCCCTCCCTGCCTTCCCTTATTATATTCTTGCTACGAACAGAGTCCATTGCTTTCCTCCATCACCCTGCCACGTGTGCAGGCAGTTGCTTGGAGTCACATTGTTTCTCCTGCTCAGGTGGGGTCTTAATCACATGCTTCTCCAACCTTTCTTCTTACAGTCCACACCTTGGCAGTAGTAAGAATGCCAACACAAACAAGCTTATAACCTAAATGCAGTGGTATCATGTGATAAACTGAATGAACAAACAATTAGCAATAGCAGACAAGAAAACACCTTTCTTTCAAAACTTCCAGCGTTTTCTGGTTCTCTTCTGCCAAACTGCGTTGCTTAATCTCCACAATTTCTTTCACTTTCTCTTCCATCTGACTCACATAAGTTTAAACATCATATTAAAACCCATGAAAAAGAGGTAGGCGTAATTGTAACTGAATTTTAAAGATTTAAGGGATTCATAGAATTCTAGTAATGTTGTAACAAATGCATTATAAAGTAACCAATATCAATACAATGATCAGAAGGAACTTGTTACTACTTGATCAACATGATAAATTTATTGATGTACATTTGGGGCTAGTCATCACAATTCACAAAATTCCTTACAACAGATGGAAGAATTCTGCAGTTTATATTTGTACACCCAAAAGTGGACACTCTTCCACATCCATGGATGGAAAATAAGAGTTTGGGTGTTGGAGTGGAGGCCGCACCAAAATCCAAAGGAAGTGGAATAATTATCAGCACAGGGTACAAGGGGATGGGTGTACAAACAACATTTCTCATAGATTTAAGGGAAGCTGTAGTAGACACATTAGATAATGCCCATATGTAGAGCAGCCTTTATTCGATACACCTAAATTATAGCCATTCTTTGAAAGTATCACCAAATTAAATTGAATGGAAAAAAAGGTAAAGAATACTCTACCTAATAAAAAATATAATCACAATATATTCTTGATAATGCAGCCATGCATACAAAAACCCAAAATGGACACATGTAAAGGCACTAATGGGAATTTCTTCTCCAAAAAAGAAAGAAAATATGGCATGATGTAATCATATACACAATATCATAAGCATTAATAACCTGTTGCTCTAATTGACGATTTCTGTCTTCAAGTCTTCGTATTGTAGCTTGCTGATTCTTCAAGTGAGTTGCCTCTGTCCTGAATTCCTCAAGCTCAATTTTCATTTTTCGGTTCTCGGATTCAAGCTCAGATAACTTGATATCTTGCTCCTGTAGAAAGAAATAAGAATGTATTATAACATAAACAAGCACACACAGTGCACAGAAGTTTCATGCATACAACTCAGCAAGTAGGAGTGAGAAATGATGGAAACCTAAATTGGTATCTGTGATCATACATACTAAGAATACAGCAGGGTGGCTGATTTCGCTGTAGGTCAAGAGATGGAAAACCCTCAAAACCAGTTAGGGCCAAAAAGGAAAAAACAAAAGAAATATTAGATATTAGAAACAAGAATTCTCACCCAAATTCAATTTTATTGCAAGAACAAACCCTTAAAGATACATGCATTTTGATCCAAATAAGAGCGCACAAGTGAATATCATAAACTGCACACTGTCCACTGAATTTTGGGCTCATTTTTATCAAATTCTTTCTAATGAACCAACAGGAACTCAATAAAAATAGCATCATTACTTGCCAATGAGGTGTAGCTCAAGTGGCATTTCCCTTGGTCCAAGTGACTAAGGGGTTTGAGTGCAGGGTCAGGGGTTCAATCCCCACATGCCCATCCCATTCCCCATTTCCCCCTTAGCTCCACTAGGAGCTCCTAAGAACCAAAAAAGAAAAAATAAAAAAAATAGCATCATTACTTGAATAGGTTTAGATTTGAGAATCATGCATTCATAACCACCTCCTGTACATACATACATTAATATTACAAATAGTTATAGTTATACGTGTGCAAACTGAAAATGAAAAAGCATGAAGCAGCTAAGTGACAACACTGGAAACTCACAGCAATCGATGCGAGAGCAGGATAAGGATCTGGAGCTTCATAGAGCTTTTGGTAGATGTTGAGGAAAGCATTTTCTCCGAATTTTGCTCTCTTAGTCAGATTGTCAACCTCTTCCTGGTAACCCTTAAGCAAGGAGTTAAACAAACTTAACTTATCCTCAGGTGAAGCTTTCTTGAAGTCTGTCAAGCACTTACACGATTACTATGCAAGTGCTACGTGTATAATTATTTGTCGCATAATTTGGAAAAAGAAGCAAAAGCATAAAGAACACATACCTCTAGTGTTCTCGGCAAGCTTGCGCCTATTTTTCTGACTGTTTTCCTGGTTTTCTGCAATACGAAGCCCTTGTTCATCTAATACCGATTTCTCCTTCTCCAACTCAAAATCTGAATAAAAACGATAGCACAAAAAATATCACACTAATATATCAGCGTTTATAATCCACAATCGGTGTTTCCTATACGTGCCTTAAGACTTCCATTCTTCTTTTGGCACAGTCCAAAGATGATAGAGATCATCAAATAAATTCGAAAAAAACAAAATGATAATAATGATGATTTTGAGGCTAAAAAACAAAATAAACACACGCACATGTACACAAACAATAACTGGAGTATCTTTGATTCCGTTTTCATCTTCTGTTATTGACTTATTGTTCAATGCATTTTCTGGTTCCAGGATTTTGTGAACAAAATAGTAAATAAAAACCAAAAACAAGATTTAGTTGCTTTCACTATATTCACTACTTACTTCGAAAAATCCTAAAAAACAAGAAACACAGAAAATGAAGACGTGAAAAAGAAAAAAGAAAGCAAATAGAAGTTGAAAGCTATTAATTAAAAAAAATTAGTGGAAGGAAAAAACGTGCAAGTGAAGTTTCGTTGTTGTGCTACGTTGCAAGAATTGAACGCAATGCTATGCAAAATTGGATACCTTTCCAGAATGCAGAGACGACGGAGATCGGAGAAGACGAGGGAGAGGTCGGTTTCTCCCTCTCGGATCCCGATCCACCTTGCGGAGCCTCCATTTCTGCACTTTTCGGATCCGCAGTGTGAAGTTATCTTCTTCAAGAAATTCAAATTCTCTGTCTTTTTGTGTGCGTAACGGAGAAACGGATCTGAAAGTTTGCGAAGAAATGGCTTCGGCTAAGTTCTTTTGTATGATTGTATCACAATCAATCATCATCATGTATTCGTAATTCGTAATTTTCATAATCCATGAGCGTTTTGCAGGTGCGGGGTTCAGGAAGGTGACACCGTCACAGATAGGCTCACTATGGAATTAAGGTTCACTTTCGTACCTCAAAATTGTAAATGTGATTCACCTTAATCCATAAAATTTTGAAATTAACTCTTTAGTCCTTCAAATTGCAATTTGTAGGTTACTTTAGTCCCTGGTATAAAATATGACACATCGTCAAACACGTGGCGTGCCACGTGTCACTAACTTGCTACGTCAGCAAATTAGTAACAGTTGACTAACAGAAATTTGACCAGGGACTAAAGTGATCTACAAAATACAATTTGAGGGACTAAAGAGTTAATTTCAAAATTTTAAGGACTAAAGTAAATCACACTAACAATTTGAGGAATGAAAATAAACCTGCTCATATATTATCGTTTTGGGCCTAGAAACACCTTTGGGCTTCTTGCTGTACTATTTTGGGCCTATACACAACGATACAATTGTACGGCTTTGTATGACCGAAAAGGAAAAAAGATATATGTAAAATTGTGAACTAGGCTTTTCAAAATAGGGTTGTTTCATATATTAACAGTTTGCATTGTCATTCAATCATATATTATTGTATTAGCAATGATAATTGAGTCAACTATTCATTACTTAAAAATAAAAGATTCTGATTTGATGTTGTGTAAAAATACATTAAAATTAAACTCTTCGGAATATTTTGAAAATAAAGATTAAAGCTTTTGGCGTTGAAGTAAGAATTTCTGGCTTCATACGGATTCAACGCACATGTAAAACTATATATTAAATATTAGAAAACTAAGATTAATATAAAGTTGCTTATATCCATTTTAATTAATTCTTCAATCAAATAATAGCATGTGTATACTTTTATTAGAATTAGTACTTAAAATATTTTATTCTCAAGAAAAATGTCCGCCTATCCTAAATGATAATAAGAATGAAAATAATTTGAGATTCTATTCCATGCATTACATTACACTATACATAAATGTTATAAGGGATGTGGATTTTAGATGAACGGTGAGTTCTACTTGAATGATGTTCACACTTCATCTAATTATAGATGAAATATTTGTTGATACATAGATCAAAAAAATTTCATACAAATAACATAAGTCTAGTTTGTAATACACACAGCCTTGGGGATTGCAATCAATGCTATTTTAGGACCTGCATATCAGCAAAATTGCATTGAATGACACTTAAAAGTTTAGAGCAGGTAGTTCGGCTACATATAGATTTTGGTCCAAAAATAAAAAAGTCAAACCTCACATCAACACAAAAAAAAATTGACAAATACTTTAAAAAGAATAAGCACAAACAGATACTAGTTTGGTAGAAGTATACAATGTTTAATTGCACCATGAGTTTTCTTTTGGCAGAGTAGCAAATTCAAAGTAGTTGAGATTGTAAGTACTAATTAGGAACATACTGCAAAATTTTCTGATTGTATAGCAGTCATTATCACATTAATCTGTGTGATTTTATGCTAATCCATCATGCATGGCATATCAAAGAAATTTAGTGCTAACTGCTTTTTCAAAACCTGCAAAACCAGTTTAGTCCTTGGAATATCTTATCGCTGATGAAATCAATAGCCCTTGAAATAAACTATATTCAACTGTGACCCTTCAAATCAGCAACCTAATCTTTTGGGGACCAAAATAATTGGTATTACAAAATCTTGTTATGTGAAAGAAGACATATTTTTTCATTGCAAAATGCATTAAGACTTATGCAACATAACTCAACTAAAAATTTGTCCCGTGATAATAATAATTGTTCAGTGTTCTAGCAAGTATATTCAGACTTCAACAACCTCTACACGCATATAACAAAACCACTTGCAGTATAGAAGTCAAAACTTTAAATCAAATATGTTTTCCAATGCATAAGGTCTAACACCATGTTAAGATCAAATATGGGTAAGAAAACAAGTTTTTTTTGTTTTTTCCACAAGAAAGAGAAATGGAAGGAGCAACTATAGCATGGAGCAAAAGCACTATGTCTACTTTCTAGCATGTGTCTGTTAACTCTCAGCTCCATATCAGCAAGAAGATAAAAAACATTGTTTAAAACTCAAAACAACAACTTCTCAAATGACAATGGAAATTTCATTTTTTTTTCAACAAATGCCGTGTAAGAGAACCAATTGAAACAACTCTTAGCATTCTCTCCTATCTCAACCAGTCAACCTACCCAGCAACAAATCGTTATTAACCAATAACCCTTTCTAATGTGACATGGACCAATAACTAAGAAAAACTCTGCATCAACGAACTTTGGTCTTTTTTGTCTGGCCTTGACCACGAAATGCTGCACAAATATTCTTCCAGCAGTGTGTGGAAATGAGGAAGGGTATAACGATCCAGGATGCATTTGCTCCAATGTAGTATGCATAGTAGTAAAACGAGTTTGTAGAAAAATTGTCACCTTGCAAGATTGCTGATACATAATATACAACAGTTCCGTATAACTGGCCAACTGAGATCACTAACTGAAGTACATATCGATACGATTTTGCAGCACCTATCGCATACCTGTTGTCCACAATGGCATCATCTAATGCTGAGTTAAAACTAGGTAAATAGAAATTCACTAGCTGCAATGCAGTGTCATAACTATAAGTCAACAATCATGCATCTTGATCATGCCTTTTGTTCTATTTTTCAGAGAAAAAGAAACAAAGAAACTTACACTGCTAGAAGGCATGCTGGACCCAAGAAAACTGTGGTTAGTCCTTCAATAGTAACAACCCCTGCATCCCTTCCGGCATACCTTGAATCCCCTTTGCTGTATTCCTTCCCTGTTGATTGTTCATAAAAACTTTCTTCAACCAAAACTGATAATTATTTGAAAGAAAATCCAATTCTAACAATGATTTAATCTTGAGGTTGAGTGATGCGAAAAGACAGTTAGATGACTCACAAACTTCAGCGAGGTAGAAGCCAGTATTATCCTTGTAAAACTCCGGCGTGAAGACAAAGTAACCCTCAAGAATCAGGTGTGTGAGGCCTGTGAAGCCCCACCAGCACATTAGCATCCTATCAAGTTTTGTTTTCTTTGGCGGGCGTCCTGTCAAGTACAGATACATGAAAATATGTAATCAAAATCTGAATACCCAAATTCATTTCAACCTAAACCATGATGGAACTTGAATATGAGTGATAATGAAATCCATATACAGAGTCTAAAACTTGAAACTGCAACAATTGACTTGGTGTGAGTGCCTTGTGAAGAGTTTATGCAAAGGAGACATGCGCACTCTAAAGGACAAACGAAGCAATTTCTTATTCAGACTTTAGTGCACAAACTAAAACTCCTGCTTCTAGAACTTAGTCCAGGGATTGTGGTTTGAAGAAAACATCTTCATATAATGATTAGGCCAATGTTTGCTAAGCAACAAAATTGAATAGGTTCAGGCAACAAATGGAAATCCCACTACATGATTATTAGGCCATAGTCCTAAATACCAAATCATAGGCAGAACAAAGTTAATCAAAGAGCCAACTTATGAACTCATGCCACATTGTATTCTCTGAACAATGAAAAACAAAAGCAAGGAAAGAACACATTAGATATCTCAAGTCCTACAGTGAAATTCTTAGTCCCACTCAGTCACATCAACAGAATTTTCACAAAAAGGCAAATTTAAAAAAAGAGGATCTAATATTTGACAAATAAAAATCAAGATTCATCGACAAATATTAGATACACTTTCAATTCAAACTAATATCCAATCACATGAAGCTTGATTTTACTTGTAAAATAAAAATCAAGATTCATCGACTAATATCCAATTCAAACTGCAGTGGCTACTATAAAAAGCAAAAAAAAAACGTCTTTTTCACAGAACTGAGCTAATTACCCTAATGGGTCATTTGATCAAGCAACTGATAGACAAAATTCAAACTTTTTATGAAATCTTTCAATCAGCACAACTATAACACCGTTCCTTTCACCTCAAAACAAAGCAAAAAATGGAAGCTTTCGAGTGTCCCATTTTGATTGAAGTGAAAAAAATGACAGAATGAATGAAGCTATGCAGAAAATGAAAGGAAAGAGAGGAAGGAATGAAGGGGGCAGAGTTGGTACCAGAGAGGATCCAGATGAGAGAAACGACGAGGAGAGAAGAGATGCCATAGACAGCGAGGATTTTGGACTGAGTGAGGAAGCACGGAACGTAGCCAGGGAGATGCAAGTCTTTTGGGACGTATGGGTGAGATCCCTCCATCTTCTTTCTTCGCACTTAGCTCGTTTCTGCGATTTGGATGAACAAATGAAGCAATTGGGATTTAAGGCACTGTTGTAGTGTTGACTCTGTTTGAATTGGATAGAAGACGAAAACAGAGTGTCAACTATTTTATGCATTGCAGGCAGTGATAGGTTTTTTTATCCATCGTTATTGGATAGTGGGTTGCATGATACACTTTCGATTAGCCACACAAGCTCCTGCCTTTTGGTTATTTAGCCACGTTTTGTTTCTCTTGACACTTTTTTCCTTTATTCACGTTTGATTTTCATTTAGCAACGGTAACATAACAGTATATGTACAACGTAAAATCATCTAACTTTCATTCAACTTGTAATTATATGCTGATGAGATCCATTAACAAACAAACCCTACAATTGTGTTTAATAAGTTGGATGTTGGTTGGATAAATTTTAATTTTGATCCATTGTAAAAATATTTTACACTGTCATCCATTTAAAATATTTTCGTTTGTATGACTTTTTAAATAGTGGACAGAGAAAATATAATATTGACTGACGTGACAGTACATGATTACATAACATTGTAAAAAAATTATACATTATCAAAAAATTAAATCCATAATTTTATTTGTTTAAGAATTTTAACCAATGTTTATTAATTTTTCTCATTTTATTTCTTATCGATGAACGAGAGAGAGAGTAAATATGATAAATAATTAAAATAATTATTATTATTATACATAATATTATAAAATATATTCTTAAATTATGCTGGATCGATATCTTTTTTACATTCTTCTTGAATCTATGTACACATTTAAAATTGGACAATTAAAATAAAATAAAATAAAAGTATTTATTTTTACTATTTTGCAAAATTGGAGTTTCTCACACATGCACTTAACAATGTATATTGTATGTTGTGCATATATCATATATTATAAAGAAAGATAATATTACCACATGTGATATATGTTATATATAACATTAATATATGTTGTGTATAATATGTCGTGTATATTACATATTATATGTTACTGTTTATTGCGTGTTTCAGTTGATTTTAAATTGTGGACCAAGAATTTATGGTTTAGATATTTAGGTAGATATAGTACTTATTATTTACAATCAATTACATGAACAAAAACTTGATTAGAAAATATACATTTTCTTCACAAGGTAAGGATTAAAGTCAATATTAATAAATCTAAATGGACCAATATGGTCCTTTAACTCACAAGTCTGCTATATATAGGCCATTGTTGGTTGCCCTACATTATGTGGAAGTGAGTGTGATGCTATATGGATGATAATATATGGATGGACCACTAAATAATAAATATCTATAGGGTCGAGAACATACCCTTTCTCACCTCCTTCCTATATTCCCATTCTCACCAGAATTTTTAATTTTCATGGATATTCACCAGTTTAGTAAAAATAAATGGGTTTCTCTCTCCTGATATTCCATGAAATTTAAGAGTATCAATACAATTTGGTAATAATAATGTTTATCGTACAACATAAATACGACCAACTAATATCCAACGTGTGTTATATATAACATGAAATGTATACTATATGTACGTTTCATATTATGTATAGCACACGGTTGCATATTTCATAAAAATTATTGTTTTGGTAATTATTATTACTCATGACAATTCCCGTATTATAAGGCTATCTTACACTCACTTGGTAGTTAGAACATTACATGCAGTATTATTTATTTATCTTCCCACTGATCTCTTTCCAAATTCATATATCCGTTAATTAGTAAAAAAAGAAGTTATGGAGGGATCATCTCAAGTCTCAGAGGTTCATCCCTACATGCCAAGGGAGTTGCATCTCCCTGGTTATGTTCCTGGCTCCCTCTCTATGTTCACAGTTCTCTCTGTCTATTCCTTCTTCTCTCTCATTGTCGTTTCTCTTGTTTGGATCTTCTCAGGTAGGCTATTTAATTATATATACCAACTAATTAATTAGCGAGCCATCATGTGCTAATTATGCTAATAGTACGCGTTTTAATTTCTTAATTAATTTTCACAATTTTATAATACAATTGCTTAATTAGCTTGTTTAAACCATTTGATCGATATTCTTTTTCTTTTTAAATGAAAAATGCATGTTACACTCATGAATTCATCACAAGTCACAATATAATATAATATAATAATAATAATTAACTTCCATATGTTTATGTATATATGCAGGGCGCATAGGAAAGATAAGAAAAGTTGATAGAGTGCTAATGTGCTGGTGGGCGTACACAGGCCTCACACACATCATTCTTGAGGGTTACTATGCTTTCTCACCAGACTTCTATAAGGATAACACTGGCTTCTATCTCGCTGAACTTTGTGAGTCATTTTTAATTAGCTTGAAAGTACTTAATTAATTTTATATGTCAACAATTAATTAATGGTAATATATATATATATATATATATAGGGAAGGAATATAGCAAAGGGGATTCAAGGTATGCTTCAAGGGATGCAGGAGTTGTTACTACTGAAGCAATTGCTGCAGTTATCTTTGGACCAGCTTGCCTTCTAGCTCTGTAAGTTAGCTTTTATATATAGAAGAAGCTAAGCTACCATATATATTTATATTTATTTATATATATATATATATACATATCACAGGTATGCAATAGCGAATAGAAAGCCATATAGCTACATACTTCAATTTGCAGTGTCAATTGGGCAGCTATACGGAGCTACTATTTATTATATTATTGGAGTCATGGAAGGTGCCAACTTTTCTGCAACCTCCTTTTACTATTATTCCTACGTTGTTGGACCCAATACCACTTGGATTGTCATACCTTTGATCATTGCCACCTACTGCTGGAACAATATCTGTGAGGCAGTTCAAGCCACCACCACCAAGAAGAATAAACTTTATTGATCAAGTATATATAATTTAAAGTTCTGAGTTAATAATAATGATGATGTAAGTTGGGATAGATATGTTTGAGAATTGAGATCGACAGTGTATGTGTGTTTTGAAGAACAGAAATTCAAATTCTGGAGACATAATGAAAAATCAGTCAAAATATCAATAAATAGTACACAATATATAATATATAATATACACAACATATATATTATGAACAACATATATCACATGTGTTAACATGATCTTTCTGTACAATATGTAATATATGTTGGGTATAATATATGATATATGTTGTGCATATTATATATTGAATACTGTTATGTTATTTTATTGTAGCTTGAACTTTGAAGAATTGTGTCAATTGATTCTCCAAATCACAGCTGTATTAATTATTTATCTAGAAGAAGATGAAGAATATATATGTGAAATTTCTAAATGTCATTTGAGAGAAGGTGTGTATGTTTTTATGAGTTAGGGGTAAAAGTAATTAAGTTAGGCCAAAGACAGAAAACATACACTTCCATATTATATCTATGAACCCCAATTTTTTTTATCAAAGAGTACACTTTTAGTTCTTTTAATTTGCTCTTTGTTTATTTATTTTTTACCCTCAAAAACACACACATAATCAACTTCATTTCTTTTATTTTTCTATATTTAATATTTTTAAGATAAATTATAAGCATTTAAGCATATTCATTAGTTTTATGCATTATTAAATTGAATGTATTTTTTATTTTACCTATTAATTTATTTTAAAAACATGTAACATAATTATTGTAATAGTCTAATAGCTATTTAATATTATTTTTATTATATTGTGATAATAATAAATGAGAAGAAGAAGAAGAAGAAAAGTCTTTTATAAATAAAAAATGAAAAAATATATAAATTTTAACTGGAATATCATTTTCAAATCTAACAAAAATGTAATATTTAATTTTTTTATTTTTTAAATATTTATTCAATAATTCAAACCATTATACTTGTCTTTTTGATCTATTCCAGGATCCCGTCTCAAGCAAAAGTCAAGTACTACAAATTTAACAAACAAATCATTCAAAAACCACTTTAATTCACAAATCACAGGTCCACATGATCTCTAAAAAAAATATTGCAAAAATATGAAATAATGAGCTAGCCTAGGCTGCGTGTGAGAAAAAAAGAGATGCCGCTTACAAAAGTAATAATGTTTGACGTACAACAGAAAACTTCTTTCAAACGTATGTTATTTATGTTACAAGATGTGTGCTATATGTACATGGATAGCACACGTTGGATATAAGTTGGACGTATTTCTGTTATACGTCAAACACTATCGATCCAAAAGCCTTTTTTATTGTGCCCTAATTATTTTTCTATTTTTAGGTCATGTCCATTTACTTAATAAATTATGCACATTTTCTTTACAATTTATATATAAATACATTAATTTTTCAATGAATCAAAAAAATTAATATGATTATTATTTTAAAATGGAAGTACCGAGAATTATTGCAGTACAATTCACAATTCTTGTTGCTTTAACTTTAATTTTTTATTGTATATCAATTTTATCGATTTATCGTGTCAGTTTAGCTTGAGACGCACGAAAATTGAGGTGTTAGAATATAGTAGTATATTATTTTTAACCATAATTTAATTTGATTTTATATTCATGCATGAGTGTCCTACTATGCTTAAAAAAAATACTATATTAGCTAGATTCAATGGTCAAGCATGTTCACTAAAAGGCTGTCTTTGAATATACAAAGAGGATAAAGATTTGTAATTTGTTTGGTTCGGGGACAAAGATAAATTACTCATTTTTATACCTGTTTTATCCAAAATTTCTGAAGCTCCATATTATTAACGTACAAACTACAAAGAGATGAAGATGAGAGATAAAAACTCTTTTACAAAATAGTTCAATAATGATCTGATTAGGATAAGAAAATACAGTATCATTTTATCTTTATAATTATTGTCTCTATCCATTTAATTAAACGAGATAGGAGGATAATAATTCTTACTGTATTATTATTGTCTCTATGTTCTTATCTTAGCTTTCTGTCTTTGACCCTTTAACAATCCGAATTGAACATAATATCCTTATTAAAGTAAATATTAACTTGTCTAGTGATATATATACATGCTTTTTTTTAATATTGAATGTACTTATTAGCGATTAAGTAGAGTCATACTGCTTGTATTTTTTTTAAATTTAAAAATATTTCGTGAATAATTAGAAACAATTAACCAACAAACAATGTATATATATTAATATGTATAATGTATATGCATTATTGTATATAATGTACATCAATTAAGAACATTTAGACACAATTTTCTACATTTTAAACTAAAATAATTCTCGATTATGTTTATTCAAAGTCAACTTTATTCGGTAACCTCAAAAAATAATAATATACTACTCTTTCTTTTCCAACAATTGTCACTACTTCTATTTATTTGATACATAAAAAAAATAAAGATAGTTTGAATTCAAATTACATTAAGATTCGTTGAATTTTTTAATATGTAAAAGAAATTGAAAGTGACAATATATAATTGTTGTGGAATGGAAGAATGAAGTAGTATAAGTACATGTGATTATTTATCAGCTTAAAAGAGCCTACACTATTCTCATTCAAACTCAAACACACCCTCAAAAATGTTTTCAACCTTGACGATCTTAGGATGGATCCTTTTAGGATTCATATTCATCCTCTCAACTACTTTAATTCGTCGAAAACAAACCCAACATGACCGGAAAAAACCACCACCAGGTCCACCGGCTCTGCCGGTAGTAGGCCACCTCCACATGTTGGGTACTCATCCTCACCGTACATTTCAAACATTGTCCAAAACATATGGTCCTATCATGTCTCTACGACTGGGACGCGTCCCAGCCGTAGTTGTCTCTTCTCCTGAAGCTGCCGAGCTATTCCTGAAGACAAATGAGATCGCTTTCGCCAGCCGACCTAAAACTGAAGCCTCAGAGTACTTCTCATACGGGCACAAGGGCATGGTATTCTCGGAATACGGTCCCTATTGGCGCAACATGAGGAAATTGTGCACCTTGCAGTTTCTGAGTGCGTCCAAAATAGAGGCTTTAGCGCCTTTGAGGAAATTGGAGGTTGAGAAAGTGGTGAAGTCACTAGAGAAATGCGCAAAAGATGGTGAAGTGGTGAATGTGAGCGAAGTGGTGTATGGCCTTGTAGAGGAAATTGTGTATAAGATGGTGTTGGGATGTAGCAAGGTTGAGGAGTTTGATTTGAAGGGGCTGATTCGCGAAGGCATGATCTTGTCTGCCAAATTTAATGTTTCTGATTATGTGCCTTGCCTCAAGATGTTCGATTGTCAGGTACTATTATTTTTTCTTTATCTTTTTTAAATGCTTCTCAAATTATATTGTTTGTTGAGATTTGAATCTAAAATTTTATTTGTTATCTAAACTCTTCATTATTAAATTAAATCCTAGTGACACTTATTTATGTTGTTTGCTTGATTAATAATGTAACCCATTAATGTTCAATAATTAATTAATGAGCATTGTTATATATGTAAAATAAAAATTCAGTCAAAATAGCCAACATATTGTGTACAACATATATGAATATAATATATCCAACGTTTATCACATGATGTACACAATATATATAGCATGTTGCAATGAAATATAATGTTGTAACTGTACACAATACGTGATATATGATGTGCACATTATATTTATATATATTGTGCATTTGACTAATTTTTTTTTATTGTACATCAAGTATTTACCTAAATTAGTTAATTATATGTCTCAATAATGCTAAGTGAACAATAAAAAACCAGCTCATACAGTCAATGGGCCTATTTTGGCTTTGGTTTTGGCCCAAATAATCATTGAGATTGTAATGGGCTGAGTAATTATGGTCAAACATCTTATTTATGGGCTGATTGGGCTGATTTTATATTATTCATTTATCATCACCCATATCTCTACATACAGTTTAGGTTGTTCTCTCTCTGTGTGTAAACAATAAATATAGATGAAAGTAATAAATACATAATTACTTTTACGAGCAAAATCAAGAAGAATTTCACATCATCATTACAATCAAATATAACTAATCTAATCTAATAATTTGATTTTGTTATTGTGATCAGGGACTAAGACGGGACATCAAAAGAATCAGTAAAGCAGTTGACCAAGTTTTGGAGAAAATAATCAAAGATCATGAAAATGCTTTCAAGAATGAACAGGATTACCAACACAAGGACTTCATAGACACAATGCTCTCATTGATGCACCAACCAATCGACCCTTATGATGAACAAAACAGTACCATCGATCGAACTAATATAAAGGCAATAGCCTTAGACATGATTGCCGCGGGATTCGACACTTCCGCAACCGTTGTTTTGTGGGTCTTATCCGAACTTTTAAGGCATCCAAGAGTGATGAAAAAACTCCAAGACGAAATAAGTAATGTATTTGGGATGAACAAAATGGTGCAAGAGAACATTGATTTATTCAATTTGAGTTACTTGGACATGGTGATTAAGGAGACACTCAGATTGCATCCAATTGGAGCCTTGATTATTCGGGAATCAATCCAAGATATTGTGATTCAAGACTACTACATCGAGAAATCTTCTCGAATCTTCGTGAATTACTGGGCCATAGGGCGAGACCCTAAGATATGGTCCAGTAATTCGGAGGAGTTTTATCCGGAGAGGTTCTTGGATAGCAATATGGATGTTCGAGGGCATGATTTTGAGTTGCTACCATTTGGAGCTGGTCGAAGAGGATGTGCGGGTATGAATTTGGGTCTGGTTAGTGCTAAGTTTGTGTTGTCCCAGCTTGTGCATTGCTTTGATTGGGAACTTCCATTGGGCATGAATAGTGATGACTTGGACATGACTGAGGTATTTGGCCTCTCAATGCCACGAGCCACTGACTTGCTTGCCGTGCCAACATATCGTCTGAATAATAAGATGGCTTAAAATGAATCAATCAATTCTATATATTATATTAGCTAGTTTGAGGTTCAAGGTATAATGTATATATAAGAAGAGTATTATTAGTAACACAAATGTTGGTACATACAAAATTATCTTATACCCTTTTCTCCATCTATAGTATGTTGGTAACTTTAATGCATATATTGGTAAATTATCAACATATTATGGATGAAAAAAAAGATGTATAGTAATTTTATATGTACTAATAACATCCTTCTATTAGTAAATAGAATAATGCAATATATTTTTCTTTATCCTTATATTTAGATGAAAATATTGACAACATGCCAATATTTACATTAAAATTACAAGAATAGAAAAGAAGTGTATGCCACTGCTCTATTATTCTATATACTAATAATATTATGGTATATATAATATAGTAAGTGTTTCACACCAATTCAATTGAATATATTGTCTTGCGTCCACATCCTTCAACTCTAGTACTATTTGTTATATTTTATTTGTCCATTTTTATTTTTTAATTTTTTTTATTTGTTCAGTTAGAAATTTGAGACAACTTTAAATATATTTTTTTTCTGTTTTATCTTTAATTAAATCATTCTCTTTTACCTAATAAATTAAAATGAGATCGAGAGTATGATAGTAATAATGAAGTGATTTAGATTAAAAGTAATACAGTAAATTATACTAATTTTTTTTAATTTTAATAGTGAACTGATTATTGTTTAAAATATTATGAAAAATGAAAATGATGGATAAAAAAAAAGAGTGAATATCTTATTTAGTCCCTCATAATTAATTTTGAGGACAATTTAGTCCTTCATGATTTGAAAGTGACAAAATAGTCCTCCAAAATGAATTTTATAGGATACTTTTAGTAATAATTTAGTCCTTCTGTTAAGTTTCTATTAACTGAGTTACAAATCTGACACAACTTAGGTGACATGTCATACACATCACTGCAACTCAATCAACATAAATTTAACGGAGGGACTAAGTTTTTATTTAATGTGTCCTACAAAATTAATCATGAGGAACTATTTTGTCACTTTTAAATCTTAAGAGATTAAATTGTCCTCAAAGTTACTCTTAAGGGACTAAATAGGATATTTACTCAAAAAAAAAAAAAAAAAAAGTAATGACTTAGTGACGAGACCTACCGCCTGGATGGGTCATACATTCGGTGCATGCTTCCCACGGACACACTAAGTTAAGCAGTGTTAGAGGCACAATAAAAAATCAGTTAAAATAGCTAATAAATTGAAATTTTGGCCATAATCACTCGGTCCATTAAAATTATATTAATGATTAAAATGTTATTTGGATCATAAAATGTTAAATGAGCTTTATTGGCCGAAAAAGTATTGTTAGTCAAAGATACGTGTACTAAGCCAACAAAAATATGATGGTATTTTCTTTTGAGAAGTAAAAGCTTATTACTCCCTCCGTCCATAAATAATTGTCTTTCTAAAAAATCCTCTTGTCTAATATTATTTGTCATTTTAGAATTTTAAAAAAACATTTATTATTCTTTTTCCTATTTTATCCTCACATGCATTCTCTCTCATATCTCTTATAATAATTATTACACAAAAAATTAAAAGGACAATTTAGTCATTATATATCATTTTTATATATGAAATTGTATGCTTTAATTACATTCTTAATAACCGTAAAAGTCTAAAATGTCATTTATTGATGGACGGAGGGAGTATAAATAATAGTAATGACTCAAAATGATTAATATTCTAGTACTTTCCCTATAATTTATTTAAGTAGTCATGGGGGATGGCAGCGAGGGGTTTGATCATTGGTGCAAGGGGGAAGGTTATCTTGGTATGGGATTAGATATGGCTGGAAGCACCATATGCTGCCAAGTGTTATGATGAATTGTTGCTTTATGTAATAGTCTTTGCATTTGTTGATTGTGTGGTGTCAAACAGTCGTAACACCTTATTGAAGTATGCATTAGGTAGTTTTTTTGCTAGGCGAGATTTTTTAACGAGGCTACTTGAATAAGGTTGATTGTTTGGTGTTTTGTTTAATCCAGGCTTCCTTCTTGGATACTGGTGTTCAGACTTATCGAAAAAAAAAATTTATTTATTATGTTCAAATTGAAGTTAACGTCGTCGTCGGTGGGCGGGATGCACGGCAATTGAGGTGCTGAGTATATATATATATATATATATATATATATATATATATATATATATATATATATATATATTATTAGAGAATATGATTGATATACTGATATCACCATATCAACAACTGATATCTATTAGAGAATATGATTGATATGGTGATATTAGTGATTGATATGATGTGATCTACATTGATTTAGGAGAAAATTATATAGTATCATTGATTGATTGACAATGATATAAATTTATATGATTTGATTATGTTTGCCTATAAATAGGCATTGACCCTTTGTACTTGAGGAGGATAAACGATTAATAACATTTTCATATTACTATACAGATTCATTTAATATAATTTCTCTCCATACTCTCTCAACATGAATTCTAACATGGTATCAGAGACATGGTATACAGATTCATTTAATATAAAAGAGTTCTTAGAACTCTTTTATATTTTATTTGATTATGTTATTCTATTTTCTATATTGTTTTTCTAAATATATATATATATATATATATATATATATATATGTTACCTTACCTCATAAAACCCTACATACAACCATCTTTGCACCATCTTCATGCCATTTTGATTAACTCATGATATGTCAACCAACGAAGGGGTTTACAACTTTATCCGTAAAAGTTGTACTGAAAAAATGGTTTGTAACTTTATCCATAAAAGTTGCATTGAAAAAAATGGGTTATCAACTTTGTCCGTAAAAGTTGCTCCGAAAAGGGTTTGTAACTTTCTCCACAAAAGTTGCATTGAAAGGGATTTGTAGCTTTCTCCACAAAAGTTGCACAGAAAATGGTTTGCAGCTTTCTCCACAAAAGATGCACGAAAATGAGTTTGCAGCTTTTTCCACAAAAGGTACATGAATCGACATGATTATGGTGTTCAAATAAGTTATGAAGTGAGATGAATTTTGGTTGTTGTAGTGGACATTGCAATTTTTTTTTCTTTCAAGTTGATTGTATTACATTAGTGATTTCAAGTTGGAGATGCACAAATTTGCACCCTCCAACTTGCGGGAGGGTATTAGAGAATATGATTGATATGATGATATCAGTGGTTGATATGGTGATATCAGTGATTGATATGATGTGATCTACATTGATTTAGGAGAAGATTATATAGTATCATTAATTGATTGACAATGATATTAAATTTATATGATTTGATTATGTTTGCCTATAAATAGGCATGAACCCTTTGTACTTGAGGAGGATAAACGATGAATAACATTTCCATATTACTATACAGATTCATTTAATATAATTTCTCTCCATACTCTCTCAACATGAATTCTAACATATATATATATATATATATATATATATAGATGAGGGATCCACTTACTCCAAGAGTAAGTCTTGATATACTTACTCCATCTTATAACTTTATATATACAATGAATTTGATTAATCCAATCGTTGAAATATTAATTTACAAAACATAGATCAAGTGTATAAAATTTCATAAAATTTTAATATAATTTGATGCTTCATCATCTCATGTTATTTCGACGTATAATATAATTTTGAAAATATATGTAAATATTGAGTGTTAGATAATATATCTATCTATGTCTGATTTTTCTGAAATTTGATATGCATAATCATCAAAATAATATCATAAAATTCAACGGTTGGATTGATCTAATTTTATGTTTATCGAAAGTTATTTGATGGAGACTTACTTCTGGAATAAGTGGATCCCTCCTCAATAATATTATATTAATATTCAAAGTTAAATATTCATCAAATATCTATTAAAATTATTGATAAAAAATTGAATATTAGAGTAGCTAATGAGAACTATATTAATATTAAAAAATAATACATTGAATTTTAATATGAAATATGAAAAGAATAGAAGCAAGCAAATATCTTTATTAAGAAAATATCAACTTACCCAAAAGTGATGTGCATGCTTATATTTTTATTGTTGAATGTACTCATTAGTGATCAAGTAGAGCCATAGTGCATGCATTTATTTTTATTTTAAGTAACAATCTTTATGGTGATGATTAGCTCAGCAGCCAGCTCGCCCCATATTTTGACCAGTCAATCTCATCGCAATTTTTTCTAATCGAAGTGTTAATTTAGATTAAGTAATGTTATATTTAATTATTTATATGTAGGAAAAAATTTCAATTTCTGCGCAATTTTATATTAATATTATTCAAATAAGATAGTCATTTCATTTAATAGTTAATACGAAATTATTAATACGAGATCGATATATTTTTATAAACATAATATTTTTCTTTTAAATACCTTTTTTAAGTGAATTTAGATACCGTTTTAAAAACGTGCAATATTTATCCTAAAATATTAGTTGAATTATTATTTTTTGATATTGTTCTTACCCTTCTAGAGTATGAGCCGACTTCTAATGGGATGACCAACTCATCTGGTCCTTGAGCTCTGAATACCTTCAAACCCAGGTTGAAGGTGTACCTTAAAAGACACTCTGACGTTCAAGTCAGCAATGGTCTAGAAAGCAAGTACAAGAATAGTATATATGTATCAACTATGGATCAAATATCACTTACATAGATCAGGCTTGCCGAACTCGCTTAAAAGGGGAGCTGGGATCCTGTTGTTAATTACCGTTGATACTCGTTATGAGGAATAATGAGATTTATCTGGTGGGACGTTACGCTATGATTCCGATTTTATTCGGCCTGAGATAAATCCCACGTAGTTGAATTTTATGTTCAATGGGCCGAACTTCATGTGGTGTAGGTCGAATATCTTGGTAATTCGACCATAGTCCAGATATTATTAAGAAACATTTTGAATCTTATTTAAATAGATGTCTTGATTCAAATATCATAACTATTTAATTCTATTTTCAAATGAGAATAAACAATATTCTGTTCCATAATCAAAGAAAGATATCTCTATTATACTTATGAATTAGTCGTCATGTATAGGTCAATCCATACTAGAGGGGGAAAGAGTTGGCAAGCACACCGCATGTATAATAATATTATCTATGAGTATTGCTAGAGGTATAACAAAAAATCAGTCAAAACAGCTAATAAATATAAATTTGGGTCACAATCACCCAGTCCATTAAAAATATACTCATGATTAAAAATGCTATTTGGGTCATAAAATATTAAATATACTTTGTTAGATATTTTGACAAAAAAATATTATTCCCCAAATATTTATATTTATTTATATACAAATTATGTAGTTTATAATATCTGTATCATTTATCTTTTCTTTCAACTAATTCTTTCTGTACATATATCCAATGGATGTACAAAGAGAAACAATTTAGATGCAATAAGTTAAATTTTTACTATGCTATTAAATTTCGACACATAAAAAAAAAGAATACTATGTATATAATAAAAATTGTATAATATTTATACAATAATTATATCACTATTAGATTGTATTAATTTATAAATTCATATTACATTCCATCAATAGATATGATTGTTGTATAAGTATTGTACAATCTTCATTGTACACATAGCATTAGTGAATAAAAAATGATTTCCCTCTTTCTACAAATAACTTTTTTCTTTACTTCATTATAATTTTACACTGTCAATCAATTATATCTAGTGATTTGTGTGACTTTTTAATTAGTAAGTGATTGAATTAAAATTTTTTACTGATGCGTCAATCTATAATTATAATTAGATATCTTGATAACAACGTATTAAAATTAAACTCTAATTATATTATGTGACATCTTTTTAGTGATACATAGTCAAATCTACACCTGTGAACTTATCCCGTATAAATATCATTTTCTCCATATATATTGATTGACTTCTTTCTCCTTGCCAATAATTCAAACCCGTACCAGTGCCCTGCTTAAAAATTACCCAGAACCGCCTCTGTTTCCATTTTTCCATCCTAAAAAATGCTGCCACAAGCATTAGCTATCCCTGCATTACTCCTCCTAATACTCATATTGATCATATCATCATCACTTTTCTTGCATCCAAAAAGACAGCATCCACACCCACCAGGTCCAAAGCCATTACCAATTATTGGCAACCTCCACATGCTAGGATCACTCCCACACAGAGCACTTCAATCCCTTGCCAATAAATATGGACCCATCATGTCCTTCAAATTAGGCCAAGTCCCTGCCATTGTGGTTTCATCCCCTGAAGCCGCTGAGCTTTTCCTTAAGACCCACGACACCGTTTTCGCAAGCAGGCCTAATCTCCAGGCAGTGGAAATTTTCTCTTATGGCAGAAAAGGATTGGTGTTTTCAGAGTATGGTGGGTACTGGCGCAATGTTAGGAAGTTGTGTACTCTGCAACTTCTGAGTGCTTCCAAAGTAGAATTTTTCGCTCCTCTGAGGAAACAGGAGCTGGATTGGTTGGTGACAGTTATAAAGGATGCAGCAATTTCGTGTGAGGTTGTGGATCTTAGCGAATTGGTGGCAGAGGTGGTTGAGAATATTACATATAAGATGATATTGGGTCGAAGTAAGGACGATAGGTTTGATATAAAGGGACTTATTCATGAGACCTTGAAGTTGGTTGGTGCTTTCAATCTTGCAGATTATGTGCCTTTCCTTGGCGCTTTCGATCTTCAGGTATGAAATTCAACTGCAATTTTTTACAGTTATGTTAGATATAATTTTTGTGCCCAACGTCATACTACTATAGAGTATGCAAAAATGTTAGATTTCTAATGAATCTGAACAAGAATTGAGAAAAGGATGAAGAACTAGGGTTCTTGAATTGGGAACGAAGAGAAAACAAGAGAGAGAGAATGATTTTTATTTATTCTGTCATTAGAAAATAGAATCAGAAATATCATGCAATATTTGCTACCTCAATACACAATGGACGGGCCAAACATTTATAGAGCCCAAACCAAGAAAACCTACAAGAAAATAATAACAGAATCAATACTATCCATTATCTACAAGTCTATTATTTTTGTAATATGGACTTATTACTAATAAGATTATCATTCAAGAAGTGAATATCTCAAATCATTTGGGACATCTATTCATTTTTTTTTTATGTTAATCTAGAATTGTTCAATTAAATATTAATATTCCATTTTTGAAATATAATAGAGTTTAAATTAACTCATTTTGGTGTTTCAAATGTTGCAAAATAGTCACTGAAATCTCCATTCTCAGTTATAAAATGAGGCATTTTGTTCAATTTTAAAAATTAAAATATGGTATTTAAATCTCTAATACACTTTATAAGAACGCACACATATATATAGAGATGCACATCACTTTAATATTACACATGATTATTTAATTAATAAAATAATAAAAAAAAGTTGGACTGATGGGCTAACTTGAAGTTTTGTAATGCGATAGGCGATTTAATCAATTTTTAAAGTGAAAGATTAAAATAATTTATGTGTATAATATGAGGGATTATTGACACTTAATTCATGATTTTTTTTAAACTTACTTTTATAACATCATGTTCAAACACAAATAAATTATTTTAAAATTAAATACTCAAAAATCGATTCTTCAAACATCAATTATTTCAAATTTACTTCTTCCAAAATTTTAAAAAATATATATATATATATATATATATATATTCTTAGCATTATTTAATTTTATTTCATTATAACCAAATACAATCATGTGTGAACTTTCACAGTTTAGCCTTATTTAAATTTACTTTTATAACATCATGCTAAAGCAAAAGATAAATTTGTCAAATTTCTCCACTAATTCAACGTGGGCGGCGATCCGGTCATTGAAATATCGTTACTCAAAATCATTTGATTTCGATAAGACTAGTTACTTTGTTGACTTCATTTGATTTTTTCGGTGATTCTTATTTTTTTTACAATTATTTAGAGTAATAATGTTATTTATAGATAAAAAAATTCTAAATATCTAAATATTGTACTTATAAAATATACGTAAATTTCACATATTGTATTACTTACTTTTTCGGTAGGAGAAATACTTGATTCACAATAAAAATTTAGCCAAAACAGTTAATATATTGTGCATAATATATATATATATATATATATATATATTATATATAAAATATAAAATGCACAATGTATATCAGATACGATGCACAACATGTGATATATGTTGTAACATGTGATATATGGTGTGTACGACATGTAATATTCAGTGTGCAATTTATATTATATATGTTGTGTATAACTTATTGACTGAATTTTTGTTGTACCTATAGCAATGCTCACTATGTATACACTAAAATAAATATTTACACGTCGCTTTCCAATTATTTATCACTACAATAAATGTGCTAACTATAGCATTTGAAATGTATCGTACTATAATAATTTGGTCTGCTAAACCACAGGGAATAACAAGACGAATTAACAGAACAAGCAAGGTAATGGACCAAGTGTTAGAGCAGATTATCAAAGACCATGAGCTTCATCCTTATGATGGCACCGCGGAATTACAAAATTGCCCACGCCATAAGGACTTTGTTGACATTTTGCTATCTCTAATGCACCAACCAATGGACCCACAAGATGAACACGAACACGTGGTAGAAAAAACCAACATCAAGGCAATTCTGTTGGATTTGATTGCAGGTGCATATGACACATCGACCACAGCAATTGAATGGGGCATGTCAGAATTACTAAGAAATCCAAGGGTCATGAAGAGGCTCAAAGATGACATAAATAATGTGGTGGGTGTGAATAGAAAAGTGGAGGAATCAGACTTAGAAAATTTGCATTATTTGGACATGGTTGTCAAGGAGACACTGAGATTGTACCCTGTTGGACCTCTGTTAGTGCCTCATGAGTCCTTAAAAGATGTTACTATTGATGGTTATTACATTGAGAAGAAGACAAGGATCATGATCAATGTATGGGCTATAGGTAGAGACCCAAAAGTTTGGTCGGAAAATGCTGAGGTGTTTTTTCCGGAGAGATTTGAAAATGATGATGCGGATATAAAGGGGCATGATTTTAGGCTTATACCATTTGGGTCTGGTCGGAGAGGTTGTCCTGGGATTCAATTGGGTCTAAACACTGTTAAGCTTGTAATGGCACAGTTGGTGCATTGCTTTAATTGGGAACTTCCATTGGGTATGGATCCTGAAGATTTAGACATGAGTGAAGAATTTGGTCTTGCAAGGCCAAGAAGTAAGCACTTGTTAGCTAGGCCAACATATATATCGTCTTCATAAGATGCCTTAAAATTAATCAATTATATATATTCAGGTGTCCTGTACCAACAATATTATATATTTAAAAGTATATTTGGGTCTGAGATTTGCTTTACCATCCTTAGATATTGTAAGAATATGTAATGATGATGAGTGTACTATTTATTGGTGAGGGAGGATGATCACATGAAACTAGTGTTAGCTTTAATCGGATTCTGGTTACTAATGTGTAAAACTTGATCCCCTCCCTCCTATGAGTCTTTAAGAGCAGATCAGACGTTTTGTGTGATCTTCATGAGATCAGACCTTACTGGTCATGGGAGCATTATCCAGTTTAGTATCTTCCAGCTCTACATGTGTGACTTTGGTCAAGCTTGAAGATGTGTGGATCTCATCTTATGTGAGGTCCTCCTAGGTGGGCTGACTTATATGGGCCCTAACAATATTGGATGTACATCTATACCATTTCTATAATTTTATTAGACTTGTGCTCATCTAAAATTTTTTCAAGTAATTGAGTAAGGCTTTGTTTGTTTTGAAAGAAAAGGAATGGAAAGAAAATGGATGGAAAGAAATTAGAAGGAAAAATACACATTTCTTTCGTTTGGATGAACAGAAAATATGAAGGAAAAACTTAAATATTGCATCTGATTAGGTGAGACCCATCAGTTTTCTCTTTTCTTCCTCTTAGTAGTGGACTAAAAATGGATAACAATCTCATCTTCCAAAACTACCCATGTGTTACCATTAGAAATTTATAGCAAGATAAACAATATTACAATGAGATTTACGTGTGTATTTTTATTTAGAAAATACTTGAGTCTCAACAAAAATTTAATTAAAATAGTCAATATTTTTATACAACATATGTATAATATAAAATACACAATATATATTATATGTAGTACACAATATATATTATACGTAGTGCACAATGTATATTATATGTAGTGCACAACATATATCACATGTTGCAGTATCATTTTTCTTTGTAACAAGTGATATATGTTGTGCATATCATTCGATATATGTCGTACATAATATGTAATATTTATTGTACAATTTATATTATATATATTATATATAATTTATTGATTATTTTAATTGTTTTTTTATTGTATCTATAGCGATCCTCTAAAATTTAATAGCTAGTGCGCAATCCTATGACTTTATGATGAAATGAACCGTAATCGTATGCAGTAGTCATATTGGATCATCTAAAAATATCTGCTTCAAAACATTGAAATTCTAAACACTCTACTTATGGGATCTGCATTATATACCTTTTTTTCTTCTCACAACTTATGATCTCTCACTCAGTCATTTTCATAATTACAATTATTAGATGTTTATTACCAATTAAAATGGGGTGTTGTAAAATAATATTGTTTGTTATACGATAAAAATATTATTCAACGTGTACTATACATAATGTGTGTTATACGTAATATGTGTCACATGTATAACATGATATACATTATGAATTATATATCTTATTGCTCCTTATACTCTAATAATACATACATTGGGCTTACTTCCACTAAAAGATAGAGAATAAAGAGAAAAAATAAAAATAAAAAGAAAGAAAAAAAATACTTAATTAGTTCCCATATATTTATAGAGTATATGAGAGTAAATATTTCTAGTGTACATATAACATTACGGCTTATAAAACGTTTTCCTCGACCTATATTGACATCTTCGTCATTGCCAATAATTCAAACCCATAGCACTGTACCAGTGTCATGCTTAGTATATATAACTCCCTAATAAGTTACTAATACATATATACATGAGAATTATAAGTACCCAGAACCGCCTCTGTTTTTCCATCATAAACAATATAATGGCATTAGCTATCCCTGCATTACTCCTCCTAATACTCATATTGATCATATCATCATCACTTTTCTTGCATCCAAAAAGACAGCATCCACACCCACCAGGTCCAAAGCCATTACCAATTATTGGAAACCTGCACATGCTAGGAACACTCCCACACAGAACACTTCAATCCCTTGCCAATAAATATGGACCCATCATGTCCTTCCAATTAGGCCAAGCCCCTGCCATCGTGGTTTCATCCCCTGAAGCCGCTGAGCTTTTCCTTAAGACCCACGACACCGTTTTCGCAAGCAGGCCTAATCTCAAAGCAGTGGAAATTTTCGCATATGGCAGAAAAGGATTGGTGTTTTCAGAGTATAGTGGGTACTGGCGCAATGTTAGGAAGTTGTGTACCTTGCAACTTCTGAGTGCTTCCAAAGTAGAGTTTTTTGCTCCTCTGAGGAAACAGGAGTTGGATTGGTTGGTGACAGTAATAAAAGATGCTGCAATTTCGTGTGAGGTTGTGGATCTTAGCGAATTGGTGGCAGAGGTGGTTGAGAATATTACATATAAGATGATATTGGGTCGAAGTAAGGATGATAGGTTTGATATAAAGGGACTTATTCATGAGATCATGAAGTTGGTTGGTGCTTTCAATCTTGCAGATTATGTGCCTTTCCTTGGTGCTTTTGATCTTCAGGTATCAAATTCATTCATTCTAATCGAGTAACTCATGTGACGTACTAATTTTATTGAAATAAAATTAAACTCTATTAAATAAGAGAAATTGAAACAATTTCTTTATAACTATGAGAGATATATCATATATAATAATCATAGATTATGAAAGTAGACCACTGTCATATACAATGACATAACATGTGAGATTTTTAGGTGTGCATTATTAAACATAATTTGTGCATAAAATAAAATTGTCACATTTTTACTCCCCTAAACACACACCTTATTAAGAAAACCTACAAAATTTTGGTTATATAAATTGTGAGATAAAATTATTACCAGAACACCTTAACATTTTTGGTAGAGACATGGAGTGTGTGTTTGGATTAGCGTTTGCAAACTAGAGTTTGGATGAAATTGATTTTGTAGAATTGATTTTGGATAAAAGTGACTTAATATTAATATGATTTATATTTGATTATTTTTATCTTAAAATTGATTTTGATTTAGTAAATGTTGTTTGGATGATCAAAATCAAAATCACTTTTGAATGTATAATTACCAAAAAGGATATAAATTTAATATTTTACTATAAGTATTATTTTTTTATTTCAATTTTATTTTAAGTATATCAATAAACTATATTTATAATATTATAAAGAAATATATATTATTCAAATTAATATTATTATATAAATATCAGAAATTAATAAAATTTTACAAATTAATAATTATTATTATATAAAAAAATTAAAATATTAGGTTTACAAATTTATGTATATGAATTTTATATTAAACACTATTAATGTAGTTACATTTTGAATTCTAAAATAAAATTTAAAAAATAAATAATAAAAATAATAGTCTAACCATCTCTAAATATATTTTTATAATTATAAAATATTATTAATTTTATAAATACAATTTAAATGATCAATATTATTAACAATATTAATTACTCAAAAAATAAAAAAATGGGACTTGATAGACACACTAGCCTATCAAGTCGCTAATAAGTATTATTACATTGTGATTACATATATAAAAATATTAAACTAAAATTTCAATAAATAAAATCATCAAATACATGTCCTCTCATTAAGTTAATATATATAGTAATTGTGATTTAAAATAGAGTTTTAAAGCTTGCAACTCAATTGAATCCAACTCAAAAGCTAAAAATAATTACTTTGGAGTCAAATGAGATTTAAGGTGAAAATCATGTTGGCATTGATGTACTTCAAGCCATCCAAACCATTTTTAATTCGTTCAAGATGGCTAAACCCAAACGCGTAAACAAAGTTTGTTGACTCTGAGTAGAGTCATTCTAAAAAATCATTTATTGGATTTGAAATTTCATACTAAAAATCTTTTTCATATCTAAATCAAGTATTTCAATAAGGGCTCGTTTGAATAAGATTACATGAGAAGTATTTATTCATAATCATAATCATATACGCTTAGATGAGGAAAAACATATTCTTACCTCCTTGTAAAATAAGTTGAATTTTTTTTATCACAACAATGCTACATGTACACTATTTTTCAGCCACTTTCAGCCACCAACAATTTTTTAAGATGAGGGCCACAAAAATATTAGTGATAAACCATATGTATTTATTATGGGTGGCTAATAGTGGCAGTATTTTAGTGTACAAGAAGCATTGTTATTTTTCTTATATTCTACTTTTACTTATCAAGAAAATCAGGAACTAAATAAACAACAAATAAATGAGCGCTTAGTATAACAATTAAAGCATTTGAAATTAAATAATGCAGGTTGTACATCAGAAATACGTTCGTTCAATTAGTATCCAATGTGTGCTATACATTATATGAAATGTGGGATAACACACAAAAGTGATTTTGATCGTATTTTACCATTATTATTCTTTGAAATTTCTAGTACGATAGTCGACCATAACTTGCTACACCACACCACACCACACCACAGGGACTAACAGGACGAGTGAAAAGAACAAGCAAGGCAATGGACAAAGTATTTGAGCAAATTATCAAAGATCACGAGCTTCATCCTCTTGATGGCACTGCTGAATTACCAAATTGCCCACGCCATAAGGACTTTGTGGACATTTTGCTATCTCTAATGCACCAACCAATGGACCCACAAGATGAACACAAACACGTGGTGGAAAAAACCAACATCAAGGCAATTATGGTGGATTTGATTTCAGGTGCATACGACACATCGACCACAGCAATTGAATGGGGCATGTCAGAATTACTAAGAAATCCAAGGGTCATGAAGAGGCTCAAAGATGAGATAAACAATGTGGTGGGTGTGAATAGAAAAGTGGAGGAATCAGACTTAGAAAATTTGCATTATTTGGACATGGTTGTCAAGGAGACACTGAGATTACACCCTGTTGTACCTTTATTAGTCCCTCATGAATCCTTAAAAGACATTACTATTGATGGCTATTTCATTGGGAGAAAGACAAGGATCATGATAAATACATGGGCAATAGGTAGAGACCCAAAAGTTTGGTCTGAAAATGCTGAGGTGTTTTTTCCAGAGAGGTTTGGAAATGATGATGTGGATATAAAAGGGCATGATTTTAGGCTTATACCATTTGGGTCTGGTCGTAGAGGTTGTCCTGGGATGCAAATGGGTTTAACTACTATTAGGGTTGTTATGGCACAATTAGTGCATTGCTTCAAATGGGAACTTCCATTAGGTATGGATTCTCAAGATTTAGACATGACTGAAGAATTTGGTCTCTCAATGCCAAGAACTAAGCACCTCTTAGCTAGGCCAACTTATTGTCTGCTTAATTAGCTATCTAGTACTCCCTCTTCTTTCTCTTCTCTTCTCTATGTGTCTCCTTTAAGGAAATAAAGTCAAAATAAATAGTGTGTTAAATTATTGATATATCAGGAAATAAATTGTGTTATAATGAATCAATTATATATTTGTATGTAGAAGATAGATGAAAATTGTGTCAATCGTAATTTGGAATTTTCTTCAATTGCTACTAGTGGTTATTAATGAATCATATTTCCTTAATCAAAAGTTTTTTCTTTTTCAAAAAATGCTTAATTTTCAACACTACTAGAAAGATGATAATTTTCAACAAACTTAAACATTAACATGTGCTAATAAAATTAACATTGGTGGCCTTCAAAACTGCTTAAAAATAATTTATAACTATTTTCAATAAAAAATAATTATTAATATAACTTTGTTAATAATATTTTTATTAACACTTTTTAAAATTATATATTAAAAATATATACGTGTTGTTCTTGTTGTGTATGTAATCGAAGACAATATGTTTACGGCATTATAGTTCAGACTTTTTCCACCATATATGTTATCATCTTTATTAGTTCTTTGACTAACAAAAAAGCTATTCTTAAAATATTTAGTTTTCATCATTATATTAGATATAATGGTATAAAAGGAGATGGCATCTAAATATTTAATAATTGTCTATTTCTATACAATTGAATAATGTGATTGGTAAATGTAATAGGTGACAACATATTTTCCAGGTATAAAGATAAAGAAGAGAATGTCTCAATACAATTTTCAATCTGTAAATTTATGTGGATGCGTCCTTCCTTCCTATGTAGACACCAGTGTAGCATATAGGGGCAAAGGCCACCTCTAAAATTTTTAGTTTTATTTATAATTTTTTTTTTATTAACTTGGTCCCTCAAAATAAAAATAAAGACTTCTATGATATATGTTAGCCAAATATCAAGTTCAATGGCAAATGACCCATTACTTAATTTATTATTTGACACAAGCCCAATAATTCTAAGCTATACCCATCATGCAATCTCATCTTTTTTTATTATATATTAACAACAACAAAATTATCATGAATAAAAGTTAACATTTTGTTTCTTTAGTCCAATATTTTTTCAGAGCTTATTGTATCAGCATTGGCCCCCCTTCAATAAATGCCTAGTTTTGCCCCTCCATGAGATGTGTAAGACAAAGTGGAATTGCATCTTTAATTTAAGGGAAAAAAAAAGAAAGGATCATGACAAAAGGGACTAGTTCCTCTTTGAAGGGATTATTCTCATTTAAAACTGTATTGACAAAAACAGTTGATTATAAATGATTTCTAATTCCATTTTTTAATTACCCCTTATAACTTATTCCATGATTTTTTCTTTACTATGTGTGCATTTGCACCTTTGAATATACAATAATGCTTCTTGTACACTAAAATACTGCCACAATCAACCACTCATAATAAATGTATATGATTTGTTATTAATATTTTTATGGGTCCCACTTTAAAAAGTTGTTAATGGCTGAAAGTGACTGAAAAATAGTGTACATATAGCATTGTTGTTATATATATATATATATATATATATATATATATATATATATATATATATATATATATATGTTACATGCAAAAAAGTCTACAATAGAAGTATTCCATTCCTAGAGTAAGTAAAAGTCAATCTTCAGTAAAGTGCAACATACACACGTAAGCTTTACCGTTTGATTAAAATTAAAAAATAAAAGGTCTGCATCAATAATTATCAATCATAATCATTCATCCATAAATCTCGACTTTATATTTTTATTAATTTTGGTTTACCCCTAATTAAAGTTTTGCCTTTCACTTCTTCAGTACCTGGAAACCTTCACCATCCATTTTCCATCCATCAAGGAAGAAACAATTAATCAAACATGTTACCTCCAACATTAGCTATCCCTACACTTACACTACTCCTTGTAATCTTCATACTCATTCTATCATCCCTTTTCTTGCATCCAAAGAAACACCATCAACCACAAAAAATTCCACCAGGTCCAAAATCCTTACCAATTATTGGAAACCTCCACATGCTAGGAAAACTCCCACACCGAAATCTTCAATCCCTAGCCAACAAATATGGGCCCATAATGTCCTTAAAGCTAGGACAAGTCCCAACAATTGTGGTATCATCCCCTGAATCTGCTGAACTATTCCTCAAGACAGAGGACTCTGTTTTTGCAAGCAGGCCCAAAATCCAAGCCTCGGAGTATTTGTTTTATGGTGGGAAGGGAATTGGGATGGCTGAGTATGGCTCATATATACTGGCGCAACATGAGGAAATTGATCACTTCAAATCTTCTGAGTGCTTCGAAAGTTGAGATGTTTGGCCCTCTGAGGAAGAGGGAATTGGGGGCGGTGGTGGAGACACTTGAGAAAGCTTCATGTGAGTGAGTTAGTGGCGGAGCTCATAGAGAATATGGCTTTCAAAATGATTTTGGGAAGCAATAGGGACAAGAGGTTTGATCTGAATGGGCTTGCTCGAGAGCTAATGAGCTTGGTGGGGGCTTTTAATTTGGCAGATTATGTGCCTTGGTTAAGCATGTTTGATCCTCAGGTATGTATGTATGTTGCTCGATTTCTACTCTCATTTGGACTACTAAGTTAGTTATTAGTTTTATGATTTATCCATTAGTCAAAAGTCTTCAAGGTAATTCTCCTAGGGATGGGAATACACCATATTGGATTAGGTTTTGCGCTTAATTGACCAAATTTGTATCATAAATACTAGGCTTAAGCATAACTTGTAGTTTGTTATAGACTAATTTTTAGGAGGATTTTATGTGAAACTTGTTAGAAAATCAAGGTAAAACATGTCAAATTTCATATAAGATAATCATCTATTTAAATAGGGGGAACAAAAGTCAATAGCTAAGATGCCGATAAATAAGTTTATTTGTGATTTTTTTTTAGTTGAAATACATATTGATACGAGTTATCCAAGCTAAACTGATTTAACATGTCTAATAGGTTTTACAATGAGTCCAAGTTTAATCTATTAAGATAAATAAATTTTTTAAACATATCGATATCGAGTCTAGTCTTAATTTTTTAAAAGGTTAGATCAAACATAAGTCAAATCATAAGTCTTTAATAAGTTGGTTTACCTATCCTCATCCTTAGATTAAACTTAGTCATGTTATTTTAGACTTTGATCTAATAGGCGTTACCCTTAAAAGACACATTGAGTCTAGATCTAATAGGCTTTTCTAATGGTATTAACCTCACCTTCGCAAAAGCTTAGTCTTTTTTCTTGGTTTTCACCGGGTATCCCCACAGCGGGAAGACATGAGACTAATTATCCCTCATCCCAACTATCAGTGCACGAAGCTGTAGGGGACTGGTCACTGAGTGATTTCCATTCACAAGAGTTGAGGATCCACAAAAGCTTAGTCTAATCCAAAAACACTATAATTTTTTTTTCAAAAAAGCTCTATATTAAGTGACTTTAACATAAATGAAAAATATATTTTAAAATGAATTAAAATGTTTATATCAACTCATTCGTGTAATTAAATTGATTATGTATGCTACAACATTTAATTCTACTTATCATCACGTAGTATTGTGTATGCTATGTATGACACTCGATCATTTCCCATATTAGGGACTAGCAAGTCGAATGAAGAAAACAAACAAGGCATTTGACCAAGTGTTGGAGCAGATCATCAAAGATCATGAGCATCCTTCACACAATGAGCATCATAATAATAATGACTTTGTTGACATATTGCTATCACTCATGGACCAACCAATAGATCCTCATCAAGAAGAACAAGAACATCATGTCATTGATAGAACCAGTATCAAGGCAATTCTGGTAGATATGATGGTGGGAGCATCTGATACATCTACTACAGCAATTGAATGGGCTATGTCAGAACTCTTGAGGCATCCAAGGGTAATGAAGAAGCTCCAACATGAGATAGAAAATGTGGTCGGGATTAATAGACAAGTGGAAGAGAGTGACTTGGAAAACTTACCATACTTAGACATGGTGGTTAAAGAGACCTTAAGATTATACCCTGTTGGGCCTTTATTGGGCCCTCGTGAGTCCCTAAAAGATGCTACAATTGATGGTTATTATATAAAGGGGAAGTCAAGAATCATAATCAATGCATGGGCTATAGGGAGAGATCCTAAGGTTTGGTCAGAAAATGCTGAGATTTTTCATCCAGAGAGGTTTGAAGATAACAATATAGATATTAGAGGCTATGATTATAGGCTTATACCATTTGGCTCAGGGCGTAGAGGTTGTGCTGGGATGAATTTGGGTCTTACTACTTTTAGGCTTGTTGTTGCTCAATTAGTGCATTGTTTCAATTGGGAACTTCCTTTTGGTATAACTCCTGAGGAGTTAGACATGACTGAGAATTTTGGCCTCACAATGCCAAGGAGTAAGCACTTACTAGCAGTGCCAACTTATCGGCTACAAAATAAATAATGCTTAGAAAGCAGTGAAATATAGAAGGTTTCGGAGGCCTTAAACGATGATATTTGTACAATATTTTTTCTTGATTGCTGTGTTGACCAATACTCTATTTATTATTGGATGATATCCAGATCTTATTTGAATGAGATCTACATCTCATTCAATGGTGGA
Organism: Aeschynomene evenia; assembly: GCA_013621005.1. Lineage (NCBI taxonomy): Eukaryota > Viridiplantae > Streptophyta > Magnoliopsida > Fabales > Fabaceae > Aeschynomene > Aeschynomene evenia. The sequence goes on from CM024267.1 coordinate 33,610,450, forward strand.
TGAAGTGTTCGTCGATACGAAGATTCAGATAAATTCGTATAAATAATATAACTCGAAGATTGTTAGTGATTTGGCTCTAGCTAGAGCTTCATTGTAGCTATTGGATCAATCTCAATTCATATCAATGTAATTCTGCATGTGGTCTGTTCAAAAGCTTTGCTTGTATAATAACAACAGCAAGTGTTTATCAATTAAAATTGCATGACTTTCAAGTTTAAAGCAGAAATGTGTAATGAAATTCTAATCATTTGCTCTTAATCAATGAGGAGTTTAAAATCAATGATTGCCACCACTGAATGCACAAAACAAATATAACTGGAAAATGGTATTTGCCAACAGTTTACCCATGTTTTTAAGCAGAGCTAAGTACTCTTATTGTGCAGAATAGTGTAGCATTTTGCTGATAGTTTGGTGCATGATGGCACAACATTAGAAATTGTGCACCACTTTCTCATTGCTTCAAAATTCAAATTAAAAGTTGAGTCACTTGAGAAAGGAACAAGAAACTGAAGCTGAAATAAGTAAAAGTATAATCACATAACCACACAAACAAGAAATTCTCTAAAATCAGAGATGCACCTTGTCTTTTGGATAAGGTTTTTGCCCATTAATTATTCAAACTAATTTTCATTTTGATACAAGAACTTCTCATTGGAGTTCGCTCCAACTGCCAACTCGTTGATACTTCATCTGTTACTTAAAAACACTGACAAGAATTATTAAACACATGAAAGACTTACAATAATTATTTTCTAATTTGTGTATAGGCTTGTAAGTTGTAACCATTAATTTTGGCTTTACTTTGACTCTTTAAGCTTTGACCATCAATCAGGCGATGGTGAGGGTTAGCATAGTGATTATTTGTAGCAATTATTTTTCTCAAACCAATTAAATACATAGATTTAAAATGAGGTTTCATGATTCATTGAGAAAATATTAGTACAAATTGTGAGACATAACGTTTATAGTATAGTGTGAGAAGATTTTCAATTTATTTCTTTAATCATTGTCTTTGGGTAATTTTGGTATATTAGTATTATAATGATTTCAATTTTTAATTCTCATCAAGTTTTCAGTGTAATTTGAAATTGGATTCCTCTTTATATTTATAAGAATGAAATATATTTCATGATCAACTATTTAATTTTTCGTAAATTTATTTTACAGGCAAATTAATCACCATCAAATACTCAAATTAATAACCACCGTAAAATTAATGTTCATACAAAAAAACTAATCAACCTTTTCAGGATATCAAATTGTACCGACCAAAATAGCTAAAAATAGAAAATTTGACCTAAATCACTCGAACCATTAAAAAACACACATAATTAAGAATACTATTGGACCTAAAATATTAAAATAAACTTTTTTTACTATTTTATAAAAAAATATTATTACCTAAATTTGTAAAAAAAAATTGTTCTACAACAAAAAGAACCTTGGTATATACCAATCAAGAGAACATAAAAATTCAACCTGCTGATACAACTATGATATCATTCAACCAATGAGCATGATCCACATGGTAACCTGCTTACTTGGCAATTACATGTAAGTTTCGAGGATCCTTCCCCAATGCACAAGTTTTCTCCCGCTCACACTAACAGATCACAATAATCATACTATTGACTGACCAAGTCATATGTTAGACTATCTGGTATAACTCTTCCTCTGCCACACCGTCTTCATGTGCTTTCTCTCTTTCTCTCCCAGTACCCCAATTTTGCTGATACTATACAGATATGGAATCTGATCAATCATCACCACAGATTAAAGGGGTTGTCATAATCTCTCTCCCACCACCAGATAACCCTTCTTTGGGCAAAACCATCACTGCTTTTACTTTCTCTGACCCTTCTCCTCTTCCTCTGCCTCCATCACAAGGTTCTGTTCAACCCCAACAACAACAACAACAACAAATACAGAACAGTTTCCACCCATCATCGAATCCTCAGCTTCAGTTTTTTTCATTTAGGAGACTCTTCTTTGGCACCCCAACAAAGATCTTTGCTTTCTTTGGTGTCATACTCTTTGCTCTTTTTCTTTACGGTTCTGTCTCTTCAAATACCCTTCAGGAACTGCGTGGTCTAAGGAACGAAGACGATGATGGCCCAAGTTCCTTTCTTTTCCCTTTGTTCCCCAAAATGGGTATTCATGGGCAGAGGGATGTGAGGCTCAAACTGGGTAAACTTGTTGATGTTCAAAGAGAGAACTTTGTGACACGAAGGAAAAAAGGTGCTGATGCTGCTTCTGGAGACTCTTCATCTTCATCCACTGTTTTTCCAATCACAGGCAACATTTATCCAGATGGGTATGTTGAAAAATCGTTGCTTTTTGCTAGATTGGCATATGATTGTTGGATTTATAAGTTGAAAAAGGAAAAAGGAAAAAAAGGGGGAAACTTTTTAAAAGTTCTTCCCTTTTGGCTTAAAAGCTTAATGCTTTAATAGTTAACTATTAAATATAATTGTGAATTTGACCCAAAAGTGACTTCCTTTATGTGATAAACTAGAAATTACTGATTTGTAGCCATGTCAGTTTATCCTATTGCATCATTTGCTGTGGATTATACATTTTTATATGTATGTTAGTATGATAATGAATTTGCAACATGTTATTTTCCGCAGGTTGTATTTCACATACCTACGTGTTGGAAATCCTCCAAAACGTTATTTTCTTGACGTGGATACAGGGAGTGACTTGACTTGGATTCAGTGTGATGCTCCTTGCAGAAGTTGTGCAAAGGTAATGTAGTTTCTGAATTATTTTTATCAATCTGCACATCAGTTTGAGGCATGTATAGAAGAATCATGTGTTAAAGAACTTACTTTTCAAATACATTTAAGCTGTATCTAGTTAATATTATATGGATATGTCAAGCTACAAAATGGATGATGCACATCTCATCATGTTGTTTCTAGTTTTAAGTTTTTTGGTAAAAAAGAAAGGTGGATGAGTAAGCATAAGACTGAAGAGTAGAAATACATAGAATTAAAGCTGACCATTGTGTTTTTGAAATTTCAGCCCTATTTGGATTTTTGAGATAGGAAAAAACTGTGTTAACTCTATAATTGATTTAGGGTGCACATGTTCTGTACAAGCCAACAATATCCAACATAGTGCCATCTATGGACTCTCTCTGCTTGGAAGTTCAGAAAAATCAGAGGAATGGATATCATGGAAGTTTCCAACAACAGTGTGACTATGAGATTCAATATGCAGATCATAGTTCCTCCTTGGGGGTTCTCATCAGAGATGAGGTTCATCTCATGACTACTAATGGATCCAAAACCAATATGAATTTCGTTTTCGGGTATCAATCTTTTCTGAGGCCATGTTCTTATCTTTAAGGCAATGTATTCTATGAAAAGTGCTGATCTATTCTATGCAATACTTTTGTTATATAAGGTGTGGATATGATCAAGAGGGCTTACTTTTGAACACATTGGCAAAAACAGATGGGATCATGGGACTTAGCAGGGCGAAAGTGAGCCTTCCATTCCAGTTAGCAAGTAAAGGGCTTATCAAGAATGTGGTTGGTCATTGCCTTAGCAATGATGGTGTTGGTGGTGGATACATGTTTTTAGGTGATGATTTTGTGCCATATTGGGGTATGACTTGGGCTCCTATGACCAATACTCTTACTACGTGAGTATAATACGACAATATAACTCTTTCCATAAACCGAATTTGCTTGTTTTTTAAGGGGAAACCTAAACTTCTTCTGATGCAAAATGTTAGTTCATTTGTGAGAATGTGAAACATTTATTTTGAGGTTTGTTCTGATTCTTCTTATTTGGAATATATATGCAGAGATTTATACCAAACTAAGGTTCTTGGAATAAATTATGGGTATAGCCCACTCAGTTTTGATGGCAACAACAAAGTAGGAAAGGTGATATTTGATAGTGGCAGTTCTTATACCTATTTTACCAAAGAGGCATACTTGGATCTTGTTGCTTCTGTGAGTCCTTACATCTTAACCATTTAGAATAATCTTGTGCACTTTTTTTTTTTTTTTAATTTGAGCCATGTATAAAAGTATCATTAATCATTTACATATTTGGTGCAGCTTAAAGAAGTTTCTGGGTTGGGTCTCACTCAAGATGATTCGGATACAACTTTGCCCATTTGCTGGAAAGCTGATTTCCCTATCAAGTAAGAGAAAACTACTCTCAAGGTTCACTTATTTATTCTTTAGGTTGCCAATTTGATGCATATTCATGCTATGTAGATATATTTTCATGCATTTATTTATCTGAGAGCATTATATTCAAGAACCACAATTGATCTGGGTGTTGTAATAAAATCCATGTTATGTTGCATGCAAATGCAGATCTGTCAAAGATGTCAAGAATTTCTTCAGTCCCTTGAGTCTTCGGTTTGGGAGCAAGTGGTGGATTTTGTCCACAGTGTTTCAGATTCCTCCAGAGGGTTACTTGATTATTAGTGTAATCTTCTCTTTCTAATGCAACAACTATTTCTCACAACTGATTTTCTTTTGTTGTCATTGCTTCTAATATACTCCTATGATGCAGAACAAAGGCAATGTGTGCTTGGCTATCCTTGATGGTAGCAATGTACATGATGGATCCTCAATCATACTTGGAGGTATTCTAATTCTCAAAGAAATTCTTAAAGCTTATGTGATTTGTGATGCAATGTTGTGTCCTTTCTCTTACTTTACGATTACGAGTAATGATGTTATAGACTCGAGTTTATAATGAATCCTATACACAGATAAAGTGTTCACCATTTAAAGCACATTTTTATATATATATATAGATATATATAAAAATTATTGATAAATATGTTATCTTATGCAGCATTTATTATAAACTAGAGCTAATATTATCATTTGTCTTCATATAACCACTTTCCTAACCCACCTCTTAACTGGTTCTTGCACTATATCATCATAACTTTTCAAACATCATCATCTTGCACCTTTTCATTCACATATTCCATTGCTCAGCTGGTGTTAACAAAATTCTTCATATTGATTATGTCCAAATCTGACTTTTGCAGACATTTCATTGCGAGGATATTTGGTTGTGTATGACAATGAGAATCAGAAAATTGGTTGGGAAAGAGCAGAGTGTTTCATGCCAAGAAGATTGAGAAAGAGTCACAATCTCATAACTGATAGCATGTTATGAGAAAAGAATCAGTTTTTGTAGCCATTTATCATTTTTTCATCTCTTTTCCACCCTAAAATCTAAGAATCATAACAGCTTATGTATAGTCAAAATATTATTAGAAGAACAATATACATATATTTACCGACATTAAAATATTATTATGTGCATCAATAACTATTTGACATGCTATTATGTGACAAAAATAGTTAAAAATAAATTACCACTTTAAGGATATCTGATTATTGGATTGTTGCTCAACTTCATTCTATTACTTGACAGGTCAAGACTTATAAAAAATAATCCATCCAAAAAAGGATGTAAGTAATAATTAAATTATGTAAACAAATAACTTAGAGAAAAGAATTGAAATGAACATGAATAGAAAGATTATTTTTTAGTTTATTATAGAAAATGATAAATTAATTTCTAATTATTTGTTATATATCCAATAAAAAATAGCTAAAACAATAGATATGCACAATATATATTATATAATATGCATAACATATATTACATGTTGTGTATAATATATATCACATATAAAAAAGATAATATTACAACATATAATATATGTTGTGCATAATATATCATATATATTGTGCATAATATACATTATATATATTGCATATTATATATTGTACACTATTTTGAGTGATTTTTTACTGTGTTAATAGAATTTCTCTTTATAAAAATAGGTCAAAATTTTTTCTTTAAGGAGGATCTTGAAATTTCACTTGATAAATGAATGAATAATTTAATGTAAACAGATACACATAGAGCTTCGTAGTAACTGGATTAGTAGCAAGACACAGCGGAGTGACTATGGAAACGACGGCGGAGCCTCCTCCTCCACCACCCAATTCCGACCCAATATCGCCTGAAAACGACGTCGTACTTTCCCCTCAGAACCCTCTCCTCCTCGATCCCCAAAACTCCTCCGATGAAGACCAAGACTCGTCCCTCCCAAAGGAAACGACACCCGAACCCGCCGTTTTAGAAGAATCCCCAGACGACTCTTCCTCCCCACCACGTCCATCCCAAGACCCGGGCCATACCCGCTCTGACCCCAGCCCAGCTCCAGGCCCAGCCCGTAAGCGCCGCCGCCGCAAGAAGTTCTTCACAGAGCTAAACGGCGCTGCGTCGATGGCAGCCAGGAACCGCCGAAACGACGTCAAAAAGGACTGCGACGTCGAAGCCCTAATCGCGATTTCCGTCGGGTTCCCCGTCGACTGCCTCACGGAGGAGGAGATCGAGGCCTCCGTCGTCTCCGCTGTCGGCGGCTCGGAGCAGTCCAACTACATCGTCGTCCGCAACCACGTCCTCTCACTGTGGCGCTCCAATGTCAGCGCGTGGCTCACGCGCGACCGCGCCCTCCAATCGATCCGCTCCGAGCACAGAGGCCTCGTCGATACCGCGTACCGCTTCCTACTGGAGCACGGGTACATCAATTTCGGTATCGCGCCACAGATTAAGGAAGCAAAGTTGATACCTTTTTGTGAGTTCGAAAAGGGAACGGTGATTGTTGTTGGTGCAGGGCTTGCGGGGTTAGTTGCGGCGAGGCAATTGGTATTTTTAGGGTTCAAAGTTGCGATTTTGGAGGGAAGAATGCGCCCCGGTGGACGCGTGAAGACGAAGAAGATGAAGGGTGATGGTGTTGAGGCTGCAGCGGATTTCGGTGGGAGTGTCCTCACCGGAATAAATGGGAACCCTCTTGGTGTTCTTGCAAGGCAATTGGAATTGCCTCTTCATAAGGTTAGGGATATTTGCCCTTTGTATATGCCTGATGGAAGAGCTGTTGATTCTGATGTTGATTCTAGGGTTGAGGTTTCGTTTAATAAGCTTTTGGAGAGGGTTTGTAAGCTTAGGCAGGCCATGATTGAGGAGGTTAAGTCGGTTGATGGTGCCGTTTAGGTTACCGCGCTGGAGGCATTCCGGCGGGTTTATAAGGTTGCCGAGGATCAGGAGGAGAGGATGCTGTTGAATTGGCACCTGGCGAATTTGGAGTATGCTAATGCTACACTTATGTCGAATTTGTCCATGGCTTATTGGGATCAAGATGATCCTTATGAGATGGGTGGTGATCACTGTTTTATCCCTGGAGGGAATGAGATTTTTGTTAGGGCACTTGCCGAGGACCTGCCGATTTTCTATGGGAGGAGTGTGGAGTGTATTAAGTATGGATCGGATGGGGTGATCGTTAATGCCGGCGGGCAGGAGTTTCGTGGGGATATGGTGCTTTGCACCGTGCCCTTAGGTGTGCTTAAGAAAGGTTCTATAGAGTTTGTCCCTGAACTTCCTCAGAAGAAGAAAGATGCAATTCATAGATTGGGGTTTGGGTTGCTGAATAAGGTTGCAATCCTGTTTCCATACAATTTCTGGGGTGGGAACATTGATACTTTCGGTCATTTGACTGAGGACTTGAGTATGAGAGGTGAATTTTTTCTGTTCTATAGCTACTCTTCTGTGTCCGGAGGCCCGCTTCTCATTGCCCTCGTTGCCGGAGATGCTGCTATTAGGTTTGAGATGATGTCACCGGTGGAGTCTGTAAGAAGGGTATTAGATATTCTGAAGGATATTTTTAACCCGAAGGGGATTGTTGTTCCGGAACCGGTCGAGGCAGCTTGCACTCGGTGGGGAAAGGATCATTTCGCGCATGGATCTTACTCTTATGTTGCTGTGGGGTCTTCTGGAGATGACTACGACATTCTTGCGGAGAGCGTTGGAGATGGAAGAGTGTTCTTTGCCGGAGAGGCAACCAGCAAACAGTATCCTGCGACGATGCACGGAGCATTTCTTAGCGGAATGAGAGAGGCTGCAAACATTCTGAGAGTGGCAAACAGAAGGTCTTCCACACCAATTGATGGATTGACAAACACGACAGAGGAGATTGATGATATGGACAATTTTTTTGTGAACCCAGACCTCACATTTGGGAGCTTCTCTGCTTTGTTTGATCCAAAGCTGAATGATCTTGAATCTGGCTCATTACTAAGGGTTAAAATCGGAGGAGCAAACATGGCCGCCGGCGGTGTTTATCTTTACGCCTTTGTTTCGAAGAAGCAGGCCATTGAGCTGAGTCAGGTGGAGGGAGATGAGAACAGGATGAGAATGTTGAGCCATAATTTTGGGGTGAGTTTGGTTGGGAGGAAGGGTTTAAGTAGTGCTGCTAAATCTCTTCTTGCCAACATAAAATTGTCTGAATCCAACCTTAATGAATCAGAAAATAGCATGATTCACCAAATGGAAATCTCTTAGTAGCATTATGAAGAACACTTCAGTTTCTGACAATTTTTTTTACCCTCATTGTTAGCCATTTTCCCCATTCATGTTCCATACCAAACAAGGATTAAATTATCATTGTTGCAGTGGCTTCTTTATGATTTAAAGTGAATGTAGAAATATTTAGTTGAACTCATCTATGCTAAATTAAATGCTTTAAGTGTATGTATGCTTATTATCTAAAAAAGCAGAACTAAATAATTTCGACATTATGTTTTCTACATATCCTAAGGTTGCAGGACAACTCTATCGGGTATAAAAAAAATAGTGAAATTTTATATTTTTAAAGACTATAGTCTTTAATTTATAGTATATTCAAAAAAATAGTGAAATTTCACATTTTAAAGTATATAGTCTTCAATTTCTACTATATGTGAAAAATTCGTACAATTCAATTTTTTAAAGCATATAATCTTTATTTTATAATACAACCACAAAAGTTATGATATCTCATATTTTAAAGTATATAGTTTTCAATTTCTACTGTATCTAAAAAATTCATATGATTCAATATTATAAAGACTATAATCTTTATTTTACAATACAACAAAAAAATTGTGAAATCTCACATTTGAAAGTATTATATAGCCTTCAATTCAACTATATGTGAAAAATTCATTTGATTTAATATTTTAAAGCCTATAGTTTTTATTTAACAGTACAACAAAAAAAATTGTGAAATCTCATATTTTTCAGTATATAGTCTTCAATTTTTATTATATGTAAAAATCATTTAATTACATAATTTGAAGCCTATTGTCTTTGTTTTCAAATGTTTCTAGAAAAATTAGAGAAATCTCAAATTTTAAAGACTATAGCCTTCAATTTCTACCATATGTAAAAAAATCTTCAAATTACATAATTTGAAGTCTATATGTTTTTTTATAGAGTATCTAGAAAAAATGAGAGAAATCTCATATTTTAAAGTCTATAGCCTTCAATTTGTAGTAAAAGTAAAAGAAATCATGTAGTTACATAATTTGAAGCCTATAGTCTTTGTTTTCTATTGTTCCTAGAAATATTAGAGAAATCTCACATTTTAAAACCTATAGCCTTCAATTTCTACTATATGTAGAAAAATCTTGAAATTACATAATTTAAGCATATAGTCTTTATTTTATATTGTTTCTAGAAAAATTTCAAATTTTAAAGCCTATAACCTTCAATTTCTACTATATGTAAAAAATTCAAGAAATTACATAATTTGAAGCCTATAGTCTTTGTTTTTTCCTGTTTATAGAAAAATTAGAGAAATATCACATTTTAAAGTCTATACTCTTCAATTTGTAGTATATGTAAAAAATCATGTAATTACATAATTTGAAACCTATAGTCTTTGTTTTATAGTGTTTCTAGAAAAATTAGAGAAATCTCATATTTTAAAGCTTATAGCTTTCAATTTCTACTATATGTAAAAAAATCATGAAATTACATAATTTGAAACCTATAGTCTTTGTTTTATCGTGTTTCTAGAAAAATTATAGAAATCTCATATTTTAAAGCCTATAGCCTTCAATTTGTAGTAAATGTAAAAAAATCATTTAATTACATAATTAAAAGCCTATAGTCTTTGTTTTCTAGAAAAATTAGAGGAATCTTACATTTTAAAACCTATAGCCTTCAATTTCTACTGTATGTAGAAAAATTATGAAATTACATATTTTGAAGACTATAGTCTTTGTTTTATAGTGTTTCTATAAAAATTAGAGAAATTTCATATTTTAAAACCTATTACATTCAATTTCTATTATATGTAAAAAATTATGAAATTACATAATTTGAAACCTATAGTCTTTATTTTATAGTGTTTCTAGAAGAAATAGAAAAATCTCACATTTTAAAATTTATAGCCTTAAATTTCTACTATATATAAAAAAATAATGTAATTACATAATTTGAAGCCTATAGTCTTTGTTTTATATTGTTTCTAGAAAAATTAGAGAAATCTCACATTTAAAAGTCAATAGCCTTCAATTTGTACTATATGTAAAAAAATCATGAAATTACATAATTTGAAGCCTATAGTCTTTGTTTTATAGTGTTTCTAGAAAAAGTAGAGAAATCTCATATTTTAAAGTCGATAGCCTTTAATTTGTAGTAAATGTAAAAAAATCATGTATTTATATAATTTGAAGCCTATAGTTGTTTTCTAGTGTTTCTAGAAAAATTAGAGAAATCTCACATTTTAAAGCCTTTAGCCTTCAATTTCTACTATTTGTGAAAAAATCATGAAATTACATAATTTGAAACCTATAGTCTTTATTTTATATTGTTTCTAGAAAAATTAGAGAAAACTCACATTTTAAAGTCTATAGCCTTCAATTTTTATGTATATGTAAAAAATTATGTAGTTACATAATTTGAAGGCTATAGTCTTTGTTTTCTAGTGTTTCTAGAAAAATTAGAGAAATCTCACATTTTAAAGTCTATAGCCTTCAATTTCTACTATATGTGAAAAAACCATGTAATTACATAATTTGAAGCCTATAGTCTTTGTTTTCTAGTGTTTCAAGAAAAACTAGAGAAATCTCACTTTTTAAAGCCTTTAGCCTTCAATTTCTACTATTTGTGAAAAAATCATGAAATTACATAATTTCTAGCTTATAGTCTTTATTTTATAGTATTTCTAGAAAAATTAGAGAAAATTCACAATTTAAATTCTATAGCCTTCAATTTGTAGTATATGTAAAAAAATCATGTAATTACATAATTTGAAGTCTATAGTCTTTGTTTTCTAGTATTTATAGAAAAATTAGAGAAATCTCACATTTTAAAGCCTATAGCCTTAAATTTTTACTATATGTGAAAAAATCATGAAATTACATAATTTGAAGCCTATAGTCTTTATTTTATAGTGTTTCTAGAAAAATTAGAGAAATCTCACATTTTAAAGTCTATAGCCTTCAATTTGTAGTATATGTAAAAAATCATGTAATTACATAATTTGAAGCCTATAATCTTTGTTTTATAGTGTTTCTAGAAAAATTAGAGAAATCTCATATTTTAAATCCGATAGCCTTTAATTTGTAGTAAATGTAAAAAAATCATGTAATTATATAATTTGAAGCCTATAGTCTTTGTTTTCTAGTGTTTCTAGAAAAATTAGAGAAATCTCACATTTTAAAACCTTTAGCCTTCAATTTCTACTATTTGTGAAAAAATCATGAAATTACATAATTTGAAGCTTGTAGTCTTTATTTTATAGTGTTTCTAGAAAAATTAGAGAAAACTCATATTTTAAAGTCTATACCCTTCAATGTAAATACATAATTTGAAGCATATAGTCTTTGTTTTCTAGTGTTTCTAGAAAAATTAGAGAAATCTCCATTTTAAAGCTTATAGCCTTCAATTTCTAGTATATGTGAAAAAATCATGTAATTACATAATTTGAAGTCTATAGTCTTTGTTTTCTAGTGTTTCTAGAAAAATTAGAGAAATCTCACATTTTAAAGCCTACAGCTTTCAATTTCTACTATATGTGAAAAAATCATGAAATTACATAAATTGAAGCCTATAGTCTTTATTTAATAGTGTTTCTAGAAAAATTAGAGAAATCTCACATTTTAAAGTCTATAACCTTCAATTTTTAGTATATGTAAAAAATAATGTAATTACATAATTTGAAGGCTATAGTCTTTGTTTAATAGTGTTTCTAGAAAAATTAGAAATATCTCACATTTTAAATCTTATAGCGTTTAATTTCTATTATATGTAAAAAAATCACGAAATTTCATAATATGTAGTCTATAGTCTTTATTTTATAGTGTTTCTAGAAAAATTAGGGAATCTCAACATTTTTAAAGCCTATGTAGCCTTCAATTTCTACTATATGTAGAAAAATCATGAAATTACATAATTTGAAGCCTATAATCTTTGTTTTATAGTGTTTATAAAAAAAACTAGAGAAATTTCATATTTTAAAGCCTATAACATTCTTTTCGTAGGAAATGCAAAAATAATCATGTAATTACATAATTTGAACCCTAAAGTCTTTGTTTTCTAGTGTTAATAGAAAAATTAGAGAAATCTCATATTTTAAAACCTATAGGCTTCAATTTCTACTATATGTAGAAAAATCATGAAATTAAATAATTTGAATCCTATAGGTTTTGTTTTTTATTGTTTCTTGAAAAATTAGAGAACTATCATATTCTAAAGCCTATAGCCTTCAATTTTTAGTAAATGAAAAAAAATTATGAAATTACATAATTTGAAGCCTATAGCCTTTGTTTTATAATATTTCTAGTAAAAATTGGAGAAATCTGACATTTTAAACCCTATAATCTTCAATTTCTACTATAAGTAAAAAATCATGAAATTACATAATTTAAAGCATATGGTTTTTGTTTTATAGTGTTTCTAGAAAAATTAGAGAAATAACACATTTTAAAGCCTATAGCCTTCAATTTCTACTATATGTAAAAAAATCATGAAATTACATAATTTGAAGCCTATATAGTCTTTGTTTTTTTCCTATTTATGGAAAAATTAGAGAAATTTCACATTTAAAGTCTATAGCCTTCAATTTGTAGTATACGTAAAAAATCATGTAATTACATAATTTGAAGCCTATTGTCTTTGTTTTCAAGTGTTTCTAGAAAAATTAAAGAAATCTCATATTTTAAAATCTCATATTTTAAAGACTTTAGCCTTCAATTTCTACTATATGTCAAAAATTAATCAAATTACATAATTTGAAGTCTATGTGTTTTTTTTATAGAGTATCTAGAAAAATTAGAGAAATCTCATATTTTAAAGTTTATAGCCTTCAATTTGTAGTAAAAGTAAAAGAAATCATGTAATTACATAATTTGAAGCCTATAGTCTTTGTTTTCTATTGTTCCTAGAAAAATTAGAGAAATCTCACATTTTAAAGCCTATAGTTTTCAATTTCTACTATATGTAGAAAAATCTTAAAATTACATAATTTAAGCCTATAGTCTTTATTTTATAGTGTTTCTAGAAAAATTATAAAAATTTCATATTTTAAAGCCTATAACCTTCAATTTCTACTATATGTAAAAAATTCAAGAAATTTCATAATTTGAAGCCTATAGTCTTTGTGTTTTTCATGTTTATAGAAAAATCAGAGAAATATCACATTTTAAAGTCTATAGCCTTCAATTTAGGGGTGGCAAAACGGGATCATCCCGTCGGGACGTCCCGCCATCCCGCCGGCCCGTGACAGGACGGGACGTGTTTTTCAACCCAAATACTAAAAACGGGATGAGGCGGGACATCCTGCCATCCGGTCATCTCGTGACGGGACGGGATTGGATATCCCGTCGGGACAAAAAAACTCAAAAAAACTTTTAGCGCACCTAATAGTAACCTAAAGCCCAGCCTAATTACCCAAAGTAACAACCCTAACCTAACCCTAAAAATTTTTCACTCACACTCTCCATTTTCAAATGTCAATATTCTCTCTCTTGGCTCTCAGTCTCTTTGTCTCTCTCGACCCTATCTTCTCTCTCAATCTATCAACGGCTCCTCTCACTCTCTCAATACTCACACCACTGACAACACACACTCACTCACAAATCACAAGCACAACACTCACCGGCGCCGGCGGCTTCTGCACAGAACTGCAGCAGAAAAGAAGACAGAAAGAAAGGGTCGCGGCTTGCTGCACTCACCGGCGGCCAGCGCTTGGTGGCTCCTGCAGTCGCGGGCTCCTGCACTCGCGGCTCCCTCGGACCTCGGTGGTTCAACCTCGCCTTTCCCTCACACTCTTCGACGGCTCCCCTCCCTCGACCGGCGCCTCACGGTCTCGTCTCCGGTCTCTCTTTGCCGCAGTGCCGCTACTGCAGGAAGGTTTCAGCAACTCTCAACTCTCTAGAACCTAACCCAAAAAAATAGTATTTATGAATTATGATTTTATGTGGATTGTATAGTTATTACTTTAGGTATTCAATTTTTTATAATCAAATTCTGTTTATTATTTTTTTAATAAAAAAAAGAATTTTAAGCGGGATGTCCCGTCATCCTGCCGTCCCGTTGTAAAACGGGACGGAATGAGATTTTCATCCCTTTTACAAAAACGGGATATCCCGTCTCGTCCCGTTTTTATTTCATCCCGCGGCGGGATATCCTGTTTTGTCCCGTCCCGTCCCGTTTGCCACCCCTACTTCAATTTGTAGTACTTGTAACAAAATCATGTAATTACATAATTTGAAGCCTATAGTCTTTGTTTTATAGTGTTTCTGGAAAAATTAGAGAAATCTCAAATTTTAAAGCCTATAGCTTTCAATTTCTACTATATGTAAAAAAATCATGAAATTACATAATTTGAAGCCAATAGTCTTTGTTTTATATATAGTGTTTCTAGAAAAATTAGAGAAATCTCATATTTTAAAGCCTTTAATTTGTAGTAAATATAAAAAAAAATCATGTAATTACATAATTTGAAGCCTATAGTCTTTGTTTTCTTGTGTTTCTAAAAAAATTAGAGAAATCTCACATTTTAAAGCCTATAACCTTCAATTTCTACTATATGTGAAAAAAATCATGAAATTACATAATTTGAAGCCTATAGTCTTTATTTTATAGTGTTTCTAGAAAAATTAGAGAAATCTCACGTTTTAAAGTCTATAGCCTTCAATTTGTAGTATATGTAAAAAATCATGTAATTACATAATTTAAAGGCTCACTTTTTAAAGCTTATAGCGTTCAATTTCTATTATATGTAAAAAAATCACGAAATTACATAATTTGTAGCCTATAGTCTTTATTTTATAGTGTTTCAAGAAAAATTAGGGAAATCTCACATTTTAAAGCCTATAGTCTTCAATTTCTACTATATGTAGAAAAATCATGAAATTACATAATTTGAAGACTATAGTATTTGTTGTATAGTGTTTCTAGAAAAATTAGCGAAATCTCACATTTTAAAGCCTATAGCCTTCAATTTCTACTATATGTAGAAAAATCATGAAATTATATAATTTGAAGACTATAGTCTTTGTTTTATAGTGTTTCAAGTAAAATTAGAGAAATTTCATATTTTAAAACTTATAATCTTCAATTTCTACTATATGTAACAAACCATGAAATTACATAATTTGAAGCCTATATAGTCGTTGTTTATAGTGTTTCTAGAAAAATTAGAAAAATCTCACATTTTAAAGTCTATAGCCTTCAATTTATAGTATATGTAAAAAAATAATGTAATTACATAATTTGAAGCCTATAGTCTTTGTTTTATACTGTTTCTAGAAAAATTAGGGAAATCTCAAATTTCAAAGTCTATAACCTTCAATTTCTACTATAGGTAAAAAAAAATCATGAAATTACATAATTTGAAGTCTATAGTCTATGTTTTTTAGTATTTTTATAAAAATTATAGAAATCTCACATTTTAGAGCTTATAGCCTTCAATTTCTACTATATGTAAAAAATCATGAAATTACATAATTTGAAACCTATAGTCTTTGTTTTATAGTATTTCTAGAAAAATTAAAAAAAATCTCACATTTTAAAGTATATAGCCTTCAATTTGTAGTATATGTCAAAAAATAATGTAATTATATAATTTGAAACCTATAGTCTTTTTTTTATAGTGTATCTTGATAAATTAGAGAAATCTCATATTTTAAAGTCTATAACCTTCAATTTCTACTATATGTGAAAAAATCATGAAATTACATAAGTTGAAGCCTATAGTCTTTGTTTTGATAGTGTTTCTAGAAAAATTAGAGAAATATCATATTTTAAAGCCTATAGTCTTCAATTTTTAGTAAATGTAAAAAAATCATGTAATTATATAATTTGAAACTTATAGTCTTTGTTTTCTAGTGTTTTTAGAAAAATTAGAGAAATCTCAGATTTTAAAGCCTAGCCTTCAATTTCTACTATATGTAGAAAAATCATGAAATTACATAATTTGAAGACTATAGTCTTTGTTTTATAGTGTTTCTAGAAAAATTAGAGAAATTTCATATTTTAAAACCTATAACCTTTAATTTCTATTATATGTAGAAAATCATGAAATTACATAATTTGAAGCTTATAGTCTTTGTTTTATAGTGTTTCTAGAAAAATTAGAAAAATCTCACATTTTAAAGTCTATAGCCTTCAATTTGTAGTATATGTAAAAAAATAATGTAATTACATAATTTAAAGCCTATAGTCTTTGTTTTATACTGTTTCTAGAAAAATTAGAGAAATATCTATAGCCTTCAATTTCTACTATATGTAAAAAAATCATAAAATTACATAATTTGAAGTCTATAGTCTTTGTTTTATAGTGTTTCTAGAAAAATTAGAGAAATCTCATATTTTAAAGCCTGTAGCCTTTAATTTGTAGTAAATGTAAAAAAATCATGTAATTACATAATTTGAAGCCTATAGTCTTTGTTTTCTAGTGTTTCTAGAAAAATTAGAGAAATCTCACATTTAAAAGTCTATAGCCTTCAATTTCTACTATATGTAAAAAAATCATGAAATTACATAATTTGAAGCTTATAGTCTTTGTTTTATAGTGTTTCTAGAAAAATTAGAGAAATCTCATATTTTAAAGCCTATAGTCTTTAATTTGTAGTTAATGTAAAAAATCATGTAATTACATAATTTGAAGCCTATAGTCTTTGTTTTCTAGTGTTTCTAGAAAAATTAGAGAAGTCTCACATTTTAAAGCCTATAGCCTTCAATTTCTACTATATGTAAAAAATCATAAAATTACATAATTTAAAACCTATAGTCTTTATTTTATAGTGTTTCTAGAAAAATTAGAGAAAACTCATATTTTAATATCTATAACGTCAATTTTATTACATTATAAAATAAAAACTATAGCCTATTGTTATTATTTTCCAGGGTTAAACCATCCACACACACACAACTGTGAACCACCAAGTACAAGTATCATGTCGCTCTTTATTTCCTTAATCGTTATCTCAATTTTTTTGCATGAATAGTTGTTAGAAGGGAAACAAGCACAATGGTTTATCAATACAGAGCTTTAAGGCAGATTCTGACTATATTCATACTATTGGTAAATCATAAAACTCATACAAAATGTTCACTTTTTAATGTAATGACACGACATGATTAGCGATTGTATGTCAAAACCCATCTTCCTTCTGGACCATGTCTCAATCTCATCACTATAAAGATATCAGATACAACAAAAGAAGAAAAAAAGGATCTCAAACAACATAGATGTGATACAAAGGAATGAGAAAGCTGATGGCGCCAATTTCGCATGAAATTGGAAAAATTATAAGAAAAAAAATAACTAAAGACAATATGCAAATTGATCTAGCTGGACATCTTGACTTGATCACTAGATTGTAGCGCTTGAGAGGCGAAAAACCTAACGTCGACATCTGGATCCTCACTGAGTTCAACCAAACAGGGACGGATGGTCTTCTCAACAACCTTCATTGTTCAAATGGCATCAAGTTATGATAAATGAAAAAGTGTTTTGCAATAAATCAAACAAAAGTGTAGAATATAACTTCACCAATAGTTGAATCAAGCAAAGCTAATTCAGCAAGTAACAAGTTTGAATATATAGGAGATGGAGATTCAGAAAACAGCCAGCCAAATTAAATTTCAAAGTGCCATAAATCGAACTACGGGAAGATGTAAACTTAAATGCGCTACTTACAGACTCATCAACAATTGGAATGAGAGACTGCAACACTTTAGCAACATTGAACTTGATATTGGGTACCCTGCAAGACGAGCTATGAGCACGGGTTCAAATAAAAGACACAACGGGAGTTAGGTTTAAAGTTTTAAACAATTTTACCTATCTTTTGATGCATTAACGACCAGAGGGAGCAGTTTCGAAGTAGTAATATCCGCTCCAAGAACAGGAGCTATCAGCGAAATAGCTTGTAGAATTGTCATCCGATACAGATAGTGTGAATCATTAACCATGTCCAAAACCTGTAAATGATAACAATAATCTAGTTTAGATTAATAATGAATATCACACCAATCATGTTCAATAGAAGCATTCACAAAATGTCTAGCAACTAGCAACTCAGACATTCACAAAATCTTGTTTAGAGGATGTTCAATGATATCCCAGGTTTTAAAATCTGTTCAATATTTAAGGTAAAATACACTCCTGATGTATATTAAGAAACCAAATTTATCGGCTAAAAGACCTGGGGAATAATGTGCTGCATTGCCCACTCTGGTCCAAATTCTTCTGCTAAGCGTTTTACATTATTGGCAGCTGCCTCTCGGATTGAGTATACCTACAACCATAACCAATGCAGTCAAGAAAGTCAATAATGAAGCAGTTACTCTAAATAACAATAAGCAACACAGAACTGCAAGCCTTCTGGTTAGAAATTTAAACTTTTATAAGTGACTTAGTCAATGGAGGATACTATAAATCTTTCATCAAACAAAAGACTTGTCACTTTCCTAAGACTAAATCACCAAAATGCCAGATTAACAGAAAATACTTTCCTTGTCAAAACATTTAATTTCAAATTGATCTTTCAGCCCTCAAACCCTAATCTTTAGGGTCTAAGCTTAGGGTTATACAAGATTTATTTTTATTTCCTTTCCATTTTTAAAGATTAATTTTTCAGCAAGAGAGATTAGCCAAAAAGCCAAGTAGCTAGAGAATCCAAGTACTAAGGCATCACAGTAAAAGGGAGAAAATTGGCATGGAAGATAATAGGTTTCAAAAAGTATATTAGTCAATTCAAGGATAACCAATAAAATGGGAGCATGTTAGATTGCAGTTAATCATATCAGCTTTAGCATCTGAATCACTTATAATTTTCATTGAAACGGATTTAAGAGAGAGATATGACTAGAACTGATGTGAATATAAATTTAGTTGCTTCACAAACCTTGTCCTTTAGCCATTGCATGCATAGAGCCCCGAGCTTGTCATCAAAAAATCCAACACCCAGCTGACTTGCTAGTAAGGGTATATATTCTATGATTGCAAGTCGAACTCTCCAGTGCCTATCCTCAGCAAGCTCAACAATAGCTGGTAACAGGGACTGAGATAACAGATCAATACCAATAACCTGCATTGGCCATGAACATAAAGCTTCAACAGAGGAAATATACGAAAGGTGATAGTGTTTGTAACATACATTGTGATTATGAAAGAAAGATTAAACAATTTAAGACACAAACCTGATTGACTTGATCAAGCTTGCTGATAATGTTTAGCCTGACATCTGCATTCTCATCTTTCAAAAGAGCAAGGAAAATAGGGAGAAGTAGCTCAATTGTTGCATCCTGCAACCACCGTAAAAATACAGTAAAATCAAGAAGAGATGCACTCACACATAATCTCCTTTTAATCAAGAGTTAAGTTACATTAGAAGGGATAGTTTCAAGAGTTAAAGGAATAAAAGACACATGGACTTTTAGGGTATGAAGAAACTGGGAGGGGCCTAAAAACAGAGATAAATAAGGTAAATAGAAGAGAGTCATATAGGCATAGCTCAATTGATCGAGTCCTTACAGGGGGTCAAGCTTTATAATCTTGTGTTAATGACTATATACCACAAGCTAAATACACGATAGAAGAGGGGTTTGATTACTGGGTAAGAGTCCAAAACATTAAATTATGGTTGTTCTATCTCCACAGTTGGTACCAAAAAGAATTTTATTTAAACACATTTAACACAACTTTTAATCAGTCGGTAACGATAACGACAACTTGAAAATATGCAGTGGGGGCAACATTTACGTACATCTAGTAGAAATAACCTTCAGAAACATAACCTTGCGGTTTTTCTTTCTTCAGAAATATTGGAGTAGAGAATAGATACATTTTATGCGCTATTTGCGTTGCTACAACTTAAAGAGCTTAGATAGAGATTCATACCTTCCCTAACACTGGCGCCATTCCCATTATAACTGAAGCCAATGCAGAGCGGACATGTTGAGATGAATCTGACGATAGTTCCTATAGCAAACACAATTGATCAATCATATACATCTTTAGACATCAAAACTGAGTATTATAAATGTTAACTTATAAGAATCCAAGTTGTTCCTTTTTCTTTTCTTCTTTTTTCTTTTGGTGAGAAGTGAGAACATTTAGTACCTTCACACAAGGTAGAATATGCTGAATGGCAAGTTCAGGACTTAATATGCGGGAAAATTTAGTCACTTTCCCAGCAGCAGCAACACGTACTTCAGCCTCATTATCACGCAGTAACCGAACATATGCAGGAACCAATTCTGACCTAAAAAGCATTACCAACATTATAAACGGTCAACTAAAATCTGTGGAAAAAATACATCAGCTAATATCATTGCTCATGAAGAAATTAATATGCATTTAGAACTTTACTACATTAATCTCATGAATCACAAAGCATAAGAGAATGTTCACCACACCAAGTAAGGAAATATTAATTGATATATCAACATAGCTCTTCAGATAGCAGCAGTGCACCACTGGTAAAAAGCATGCAGAAAAATCATGACAACAAGCCAAGTAATCAACAGGTAGGAAACATTACCTAGTAGGTTCAGGACCAACAGCTTCACATAACTCGTATAGTTGATTTGCAACCATGTAACGCACACGCCACGATTTATCCTGGTCAACAAGTAATTCAAATATGTAATAAAAACATGTAAAGAATTAAAGAACTAGAACCTCATTTTGGCAACAATGCAACGCAAGCCAGCAAAAAATTAAACAAACATTTTTTATCACTATAAAGAATACATGTAGATTTCTTCAGAGAAAAAGGTCATGAACATGCAAAGCATGCTAAAAACCAACCAAAAGTGAAACTGAAAGACAATCCACCTTCCACACACCTGCCTCCCAGGTTTAAACTTATTCGACTGACAAATAACTCCAGACAGAGTGGCTACTCATAATTCAAAGAGAAAAGCCATTCAACTGATGAACCTCCTGATGCAATGCTTTGTCAATAATTCATGATGCAGCAGTTAGTCAGAACTATTATCACCTGATCATTATCAAGTGTGTTTATCCTATTCTTACCTCACACTATATTTGAGTTTAGTGCTTCATATATGAAGACAAACTACTTTATAGCTCACTAAAATTTGCATTTGTACAAGTGTAAGGTTCAAACAACAAGAAGGAGTTCAATATAATGAACTTGGAAGACAAGGAATTCAACAATTGACATCTTATAAGTTATAAATTATAATTGTTGATAAAACCTTTTTTCCCCTCCATTAAATATATCATCAGTAAATCAACAAGCCAAAGGGAAAAAACTACAACATGTATATCTTTCCACTTAATATCATTAAAGCTTAATAGTCAAGTCACCTGAGAGAAATTGACTATGACAGGAAGAATATGTGCCACACAATCTTGAGGCTCCAACAACTTCCCAAGAGCTGCACAACCCTCAACAGCAAGTAGCCGAACCGAATCTTGATCTGCAAGAACAAAATTAGAGAAACTAAAAAAGGAGTATAATAATACTACTACTCAATATATGAACATGACAAAAAACTTTCTAGGAGATAGAACAATACTCCGGGCCAAATATAGTTAGAAGTATATACTTTTGTGATTCATATAACAGATCAAAGATAGGGGTGGTGGAATTATTTGTAAATAAACTTCCATACCGTCCTGTGTGAGATCCTCAAATACGGACATGATGTCAGTTTTCAAGTGAGCGGCTTCAACAGTGGCAGCAAACTTTCCAAGGTTTGTTGCAGCAGATCTCCTAACCATTGGCATGTCATCTTGACACAGCTGACCATATATGGCTCTCAGTTCAGTTTTCAACGCCTCCGATGCACTAGGGTAAGCAATATGAAACAAGCCACAAGAAGAAACACGTGCCGTGAACCACTCACCAGCAGCCAACCTCTACACAAAGAGAAAGAAGATCACAAGTGAAGCAATAAATGCACTGCCTTTCTACCTGGAGATCAAAACTTCTAAACATACTTAGCTCCTCTAAAGTACACCCTGAGCTTTACATCTGTAAAGTGCACAATCATAGCCACACAATTTTAGCCGTTAATGAGAAAATCAAGCAGAACGATTATTTCAAATTAATGATGTCTTACACACGTACATGCATCTTACAAAATCCTAACCCTTTAATTTCCTCATCAATGACTACAATTATGCAGTTAACTCTCTAAAGCTCAAAGCATGAATCTTACAAATTTCTAAAGCATTTTATTTTTTTTCAATCAACGGCTACCATTATGCATTTTACTCTCTAAAGGTGTAATTGTGAGACTTTGGAGGGGAAGGAACCGAAAAGGAAGGGTTCAAGCAGTAGTATTTTCAAAATCTTCCTCTTTAACCCCTTTCCTTCCCTCCCTCCCATCTCTTCGAAATTCAAACTCAGGAACACACTCTAAATTGGAGCAGAGTCCACTTCAAAGGAGCCAAATCCTAGTCTCATTGTATGGAGGAAACAAAGAAAAGAAAAAGAAAACACACACACACACATACACACAAAAGAGACGCATTAATAACAATTCACTAGTTACTACCTTAACTAGAGGAATGAAGTGATCAACCAAGTCTTGTTCCCTCATCTGTGCACCAATCCTACACAGCGACTCCACCGATTTGTCCCTAACGCAAGTTTCCTCGACGGTGCATAGGGTTTCAAGAGGCGGCAAAAGCACGTTGGCGTGCTCCACTCCCCCGACGTAGGGAACGAAAACGCCAAGCTCCTCGGCCATAGCGAGGAGGACCTCGTCGTCATCGTCGTTGTTCTCGCTTAGGAACGGGATCAGCTCCTTCCTCGTCCTCTCCTCGCCGAGAGCACGCGCGATCGTGGAGAGCCTACGGATCGAGTTCAGCCTCAGCTGAATGTCCTCGTTCTTGAGCTCGTCGATCAGAACCGCGATTGGATACAGAGGCTGATCCACCATAGCCATCTTCGTTCGGCAACACCGGATCCTCGAAGAAGCTGAAAAGATTCAAAGATTCGAAAATCGATAAATCTGTGATTTTCGCTCGACTTTTTTTCCCGAAATGAAAAAACAACGTCGAAATCTAAGATTTGGTTCTTGATCTGAACCAATGGTATGTAATTCATCAATATTTTCAGAGAAATTAATTAAAAAATAGTAAAAAAAAATCGAAATGAAAAAGAAAAGAAAAAAGAAAGTGTTTTGTAGCGACAAGAAAGAAAAGAATGAAAGAAAAAGAAGTGTTATACCAGAGAGAGAGATAGGTGTAACTAGGGAGCGGAGAACAGAGAGAGAGAGATGGAAATGTGAGAGAGGGATCTGCTGTTTGGAAAGAGAGAAAATGGCGTTATTATAAATTTTCCAGGAAAATCACCATTTTCAAGGGTATAACTGCTTTTCTTTCTATTGTCTGCAAATCGTGAAATCAAACTTGGCCCGAAACTATTGTGCCCGACCCGTTACCCTTCCTAATACCAACACGGGTTATTTCAGTAATCAAATAGCACTAATGCTAATAATGGATTCAAGAAATTAAATTTTGAATTAGCTGTTTGAGATTAAATTAATTCTTATTACGTTATCTAATTTGAACCAACAATTGAACTGATGATTATTTGATCTTACAGCAAGGAATGACAAATAATTCTCCCTAGCATCGTTTAGGATGGATACTTAATTTAATTCATAGTGCTTTTGGGTAATAATAATAACTATTTAAAGTAAATTACTCACAATTAAGATTTAATAAATCAAAAATAAAATTTAGCTTTAGCTTTCAAACCATATATATATATAAGGTATAATGGGGGGACCTTGTTAGAGGACAAGAACAAACTGAACTTTCATTATAAAGGGATTTCAATTTAATTGAAATGCCCTCAAATATGAAATATCAGAAGGTTTCATTATAAATGCAAAATTGCCCATAACTCCATTATCCCAAAGTACAATCTCAAATATACAAGTCACATGACATAAGTTAGTACAGCCATTATGGCAAATAAGAGAGAAAAATAAAAATACAGAAGCAAAGGTAAATAAATGATAATGACAAATAGTGACAAAAAAATTTTTTGCGTAAGTATCTTCACTTACCCAAATGACAATGCTCTAACAAAGTGTGAAGAGGTTAGAGTCATTAATGCATAATTATAATTCCGGGGAATTAAGGGTTTCATCTTTGGATCAATAAAGTAAGAATAGGTCCCACTTCTAACTTGATCGACCCAAAGACGAAATCTCCTTATGTTTCCCGCTATCATTTTCCAGTTTTGCGATACCCGCATCGATATCTGTACATGATAATTGTTGCTTGCCCAAGACAAGCATAATCTCAATCCTTGGATGTGAAGCAATTAAACATCCTTGTCCAACACCCACCACTTCTCCCGGGTTCTTGCTGCTCAAGAGGGTCCTTAAATCTTGCTTTCTCACCTAACTCTTCAAATGAATCCACAAGGTTCTGAAGCCTTGCCACAAACTCAATAAGAAGTGATGTGAATGTTGCTAGAGATAGTGAACTAGCACTTTCATATGTCTTTGACTCTTCCTCTTTTGCCAATGCATCTACCTTGAAGGAAACATGAGCAGGCCAAGAAGATTGTTTTCTGAACATGTTTTCATCGGCGGCGCCTGCATATGTAGGCACAGGAGGAAGGTTAGTGGTGCCATGATGAGCACGGTTTTCTCCCCAACTTCTTGGAACATTGACTGATCTTAGGTCGAGAACTGCTTCGCTAAGAGACTTGAACTCCAAGAAATGTCTTTCATCGTCCATGTTGGAGAGGTCTTGTTGGTCTCCCTCCAGTCTCGGTCGGTTTCCGATTTCCCAGCTCTCTGAATTTACAAGGAGGAAAGATTTTTTATCAATCTTCTGTTGTAGCTCTTCCGCTGCCTCGTGTATTTCAAACAAAATGTCTACC
This sequence comes from Aeschynomene evenia, assembly GCA_013621005.1. Lineage (NCBI taxonomy): Eukaryota > Viridiplantae > Streptophyta > Magnoliopsida > Fabales > Fabaceae > Aeschynomene > Aeschynomene evenia. The sequence goes on from CM024267.1 coordinate 33,635,672, forward strand.
TGACCCAGTTTCTCCAACTTTTTAACTTTGTTTCCGAGTTCGCGGAGCACTTTGGCCCCTTCAGAACCTACCTTCTTAAGCTCATTGCGGAAAACTTGCCTCTTCTCAGGTGGAGCCTATTAACCAAAATGGAAGCTTAGTACATATGTATTTGGAGGGTACAAGAAAACAACAAAACGTTTTTTATGAAAAGAAAATTTCCAAATATTTAACAAAAAATAAGGTTACAGTCAAAGGAATCAGGTTCAAATCCTATAACTAGCACATTATTTGCGAGGACAAGAATGCGTGCATCTATCCACCCCCACCCCACTAGGTGGAAGTTTCTTACACTAGGTTGCCCTTAACAATTGGAAGCTTTCTCTATCTTGGTAGGAAAAACTTCATAAAATATTGAGAGCAAAAGATGCATCAAAGAAAATCTAACTTCCATGTGTCAGTCAGAATTAAAGCTTTTCAATTGCAAGCATTATTCCACTAATGTCAAGTATAATCAAGTGACCCTAAAAGGGAATCACCCTAACAGTATTGTACTTATTTGGTATGATTGAGGAACCATAACATCACAGGCAGAAGCAACAACTGGCCCAACTAAAACGCATATATGATAGATTGCTTGAATTAGATTGAGAAAGAAAAAAAAAAGATTTTGAAAATTGGCATTGTGAAGGCTTAATTTTAATGCCAGTGTGAACTTCTTGGGTTTGGAACTGAAGGGGTTAATAGAACAACCACAGGTGAAGAGAAGCTGAAGCGTTATTTATTCTTGAGCCTGGGAGTGAAGGGTTTTAGGAGAGGCATAACAAAAGGTGGAACTAAATTTAAGTATGGGAAAGCAGTTTAGATGAACCCTCAAGTTCTGAGGTCTTACATTCAAGGCACCAAACACAACAATGGAACCCAGAGTCAATTATTGATTCAATTATCAATTCCTATATAAGCCAACATATCTTTCCATTGAACAAATCAAAAACTCTCAACAGAACCAATAGGTTCAAGAAAGAGGGGAAAATAAAAACTTAATAGGAAATAAATCATGAACAAAAGAAGTTTGAAATGGTAGATAAGAAAACAAATTTGTTGACAGATAAGAAATACCTGTATTTCAGAGAGTATACATCCATGCATAGCCATGACCATGAATGCACAATGCCTTAGTGCTCCACTTACTTTCACATAATTACTCCAAGGGTAATTAAACATTCTGTATCGACCATGAGGTGGTTCCCACACAGCAAAACCCATCTTCAATCAATATAGTATGTAACTAGGAGTCAGGAAGATTACCAATAAGTTGTAATTAAACACAGACAAAAAACGGAAGTAAATAATACCAATGCATCCTCCTTGCTTGTAGATTCGACGGCTGATCTGTAGCCATTGTAAACCGGGTCATCAGAAGCTTGGTAAGTGAGAATTTTTGAAGGCACCCTCTCATATTCAATACAATTTAGGTAGTTATTGACAACACCTGAAAAGAAGCTTAACAAAGTTACTCAAGGCACCAAATAAGATTATGAAGCAGCAATTACAAATTCAAACCTACCTTCCAAGGATGTTGCGACTCCCATGAAATTTTTCGCCACGAGATCATGTAGATCCTCACCAGCCCAGATTGGATATATACATACATTTACCCCCACAGATACGGCAGCACCAAGCGCAATGAGCAAAAACCTGTTTACAGCCGTGTGAATAAATTCCCCGGTTCGATAGCCAGATACAATGATGTAGCAATACGTGATCAAGTACACACGGAAACCATATTCGTAAGCCTTCATAGTGGGGTATAGTTTGGCAAATGTGGCACAAAATCCTACAAATGACATAACATGTCATCAGAAAACAAAGCCAGAAGTCCTCCAATCTTGATGATGTAGTGAGGTAATAAAACTGATCAAGAAGATAAGAAATGGAAGTGATTGGAATATCATACCCATAAAGAAGATGCTAATGATAATTACAATCTCTTCCCATTCGTCACCGGCCAATTTGGATAACTCTGCCATTCCCAGAGCAAGTCCTCCAGCAGACAAAGTCCCCAATCCTCTGTTTAGCCCTTTGCTAAGAGTTGCCCCTGCAAGGAAAACATGCAGATTACAGCCTCATTAGCATGTTGACTCGATGGAAAGCATGGAACTTGAAATTTACAATAGAAGGGTATTCTTTTAATCAACTATCTATGATAAAAGAAAAATATTGAATTGAACAAAAGATGAAGTGAAAATGAACACAATTGACTTATTTCTAACCTGTGGTCTAATTCCACCACAAAGAGAAGAAGAAACTAATACTTTAATTCAACATGACCACAACTTGTGTCCAATAAAAAGGAATTGAATTTAAGCACTAAACTAGTCTTAGCCAGTTCCAAGTGATGCACGTGAGAATGAGGAGTTAAATAACACAGATTTAAAAGTGAACATAAATTTAGCCTAAAAAGTGCCATTAACTTAATCCATTGATCCTAAAAGGTGACACTAGTCGAATTTTTTAATTAAAAGCAATTTTAATGTCATTTTATGTGATTAAAAAATTAATTAGTATATAGAATGGTACATTATAAGTGTACAATTCAAATTGGCAACCAGTATTCCAATGATATATTCATGTGCCATCAAACAACACATTACCGAAGAAAAATAATGATATTGGCACTAACAGTACTTACTCATAAATTAATATCAACTTATTAACTAATCAAGTTAAGAGCATTATATAATCAAATTAAGATCACATGTGTATTTAGTCTACCACAGAAAAAATGCAAAAGGATCATAATTTTCGTAAAATCTATTCAATAAAACAAGAGTTCAATTTTCCAGAAAATATTTTAAATTGTCAACTAACCAGAATTTTTATAATATATATGATTTTTCAATTACATACTGTTAAAATAAAAACTTCTAATAATGTAGTACATTCATTCTATTATAAACATTTATCTACACATTTTTAAATTTCAACTATCATGTGTCCTTTTAAAAAATTCAAGACTATTACTATCTTTTTTCTTGATACTCTTATGAAAAAAGACAAAAAAAAGAGCCCTAGGGGATAACCTAAATATGAGAGAGAATATTAATAAGAATAATATTATAAATGTTAAACTGTATTAGTTCTCAAACTCATTCCATCATTGTATTAATATGTATGTATAAGTGAAAAAATTATGTTTTTCTGTACCAATTTTTCTCGTTCTTCTTCATCCACTTTTACACTCTTAGATGGTGTGACTCATTTAAGAGTTAAGACTCACATTTTATTCTGAAACTCATATTCTCTTTAATTGTGGATGAAATGTTCATTTACTCAAAGCTGCCAAAAATTGAGTTAAAAACACATTTCCAGTGAAAATGACCGCTTATTAAATAATGAAGGAAGTACCAATTTGTCACATTCTTTTAAGGAGATAAAAAAAAAAAAAAAAACAGACTGAACTTATTTAGTTTATCTAATGGAATAAAAAAGAATCTATAGAGTTGCCCCACCAACATTATTGCTTAATAATTACTGATAACACTAACAAAAAAAATTTTTAAAATATTTATACCATTAACCATTAGGGACAGAGGAACCCAGAAAATATATATATATATATATATATATATATATGGAGAATTAGAATTACCTATGCTGAATTCAAAGACGACGACGACAGTGAGAATGGCCCAAACAGAGTACCTACTGACACTCTCAAATGGCTCTTTGAGAAATATCAAGAGAGATATCAGCACAAGCGCCAGACCCATCTTCGCCGAGAATATTATCTTCCTCGGATCCGATCGACCCATCTCCCACGCCCTCGCCGCCACCCCCTTCGTCGTCTCCCACGTCCCGATGATCCCATCGGAGCATCGCCGCCACCACCTACTCCTCGCCGCGTGCTCCTCCTCCTCCGATTCCGGCACCGCGATCCCAATCTGAGAATACCCATAATACCCTACGCCCTTCGACGACAGCAGCTTCTCCTTCTTCTCCGCGAAACTGTACCGAAACGAACCCAGCTTCGGTACCCTTGAAGCCATTATTTTCGATTTTAGGGTTTTCTTTTTTGTTTTTTTGTGTTACAGAGTGTCAGTGATTGTGGTGGTGGTGGTGGTGGTTTGGTGATGGAAGGAGGAACGTGAAACGGCGTCGTTTTACTTCTTGATTTGGATTTGGTCGGAAATCGTGCGATCCAATAATAGTGGAAGAGAATAAAAAGAAAAAGAAAAATCCGTATATGGGTTCTTTTCTCTTTTCTCCCCTGTTAGGAGAATTATTGTATGACATGAACGTGCTTAGACATATGTACTTGTGTGGTTTTAGATTTCGATTCCTTTCCGATCAGGATTTTCTTGAAAATGTTTTAACTTGAGCTATTTAATACTCCATTTTCTGATAGATCTACATACTAATAAAAATATTAAATTATTAAGAAATCATCAATAATAGTATTAAATTAAATTAAATAGTTCTATTTTATAAAGCAATTAAAAAAAATGACTTGACAGTCAATAATATTGAGTAACTAGTAATAATAATGTTTGTTGGTTCACTTGGTTGCCCTAGAGCCAAAATATATTATTCACTAATAATGTTTGTTTCTAATAACTGATTTTTCCCATAACTTGTATTATTGGCTACTCAAAGGTCACTGGTAATCACTGAAAGAAAAATGCATATGATGACATACAATTAGGTAGAGAAGATAGTTAGTATTTATTTATTTTGGGATAGCAGTATTAACATAGTAATAATTGTGCACAATACACACTAATGATTGTGCATCATTATTGGTTGGTATTGACCAATCGTCTTTGTATATAGTAATAAGAAAATATCGTAATTATATTGACCAAAGAACTTCTAAAATGTCCAAAACTTTAAATTTGGTATCAGAATGGTTATAATAATAATAATAATATTGAGAGTTTCATCATCTCACAATTATGTGTTGATTTAAATATCTTAATTATTGATAAAAAATCTTCAAATGATTATACATTTCAATTCAAATATGAAAATGATTATTATAATATATTAATGAAAAACTCTGGACTAGAACATCAAGATATAAACTAGCAAATATACCTTGCGGGGGTTTAGGTTCATGAGGTAGCATATTTCTTTTGGTATTATGTCTCTTTTTCAGCCAGAGCCCAACCCAAGCCTATGCTATGGGCTTCCAAGTTGATAGAAACTAGGAAGTAACAGTTTTGGGCCATAAATCATATCCAGCCCAAGTTAGCACGGATGACTTGGTCCACTGCTTTAATTTGTTACACTATCATTGTTATCGCTAAACTTGAGAAGGATTTTCCAATACCTTCTCATGCTATAAAAATAAAAAGTTGGGGGATATCAAGTTGTTTATTTACATCATTCACTTAAATTTATAAAAAGTTTATAAAATTTAGAATTAAATCACAACCATAGATTTTAAAAAATATCTAAAGATGGTTTTTCCTTCTTTATCATAGTTAGACTAGTGATACTAAATGTACAATAAAAGACCAATTAAATCAGCCTATAAATGATATTTTGGGTCACAATTAGTCAGCTCGTTACAATTTCAATAATTATTTGGGTTCAAACCAAAACTAAAATGAATCATTGTTTATATTGACTGATTTTTTATGTGTCTCAACAAACACACAAACTAACTAACTCCATGGAAATATGATGACACATCTTTACTATTTATTTACAGAGTACAGGCTTATCCATTAGAGTCTGGTCTCTGAATCCCCTAACTCTTTTTGTCGGCGATTCCATAGACCGCCGCGTCACCACCTCAACTGAAAACGACACAAAACTTTCGGTGACATGCAACAACACGTGTCCTCTACGTGGCACCCCAAGCATGGAACCACCTCGTACGTGTCACCCTTACTTACTTGAGATTTTAATGCTTGCTCTCTCTATATAAACTCAATGCACACTTCAAATTCATTCCATAGCCACATCTAAACTGTTACTGTATCAATCATCTAATCCGACAGCTCCACTTTCTTTGGTTTTTTGTGTGTTGTGCTTTCTTTGTGTTTGTGAAAATGTCGCAGCAATATGAGGGTCAATACGGCGACCAAGCTCGCAGGACTGACGAGTATGGCAACCCTGTGAGGCAGACTGACGAGTATGGCAACCAGCAGGTTCGTCATGGTCATGCTCATGGCCATGGCAGTGCTGCCACCACTGAGACCGGTAGACAGTATGGTGCTACCGGCTTAGGTGGTGGAGGAACTGGATATGGAGGATCTGACACCGGTTCCTATGGTACCACCGGTGGTGGCACCGGCTATGGTACTACTGGTGGTACCGGATATGGAACCGGTGGTGGCACCGGCACTGGGTATGGTACCACTGGTGGCACTGGCACTGGCACTGGCTATGGTACAACTACCACCAGCGGTGGCACTGGCATGGGTGGCATGGGTGGCGGTAGTGAGTATGGAAGTACGGGTACCGGTGTTGGTGGCACTGGCATGGGCACCGGCATGGGAACCGGCACCGGATATGGGAGTACTGGGCAACAGCAGCATGGTCACCAATCTCATGGAATGTCAGGAGAGCAGCACCATGAGAAGAAAGGGATACTTGACAAGATCAAGGAGAAGCTTCCAGGGAGCCATGACAGCTAAATCTATATATATATATATATATATGCAATACATATGCAATATACAACTTCGAATAAATTGATGCTTCTATATAAAGGTTTATATTATAGTCATGTTATGTAAATTATGAAGTTTTTGGCTTCTGTCTTGATATATGAAGTATATATATATAGGCAAATAAAAAGGCACATGTATTTTGGTGCATACCTTGTGTGGCAGATATACAAGAAGTGGAAAATGCTGTGCCTATTATATAAGGAGAAGCCTTAGTACTTGTTGGGGGTAATTGTGTACTGCATATATCCTAGTGTGGATTGGGGTGCTCTGTAATTGGTTACCCATATATACAGTTATTATAATGAAATTTACAAATTCTGGTTTTATTTATCATTTCGAGTGCTAGAAGACTGAGATATTTTTCCCTAATCAATTGAGGTACTAATTAATGAAATTTTCAAGTGTCAATTCCTACCTCTGCCTAAGTTTAAAACCAAAACTATTGGCATTTCACTATATATGAAGTAAATATCATAGTGTTTTTAAATTATCTTATCTCAGGCCAGAGTATACAATACTACAGTGTCAATGTCTGGTGGCAGTGGCACCCTATTGCAGATTCTCTGTTTTTGCATTTCACTTTTCTCACATGTTCAGAGCAGATTCCCCATTTTTACTTTTTTACTCATGATTTTCATCTCTTGGTTTGTCATCACTACTTCAGTTAAAGGAGCTATGAAGAAGAATCTTTTGTAACCAGAAATTTTAGATCTTGTGGGTACAGTAATTGAATTTTGGATTAGTAAGATGTGCCAAATTCCTTATAATTTATTTTCTACAAACACAATAACTTGTGATTCTTTTATAGATCATTGTATATATCAAAAGAACTTGAATGTAAAAAATTTTCGAACAGGACACTTGAGATTTGATAGCAGCATTTATTTTGATTTATTGCAACATACCTAATTCAACAAATTCAAGCTATATAAAACAAGTTCTAGTAACAAACACATGAAAATGACTACTGAAAAAAAATCTCTAGAGTAGAAGATCATGATGTACAATTTCACATCAACTGTAATTGTTGGAAGTCTCAAGCCAAACACGTTTCCATTTTGAAGATCATGATGTACAATTTCACATCAACTGTAATTGTTGGAAGTCTCAAGCCAAACACGTTTCCATTTTATGCTGAGTTGCTAGAAGAGTCCAATTATTGTTGTTGGTCATTGCTGGTTTTTGGTCTTCCATTTCAGCATCATCATCGATTTCAGCATCATCATCGTTCTCACTTATGCCTTGTATCTCCAATATCTCAACTCTACGATTTGTCTTTTTCTTGATCTTGATTGCAACATCCTGTGGGATGAACCTTCCTCCTACAATTACTCTTGTCTGGTTCTTCTCTAGGAGATGGATTTCCAACTCTACCATAGTCAAAGAACTTTATGTTTAGAGTATAAACTTAATCACATGCCATAATCTTATGAATTTAAATTTTAAAATTTCTTGATGAAATGGTTTTAGGATATGTACTAGAGTGACATTTCTGATAAAAATAGTTCAGATACTCTTAGATAAGATGGTTTTGTGGCCATAAAAACTTGTATAAAGGGATAAGATGATGTCAAACCTGGCATATCAAGAAGGGCTCTTTTCACTTTTCTATAACAACCGCTACAATCAATATTGATCTCATCACCATGCAAAATCTGATACATAAGCAACAAAAACAACTTAGATGGTATTTATAAATAACTGGCATAACCTGATAACCAATTTTGGTGATTGGAACTTGCCTTCACTGACATGAAATCAACTCAGAGAGGGAAACAGACACAGTATTGAAAATCCAAAACAGTGTGAATATGAGAGCAAAGGAAAGAGCAAAACTGAGAGCCAAAAAGGGGGTTTAGGGGGTTTATGATGAGCTGGTTAGAATCTCCCTTTTAGTTACAGAACCTGATTCTGTTTTTGTAGCAAGGTGTTCATAGGAAGGTAATACTGTAGCGTAGTTCCTTACATTATTCTTGGCTTCTTTGTGCCTTTTTCTATGCATGCCTATCAATGGATTTCTTAATGGGAAAAAATAACGCATCTAGTTACTCCTGATACTTCTGCTAGAATAAAGTGCTATTCCCAGCAAATTCTAAAATGTACACTTGTGAAATATGAAATTATTCATTGTCTCTAATAAATGAAATAGTTTCATTTTTTCAGAAAGACAAGGACTAGAAAGTTCAATTGAACAAATAGGCAAATAAAGTTGACCATTTTAGCATGTTTGGCTTAGTATTTAGAAAGTCCCAAATCATGATGTGGTAATTTATTGTTTTTTGGTTGAAACCATGTGACAGAAAAGGGTGCTCTTATAATTTTTCTCATTATTGTTAACTTGCTTTTGTCTTACCTGTTGCCGATGACAGTTTTATCTTCTGTTAAAAAAAATGTAACTATCACTTTGCTTGCAAGTATCATTTCCATTTCACACTACTAACTTGCTGCCCTTTCAAGTACATGTTAGTTATGTACTTAATATACATGAAGACCAAGAGAGTGAAAAGGGGTGGGGTGGTGGCTAAACAAGAAGTACATGTTCAATGAAACTCACACACCATGCATGTAATAACCCACACAATCACACAGAAAAATGTTCATTATCCTATTTAGACACCTTGAAAACATTTTACTCTACACACAAGACCACACATCTCAATGGCTTCTTTGAATTATTTTACTCTTCTCCCTATTTTGAGTCATATCATTTTCTTGCTCATGATTTCCAATCCAACAACTATACTTTCACAAACCTAGTCTCCAAGCCCCACCATAGCCCAATGCACATCAAGCCTCCTCCCTCTCATTCCCTGTGCACCATTTGTGCAGGCGTATTCCCTCTCACCAGGCAACAATGTTGTGGCAACCTCAAGCAACTATACAGCCAAGAGCCACATTGCCTTTGCCTATTGCTCAATGACACTACATTGACCTCTTTCCCCATTAATAGGACACTCGCTCTGCGGCTACCAGCACTTTGCACCCTTCATGTCGACATGTCCACCTGCCCAGGTTACATATAGATTTACTCTTGACGCATATTTAGAAATTTTCCACAGAGAAGCTATAACTCTATATCTTTCATTCAAAATGAAGATTCTCTGTGTCTTTTATCTCTAGCTACTAATAGCAGAGTTGGCACTATTTTTCTGTAGGGGAACAACTACAAGTGCCACAAATTTCACCTGCTCCTCAAATTTCTTTCAAAGCAAAGAACAACAATACTATTGCTGGTACACAATCACATCTTCAGTTATTACACTTCCCTTTTGTTTAGTTTGCCTTCTATTATTTTGCAAGATTGTGAGATATATGATATATCAAAGCATCAAAATTAATGGAAAACATGAATTTAATAGACTTCATATTAATTGGAAATATTCTCAATGTCGAATCATGCTCTCTGGTAATCCTCTTTTGTTTGAACTTGTAGCATCTCCTGCAGTCTCATCGACACCAAGAACTAGCATCATGGGATTTGGATTTGGAAGTAGCAAAGCCATTAACTTGAAGGCAAAGAGTGAAATAGTTGTGTTCATGACATTGACAATTTTATATACATTAGTGTTATACTAATTTAAACTGAAATCATATATTAGTCCATATAGTTTTCATAGATAGGTCAATAGAAGCTAATCATAGTATATTAACTATGTTACTTGTTTCTTTAATATTCTAGTAGTGGACTATCTCTATCTCTATCTCTATCTCTATCTCTATCTCTATGTTTATGTCTATGTCTATGTCTATGTCTATGTCTATGTCTATGTGAAATCTGCTAAATAAAGTTTACTATTAATCTATTATACTTAGTGTTCTTGCTAAATATAACTCAAGACAATGCTACAATTAATATGCTAAAAGAAAAAAAACAATGATACTCTGTTAAGTTATCACAGGCAGTTAAATTTTAAAAAAACAAACAATAAAAACAACAATAACATAAGCAAAATTCTAAACAACCAAATAACATATCGATACTCATGACCCTAGTCAGGACCTAAATATCACCTTCAGATCTTCACTTAAGAATGTCACCGGTATTGCTTTGAAAAAAGATAGGATCATCAATGATGCTTTGAGCAATTAGCAGCAACTTTCAAGATCAAAAGAAACAAAAGCACCAAGGCCAGAATTTTGTAAGGAATAACAATACATTTCATACACCACTAATAACCTGTGTTTGCCTCAGAATTGATACATTTCAAATATTATACATGTAAACAGAAGCAATGCCTTACAAACTGAGCTCAGCTAAGTTTGAATTCATTCACCTGAACTTATATGCTAAGAATAAGTATGTTTGTAGTATCTATGGATAGACTACTCCAAACTAGGAGCCACTTCTGTAGGATTGGACTCGAATACATCCGAGTCGGATGCATCAGGTCCTTCTAAGAGTTCTCTAGACTGAATAGATTCCTTGTATGCAGGGGTCTCCTTAAAATCTGTTGCTCCTTCGTTATAAGTCGCGACAGCAATCCCACAAGCAATTACCTGCGATCACAGTGAGATTGAAAGCGTTCAAAATTGAAACAACATGCAAAAATGGTAGTACTAGACAGACTTTAACCCTTATAGATAAATCTTATTTGGCACTTAAGAGTGTGAAATTTCAACTTAAGCCAACAAACTTAACCCAACATAGACAAGGGAAGCTTCTAGTTCTAGTGGTTAGAAACTGGTCCAACTGGTCCTAACTTTTCATAGATAATATTCTCCGGCATCAAAGAACTCAATTACAACTTAACAATTTTCTTTAATGAATCTAAATTCTCAGGAAGAACGCTCCACATAGCTGCAGTAATAAAAATAGCAGCTTTTGAGTTCAAATTCACAATCTAGATTATGCTGAAATATAAGTTGCATTTTTTCATTTCCACAACTTTAGAGTAAAAACCATCCATAGCTAGTAAAGCTCCTAAATACACCAACCAACAGATTTAACAAAGAAAGAAAGTAATAACAAAAAGAAAAATAGTTATAAGTTTGTTATAATATTACCGCAAAAAGGAGACCGAAAGCCCACAGATACTCAACAAAGAAGCCGAGCCCGTCCCACTGTGGTCCTTCCCAGAAGTCCTTTTCTTCTCCGGGAAGATCCGGCATGACGAACCCATCGTCAGCGTCAATGGTTGCCGAGTCTTCAATCTCAGCCGTCGATTTCTGCTGTTGGTCCTGGTCCTGTGTGGTTGTGGTGCTGCCACGTCGGTTCTTACCATCGAGCCTTCCAGAACGAGGGGAGAACCTCTTGGTGGCCGAAACCACCTGAAGAAGGGTTCTTCTTGTTGTGATTGAAGAAGAGGAGGAGAATGTGAGGTGAACTTGACGGTGATGGAGTAAGGTGTACGGTGTGGTGGTGCCGCAGAGGATTCTGGTAACGCCGCCACCGCCACCGCTACCGCCACTGATACCAGTGGCTACGGTGAAGGACATTGGTATGGTTGGACGAAGGAGACGATGAAGATGAAGAAGATGACGATTAGGATACTATACAAAAAGACTACCTCATGTTGCTATGTGGATAAGAGGGGAGGTTTTCGATTGAATCTTCTGATTCTGTTTCCAAGTAACGATTTTTTTTTCGTTTGTTCTCTGTTAAAGGGCCGAAACCCAAAATGATTCGGCCCATATAGATATTTTTATATTTTTGTCTAAGGCCCAAAACCCCATGTTATTCAGCTTAACTGTAAAAGTGATTTAGTTTTTGAGATAATGAGGATGCCAAATGCAAGAATATTAATTTCCATAAATATATTTCCAAAAATACAAACTTTAATTAACTTGTCACATGTCCCAAATGAAATTAAAGAAAAGTGATTAAAGATTACAAAGTTATAGATTAATAATCTAATTTTAAATTTCAAAGGTTAAAGTTAAATTTACCAATGCAATTTCAATTATAAAAATGAGTATTAACTCTAATTAAGAAAAAACTAAAACCTGTTATTTTGGTGTTTTATTTCATTTCTTTATTTATATTCTATATTTTTATTTTTTGTTTGTTAAACTTTTTCTAAATGAAATATCAAAAACTATGAAAACAATAACATCCTATTTCCGTTTTCGTTATTTTTATAAACATAAAAAGAAAACTATTGTAAAAAAATAATTAATTTAATCTTCATACACTTTAGTTAGTAAAATAGAGAAAATACTGACTTTTAGTTAGTAAAATAGAGAAAATACAAATATGACAAATATGACTGCATATAATTAAATAAGAGTTTAATTTTAATGTATTGATAGAATAAAAATATTCTACACTGTCATCTAATTAAAATGAAACGTTGTCATCTAATTAAAATGTTTCATTTGTATGAATTTTCAGATAATGAAAGAGAGAAAAAAACAATTATGACTGACATGATAGCACATGATTAAATAACTGTGTAAAAAAATAATATATGGATAAAAATTAAATCTATTAAATAATTATATTAAAAATTGTACTCTATTTAAATTTAAGAATAATGATGCTATTTGAATAAATTTCCTCAACTCACATCTGATATCATGGTGAATGGAATGCAAACAGAAGTTGGGTTCAAAAACATTTTTTCTTTAATAAAGATTAGGTGTGTGTTTGGATTTACGTTTGCAAACTGGAGTTTTGATGAACTTGATTCTGTAAAATTGATTTTAGTTAAAAGTGGGTTGATGTTAACGTGATTTATGTTTGGATGCTTTTATTTTAAAATTAATTTTGACAAAATAAATTTTGTTTGGATGATCAAAATCAAAACCACTTTTGAATGTGTAATTACCAAAAGGGATATGAGTTTAATGTTTAATTATATGTCTTTTAATATTACCCTTTTATTTTATTTTTATTATTGATATATATTTTTATATATGATTAAAAATAATGATGATATAAAAATAAATGAATTATAATTTAATAATTAACGAATCATATAAATCATATAAATATTATTATATATTTTGATTTTTAGTTCTGACTATTTAAAAATAAATATAATAATAATAATTATTTTTTAGATGACAATAATTGATAAAGTATGGTTAGAATACTTATAAAATGAATTAGTTTTTTTTTAAAAATAAAATAAACTTTTTAGATTGGATAATACTTTGACAATTAAAAATGTATTTTTATTTAAGGGATGAAATTGGTAAGATAAATTTTAATTGTGCTGAACGTGAAACTACTCAATGTAAAAGCAATGTATTTTTGCTTTTGTCTCAACGTGGATTTTGGAAGAAAATCCGGTGAATAAACTCAATTGTGAAAGAAGTCAAACATATTTTTGGCGTTCAAGAAGCAGCAAACTTAGGTTGAGTTGTTGCAAATGCTCACCCAAACATGCTCTAGGTTTAATAAAGAATGGCTCTTAACTAACCTCATTTTTTTTTCCTCTTCCCGAAACCAACTTTTGTTAAGTTGGTAAAGATGAAAGAACGTGAGAACAACGCTAGAAAATTAACCTCGCTCGCTAGAAGTCATAATAAAAAATCATTTAAAACAGTAACAATTAGGGATGGCAATGGGGATAGGGAGGTGGGGATCCCTGCAGAAAACCTCGAAGTTGGGAATTTTTTTTCCGTGGGGATGGGGACGGGGAGGAAAATTTCCTCGAGGGGTAGTGCGCCTCGCCCTGAGGGGATCCCCGCCCCGAGGATAAAGTTCTAATTTAATATATCTGTATATAATTCTATTTTTGCAGAATTGAGAAATCCTAAAATAACTTAATATCTTAACCAAACTCTTATCTGTGCGCCCCTGTCAAAGACATATTTTGTTATTTTTGTGATATATTTATATTTTGTTGTCTAATACTTATTTTACTTTTTTTGTGACCTTTAAAACTTATATAATAATATTCTTAGGATGGATAATTATTGTATTAGTTTTCTCAAAATTAATTTTTTTTGTATTTTATGTAAAAACAAGTTTTTTAATAATTTTTTTTCCTCATTTGAAGCCCCGCAGGGATCTCTGATCCCCGTAGGGAGTGGAAACGGGAAAGAAATTCTCCCGAGACGAGGAGCGGGATGGAAATTTTTTCATAAAGTGGGGATGGGCCCCATTGCCATCGCTAGTAACAATATCAAATTGTGCCTAAATCACTAGGGCCATTAAAATACTACACATGGTGGTTTGGAAGGCTATGGAAAAATATTGTTCCCAATCATTTATACTAGAAAATATATAGCAACTAAACAAAAAAAATGTAAATGGCACAGTTGAGGGGCCAGTTTGTTCCAATAGAATCGAACAATACAAAAAACAACAAATCTTACAATATTGTATCCTAATCCTAAATCCTAATTAACCCTAATCCTAATCTTTTCACATCTACTCCCTAAAATTTTCAGTTAAGCCCATCGTTTCCCTTCTATTTTCACCTTTAACCCACTAATCTCCCCAGATTTACGTTACATTTTCATTCACTACGAAACGCCCTACATAGCTTGTAAAGATTCCGACCGCCACAAAAACTCCGACGGTTCCGAATATTCAAATAAGCCATCAGCCGCCGCGAACCCTCCGGCACCGGAGTCGTCGCCGCCACACTCCGCCGTAAACACGGTTCCTAATTCGAACGCATCGTAGTTTGGAATATCATCTTCGAACCCCAAGAGTCCGGTGAGGTCCGCCCCTTCCGGGCCGACCCGACCCGGATCAACACCATCCGGTTCGGTTACCGTTGAAGGAGGCAACCCAAGCTCGTCGTCTGAAGCTTCTAGAAGGTACCCCAGGTTCGTCTGCAACTCGGGTTCCGGGGTCAGACCCGAATCTGAACCCGTAGCGAGTATTTCCTCCTCGAAGCTCTTTATCACCGAGTCTAGATCCTGCATCGCCAAGTCACGCTCAGGCACGTTCTCCGTATCTTCGAGAATGTTAAAAATGTCATCTGGTATGTCCCTAGCAGAAGCTGGCTCAAATGCGGACTCGTTAAGGCACGAATCGCCCGAGTCGACTCGGGAAAGGTGAGACTCGGACGAGTCTACACCAGAGTCGAGACGTACAAGCTCAGAAACTGACGAGTCAGAACCCGAGTCCGAGTCAACCCGGCGAGCCTTCAACTCAGGCTCCGAGTCATCGAGATTAACTCGTTTCCTCTTGTCTTTGCAATCCTCCATCTAAAAGGGTAGATGGTAATTTTCAATTTTGACTTGTTAGGGGGATTAAAGAGGGAATGAAATTTCTTTTGAGAGAAAAAGAATAGAAAGAAAATAAAAGGTGATAGTGGGAAAAGAGTGTAGAGAGAGAGGGAGTGTTTGGGTGGGAGGAAAGAGAAAGGGTGAAAGGGGATATATATAGTGGTTGGAAAAGTGGGATAGGGTTTGTCCACTTTCATTCATAATGCAGATAGTGACAGGCGCGTGCATATCGGTAAAAATTTTATCACGGACGTCTCGTTCTCTCTACTTTCTTTTTCTTCCCAAATATCTATAAAGCTGTAAACTATTTTTAACCATAAATGTTTGGGACACAACAAAAAAATTAGTCAAAACAGATTCATTTAACACTTTATGGCTCAAATAACATTTTTAATCATGAGTATATTTTTAATGAGCTAGGTGATTGTGGCCCAAATCCCTATTTGTTCGCTGTTTTGGCTGGTTTTTTGTTGTGCCTCTAGCTATGCTCATTTTTAACCAATAAATAAGCTATTACCAAAAAAAAAAACAATAAATAAGCAAATTTTTTATTTATAATAATATTCCATTTTTTATTTAATATTGAATAAAATTTATTAACAATTATGAGACTATAGAAAATTATGTGTCTTAAAGTTAATTATTAAATTATAATTATTGATTATATGATAAGTATGGATATTATGGTACAAAAAAAATCATAATATTCTTTTTACAAAATATATTTATTTTATTCCATGCAAATATATACTTTGAGAATAAAAATATTAGTGCTTAGAACTTGAAAGTCATTTGTTAGCATATTCAATGGTGATATTTTGACATTGAAAGGGATGTATATATCTAAAAAATGAGGAAAATAATATAGAGAATGAGATAAAAGAAAAAACAAATAATAAAAGTAATAAACTTACATTATTTTATAAGTAGGATATTAGAAATAAATAGATATTTAAATAGCATTATTCTTAACATATTAAACTAGATTTTAAACAAGGAAACAAATTATCTCTTTCTACTGTTCATGCAGTGTTTTTTAATATGTAAACTCTGAAGATTGAAAAGATAAATAAATCATGGGAAACTAATATGTTTTGATGTATAATAGATTCTTTTAAGTAAAAATAATTTATATCATAAAATTAGTCAATATTAATTATTATATATAATAATTTAATTTTTTAAAATTTTAAAATAAAAACTATTAAATATGATAATTAATTTTAAGATATACATGCCTTACTCTTAATTATTTATGTGAAGATGTAGAATTGACGCTGTGTCAGTCATTTATGAATTTCCCTTTTATGGGTGTGAGATCCGTTGGCGATTATTGCAGATGAACATGATTGTTCTCTGGTTTATCTTTTCTGGCAATTAACTAAATTTGAATGTGGGTTTGGAATCCGGTGGTGAGGACAAGGACCCACCTTACATAGGGGAGAGAGAAATCGTGTGGTTTCTTTTTTTAAAAACTTTTCTTTATTTTGAGGTTTTGGTGTACGCGAGTGGTCCTTTGGGTCAGTGGTGGAGGTGGATGAGATTCTCAGCTCTCTTTTCTTAACTAATAATATTAATTGTTTTTTGGCTACAATTTTTAACTATTATTTTTGGAAAGATTAGATCCTGTTTTGTTGACAAGTTCTTGCTTAATTTTGAATCAAAGGCAAAGAAGAAAAAGAAGGTTCCCAAGTTTTCAAATCTAGCTCATCTCTTGTCGTTGTTGGATTATTGTAGAACCACCATTTGTCTGGCTTCACCCTTTGAATCTCTCACCCTCTTTACCCGTTTTATCCCTTATCTTCATCTTTTACTTTCAGATACAACATTGATTTCGGCCAAACCACAAGTTTTTTATTCTTTTTCCTCCTCCTTCTTTCTTAAGCTAATAGTTGATTGAACACACTTCAATTATTAAAAGACTTAATATCTATAATTATTATTTTTTATTATACTTAATAAAATAATTATATTTTAAAAATTTAAAAATAAAGTCAATATAAATATTAATCACGTTTCTGTTATATTAATGTTACTAACTATTTGTTTATTTTTAACCATATTATTATTAAATTAATTTGAAATTTAATAAAAATTCATCTTAACGGAAAGCAAGTCTCTTGCACTAGTATATAATGATGAAGTTATTTTTATAAAAAAAAATATATATTACTATCATTTTTCCAAGTTGAGCTAAAATAATTAATTTTTCTCCGTACAGACGCGGCAGCTGACAGTTTCTCATCGTGGCATCAGAAAAAAAAAAATAGATGAATAAACAATAATACTTATAGTATAATAGAATTATATTCAACTAGCATCGAATATGTGTTATATATAATATGAAATGTGTGTTATATAATACATGTCTGTATAATACATATTTTATATTATATATAATATACGCTAAATATTAGTTGAATATATTTTTTGTCATACCATCCATATTATTGGATAAATAAATGAGATGTGAGAGATGGAAGTCATGGAACTAATAGCTAGCTACTAGCCTACTACTTATATCATATGGTCTACCTCCTAACTCTATGACATGATAAATTTTTGGGTGATGATAGATTGTTACATAAAATTTACGTTTAATCATTCAAGTAATAATATGTATTCATAATTCATGACATATGCTATAGAATTTATTATTAATAACTATAAATTAATTATAATTATTTTTTAATTTAAAAAAATAAAAAAATGAATATAATTCATATGTTAATAAATAAAACACATATTTAATTTTAATATTTTAAATTATTTTAATTTATTAAAATTAGTTAATTTGAATCACACAAAAAGTAAAAATAAAAAGTTATTTTTAATAAAGATAAATTAATGAAAAATTTCTTCGTTCTCATATAAATAATTTTAAAATAACAAAATTAAATATTTATCATTTGTTAATAGATAATATTATGTATTTATATTAATTATTATTATTAATTTTTTTTATTTTTAAAAAATAAAAAAAATCGAATCCACATCTCCACAATTTAAAAATATTAAAATTAAATATTTATTTTACTTATAAGATTTGTGAGTCTTTTTTTGTTTTTTAAAAGAAAAAAATATACTAAATTAATAAAAATGAATTTTATGACATATATTCTCTATGTATACATGATATTATTTGAATAGTTAAACCATAATTTTACATAATGATCAATGATCATCCAAAAATTTCTCTTATTATATTCATTCACATAACACCACTTGCAACCTTTCTTCTCTTTTTTCAAGTTTATGCTATCTAAACCCTTTTGTTAAATTATTCCTTTTAAACAAAAGGGAAAAAAAGGAGGAAAACATGCTTAGGTCAACGAGAAAAATTAAGATAGAAATATATATATATATATATATATATATATATATATATATATATATATATATATATATATATGGCCCCATAAAATAGAAGAGCTGTTTCAAATAAAGGCAAAGTTACCGACGAACATGTTCCTTTGCTATGTCCTACTCATCAGCTCATGACCCTTCTAAAAGGATTAGGAAAAGAGATGAAAACACGTAGGGTCCCAGTTAGATATGTCTCAGAGAGTGGGCCACAATAAAGTACTTACTACTCCTATTATTATAGCATTATTTATTTATGATTATTAATAGGTATATAATATGATTTAATTTTCATTTACTAATAATGTATTATATTTTACATAGATATTCAATTATATATGCATTATCACATCAGTTATAAATGTGTTTTTTCTTTCTCACTACTTAAAAAGTTATATAAATAGAGTATTTTGATTTAACGACAATGTAAAATACATTTATATTGTAAGTGATTAAAATTAAACTCTAAAAAAAGTATATAATACACAATATATATAATACATCGTATATTATATAACTGAAATATTCGAAACACAACAAAAATCTAGCCAAAACAAGTGTGCACAATATATATAATATAAAATGCACAATATATATCACTTATTGTGCATGTCATATATTGATATATCAAATACATGTTGCAGTATCATTTTTTCTTGTAATATGTGATATTTATTGTGCACATCATTAAATATATGATGTGCACAACGAAACAACATGTAATGTTTATTATATAATTAATATTATATATTGTGTATAACTTATTGACTATTTTACTTAATTTTTTATTATACTTATAATAATGTTACGTACAATATTTATATCTCAATATTAAAAAAAAAAATGTAACATATGATATATTAAGTACTAGTCTTATACCCGTGCGATGCACGGAGATTATATCAAATTTTACGTTTAAGATATTAAATAATTAGTGAAAATAATATTTGTATAAAATGAAATTAAATGAAAATATGTTATTCATAAATTTATTTTGTAAATATAACAATAAAAATACATAATGAAATTCTTATTATATTAGTGGATACAAAGAAAATTATTCAATCACATTATTAGTTTTCATATTTTTCAATATCAAATTTGTATTCATAAAATATTTATAATTATTCTCTTTCAAAAATCAACAAAAAATAATCATAATTTACAGATTATCAATCACTAAAAACTACCGAAATCATAGAAAATATTTCAAAACTAATAATTATCAATCACGAATAATTACTAATTATTCATATCTATTCTCGTCCAACAATCAATAAAAATATTAAAAATTACTAATTCATGTTCATAATTATTCCTAATTAACAAAAAATATTAAAAATATCTAATATCAATCACTAAAATTCTCTAAAATATTAACTAATTATCAATCACTAAAAATTACTAAATTACAGGTAAAATATTCAAATATCACTAATTATCAAACATTAATAATTACTAATAATTCATAATTATTCTCTTTTAAAAAAACATGTTCATTATTTATGTTTTACATTCCCGTAAGACAGTTAATCAATCATGTCAAATATTAAATTATAACAATTAAGTTGCGGTAATTGAATTCAGTTAATTAACAAAATTAGCCTTATCTGAAACAAATTATAAAATAAAACTATTTTTGTAATGTAGGATTGAATGTAGTGAAAAAATAATTTTAATTCAGATATATTATAACTCAAGTTAATCTTATGTAATATTGAAGCATTTCTTCTATTAATAATTAGATATATTAATAATTTAAGTTAATATTATAATATTATCTAAAATATTATAATTCAAGATTTATTATGTAATATTAAGATAGTAATATGAATATTTTCAATATTTACATTGTAAGATTAAATAAAATAAATATTATGAGGGTTTTGATAGTATCGCATGTTGCACAGTTTAGGAGGATTAATATAGGGGCTAATTGATAAACAATTATTACCTGTCTTTTACTATACTAATAGAGACTTCGATATCTTCAACAAAAATTATTCATTTTTAAAATATAAATTATTAAATATTTATAAAAAATTTATAAATCATGAATAAAAATAAAATTAAAATCAAACTCAATCCATCAAGATACACGTAGAAAATTAACAATAATAGTAAAAAAATTATGAAACACAATCTTTTATGCATAATATTTTTTTTTTGATGTGATATCAAATTGCATTTAAAAATCATCATCTTAAATATTTTTTGTTTAAGATTTGAATATTTCAATTGATATGTGTCTCTAATTACATTAACTTTCCAAAAAGGGAGTCATTCAAATTAGAATATAAAAAAGTTAGAATATAAAAATTATTTATTTTAAAAAATATAGTAGTAAAAAATAGAAAATGTTTTATTTAATAAATTAAAAAAACGAAATACATATTCATAGAGAAACTGATTGAATTTTCTCATTCATTATAACAAAATAAAATATTAAAAAATAAAAAAATCATTCAAATGGTAATAAAAAAATATTTGATAAAAAAACATAATAAAAATAGTAAAGAGAAGAAAAAATAAAATATCAAAAGACTCTTTCGCAGCCTTAGATCCAAGTCACTGTCACCACCTACTCGAACAAAGAAAGACAAAATTAAATCTTTTTTAAAAAATAAGAACAAATAAAAATAATGATGAATAAAAATTGATTGTAAAATTCAATGATAATACAAAATATGAGGAGTACAAAGATATTAAATAAAAAGTAAAAGACACACAAAAAAAAGAGAAAAAAATAAGATAGTAAAAAAGTAGACATAAGAAGAAAAAACGTGTAGAAGATGGACGAAGAAAAAATATGGAGAATGAAAAAGAAGAAAAATGAAAAAATAGAATAAATAAAAAGAGAATAGAAAAAAAATGAAGAAAGGAGGAAGAAGACAGAAGGAAGTGAGAAAAAATTTAATAAAAGAAAAAAAAAGTTGAAAAAAATGAGGAGAAGAATGAAACAATAAAAAAGTATAGAAGAAAGATGAAGAATAGAAAATGAAAGAAGAAGAATTAAAAATAAATTAAACAATAGAAAAATGAATGATGACTAAGAAGGTAGATGAAAAAAATGAAATAAGAAAGAGAAAAAAAAAGAGCAAGAAATAGAGATGACAAAATAAGAGAGGAATAGAAAAAAAAATGAAGTTGAAAGGGTTGAGGAGGTGGAAAGAAAAAATGGATCGGAATGAATGAGTAGATATTTTACAACAAAATATGTATATATATATATATATATAAGTATTTGATAGTGAAATTTTCCAAATTTATATTATGAAATGTAATAGACATTTCCAAATCAAATATTATCATTTTTAAATATTTTATGCATAAAATCAATTATTCTAAATAAAATAAAAGAACATATTAGATATTAATTTTTAAAAGATACATTAAAGATTTGTAAATATCTTGAAAGAATAAAAATAAATGATACCTAAAATTGCATACGTGTCACATTTATAGAGTCTCAATTAATGGATAAATTGGTAATCAACCATTACCTCTCTTTTATAATATTATATAGATTTTTTTTATTTAGCTGCTTTAGCATCATTGCGTCCCCACTCTCCACACCCTACTTGCCTTCTCTCTCTAGCCACTTTCATAATATTGATACTTCATCTTTCTCGAACTTATTACAAATTTGCAATCACTATAGATATTTGTATCATATTTTCTTGATTGTTGCACAATTTATTTACTTTTTTTCATTTTAAAATTTTATTTTTAATTTTTTTTATTTTTTTTATTTTTATTTTAAAATACAAATCACTTTTTAATTTTTATACACTTTTAATTTATTTTCCATTTTACTCTTTAGAAATTTTAATTTATATTTTCAATATTATATAAAATATGAATATTAATATAAATATTTTTTTTTATTTTTAAATTTTTCAAATATTAATATAAATCTATCATTATCTTAATATGTGTAAAAAATTACAAGTAACTATATTTTATAATAAAAAGAGCATTATCTAGATAAATAATAAATTCCATTTATATATAAATCATCTTTTATTAAGAATTTTACTAATCGGTGCCTTAAAAGTTAAAATATAGCATGAGGGCGGCTTTCATATTATGAGAAATTGGAATTGGGACAGCAGTCACGCTCCCAAGTATTTCCACACATGCATGCCGCCATGTCATCTCCCATTTCCCACACGTGCCTCTCTTTTTGTGGTTTGCTTGCACCCACCACTCCTTTAATTAATTTTGATCCCAAGACATTTAATAATAAAGAAAATCTTAATATATAATAAAAAAATAAGTCAAAATAAGAATAAATTATGTATAACATATTAAATATAATATACATAATATATATTATATATATTATATATATTATCATATATGACATATTTAGCATAATGTATATTATATATATATATACACAATCATCCAATCACGTGCTGCCATGTTATCTATCATAATATTTTGTCTCTCTCACTACCTAAAAAGTCATACAAACATAATGTTTTGATTGGATGATATTGTAAAATACCTATACAAAGTTAAACTCATATTATATATATATATATATATATATATATATATGCATGTGTATATATACTTTTATTTATAAATTGTTTATGATAGTAAGTAATTAAGTTAAAGAGTGAAATATCACTTTAGTCTTTTACTTTATATGCATGAATCATTTTAATTCCGTAATTTTTAAAATAAATAAATTGATCCATCATTTTATAAATTGTAAATCATTTTATTCCTTTATTTTTTTAAATTAACAAATTGGTCGAGGGAGACGAGACTATAGAGGAAGAAGGTAAGGGACATGGAGAAGAAAATAAGGGGGGTTATCTAGGATATATCATGTATAAATGGATGTATGATATTTCATGGCATGTGTTTTTCATCTAATGGTTCTTCATGTTGAAGACAAAATGTATGTCTGTAGGTTAGAATTGTCCTTGTGTTATATCAATTTTTTTTCGAAGTCAAGCTGTTAAATCGATTAAAATTTGATTTTCCTTTTTATATATACCCAACACAATGATATAAGCTAGCAATGAACTCTCAAGTCCCTTCCCTAGTTAAACTAATATATGCGGGCATCAGGGATTAAATCTCAATCAGTGTGCTATCACGAAAAATAAATCAATGAGATTTTAGTCATATATATATCTTAGCACTTAAGCTATATATATATTAGAGACAAAGTTGTGGGATCCACACGAAAAATCCAACATATCGATTGTTAAGCAAGATTTGGAGGTACTCATCATTATCATACACAACAAGCCTATTCCAACTCATATTTTTTAATTTTGAAATTTTAAATTATCATTAATATTTATATACAATAGTAATATATCTAACTAATATTCAACATATATTACACATTATAAATAAATAAGTGACACACATTACACATTTTAGCAATTACACACATGTATTATGTATTTTCTGTGTGTTATTTTTTTATTTTTGCTCAACTATTTTGACATATGTATGACACATATTACATTTAGCACATCTTAGATAGTTGTTGGATTCACTACTAGAAAAGTAGACATTTTTAACATTAAATGTGTCAATAAAAGTAGAGCATTGCTAGAGGCACAACAAAAAACCAATCAAAAAGCCCACAAATAGGAAGTTGGGTCATAATCACCCAGCCCATTAAAAATATACTCATAGTTAAAAAGTGTTGTTTGGGTCATAAAGTGTTAAATGAGCTTTATTGGCTGGTTTTTTGTTGTACCCCAAATATTTGTGATAAAGGTAATATTGTTAATTAGTTGTTATAAAAAATACTTAAAACTAGTTTATAAATATTTGCAATGTTCGTTAATTGTCAAATGATAGTTTATGACTATTAATTTCAACTCTCAACAAATGTCAATATATCTTTGTTTATAATACTTTTATTAATACTTTTCGATAATTGAATGTTGAAAATAATAATTATTATTGTAATACGAATGATATTCTTATTGAATAACAAACATTACTGTTGATCGAGATTCAAAGTTACAAACCCTTTCACTACCCTTTTTTTATTTTGCTTCAAAATCCTCTTAGGTAGCAACATTCTCAAGATTCAAAGTTGATCAAGAGCTTTGATGAAGAAGTAAGAATAACCTCTCACCAACTTATCTATCTACACGCTCTCATATCTCTATGAGCGCATATACAATAATAATTCTACAATAAGATAACATTATTCTCAATCTCTCAAGATGCATATATGTTTTGAAGAGGCATGGGATGACACATCAAGAAAGCATTAGTTGGAGTTGTCAATTGAGCTAATAATGTCAAATTAAAAGAAGGGGAAAAAAAATAGGTGGGCCTAGAAGAGGCATTTTGATTTTTGGCTTTACCTGAGGAGTTGAGATTTGAGATAAAATAGCCAATTTGCATTATGATGATAGGTGTAGGCATAATACATGACCACATCCACAAGCAAGAACCACACATTTCTTAGCCCTCCACGCCTTCTCGATTTCTCCCTATCGCTTTCACTTTGCCTAATGTCAAAAATAACGTATATATTGTAGCACTTTCATTTTATAGAAATTGGATTGTCCTTCTTCCACTTGCATTTTCCACTTGCATTGCAACTGCCAAACTACCTCACATTGCATGACACCACCATGCAATTAATGATAAAAACTTTAAGAGAATTGCTATATATATAAAAAAAAAAACGGATGATCAACATATATAATATAAAATGCACAATGAATATTACATGTCATGCACATTATATATCACATGATGTGCATAACATATATCAATATTATAAAAAAAGATAATACTGCAACATGTGATATATATTGTGCACAACAAGTGATATATGTTGTGCATAATATATTAGTTGTTTTGACTAATTTTTTTTGCCCAACAAGTATTTGTCAAACTTTAAACAAAATATTATTAGCATAATTTTCAGTAGTAAATAAAGTGTTTATCGATATAGAATCTAAGAAATTTTTGTATAAATAATGTCAATCCTTAATACATAATTAAAAAACTTTTATTTTAGATTTTACATTTAATTATGTTAAATTAAATTTTTTAAAATATATATTAAATTTGTTTCTTTATAAGGAATAGGATGATGCTAAATGTTAATAAAAAATCAGCTAAATCAACCAATAAATAAGATTTTGAACCATAATGACTCGGCTCATTATAATTTCAATTATTGTTTAGGCCAAAAATCAAAGTCAAAATAGACTTATTGACTATATTGATTAATTTTTTGTAAGTAATAATGTCATCGCAGCGAGTCAATCAGACCCTATCTGTGTTTGAAGGGTCGTACAGCTTCCAAATAGCACCTCTTGTATGTGATTATTATGATTATGAGATAATAGTAGCAGGTGGCCCACTCTCCTTTCAAATTTGTTCTTTCCATTTTGAACTATGATATTTTTATAGATTATTTTCAGTGTAAATATTAAGTTTAATTTTAATGCAGTGACAATATAAAGATATCTTATATTGATATTTAATTAAAATATTTTGTTTGTATAACTTTTTATGTAGTGAGAGAAAAAATATAATCATAGATAATATACATTATTTAGTTAATCAATAATATTTAATTTGTTGTATAATAATATACAATAATGCTAAGTGGATAATGAAAAATTAGTCCATACAGTCAATGAGTCTAGTTAGGCTTTGGTTTTGGCCCAAATAATCATTGAGATTATAATGAGCTGAGTGATTATGGCCCAAAATCTCATTTATTGGCTGATTGGGCTGGTTTTGTATTGTTCATTTAGTATTAGAGCATTGCTAGAGGCACAACAAAAAACCAGCCAATACAGCCAACAAATAGGAATTTGGGTTACAATCAATAGCCCATTAAAAATATACTCATGATTAAAAGTATTATTTGGCCCATAAAGTGTTAAATGGTCTTTGTTGGCTGTTTTGGCTGATTTTTTGTTGTGCCCCAAACATTAGTGTTTAGTATTATCCATAATATATATGAATATGATCCAACAACTATTTTATGTATGTTACACATAATATATGTCATATATAATGTGTGTTATATATGTGTATAGTTGAGCAAAAATATGAAACAACACATAAAAAATATATCATATATATATCATTACTAAAATATGTAATATGTATCGCTTTTTTATTTATAATGAATTATATATTGAATACTAGTTGAATATATTAATATTGCACGACAATTTGTTAATTGAGGACAATTAGTTCTTGATTACATATTCAATCAATCATACCTTGCAACTAGGAATTTAAAATGTAGTGTTTTTAATTTTAAAATAACTATATAATATTCGAATGTGATAAAGATAAAACTTTGAGATTGTGATATATTCTTAAAAGAAATCTCTACATGTACAATAAAAATTGTACAACATTTATATAACAATATTTTATATTATTAAATTATAATAATTTAAATAAAAGAATGAATTCATATTATAATTCAACGATATAAATGAATATTGTATAAATATTATATAACTTTTTTATTATAAGCATATAATATTTCTCATTTTTAAATAGTAAAGGAAGAGAATTAGTAATTATTTTATGAAGAAGATGAATATCTAATGTTTTATTTGTTATGATATACATGATAAAATAAGATAAAAATACAAAGATAGTGAAAATAAAAACAAAAAATAATAAAATGTTTATATTACATTTAGATTAATATATAAATAATAATTTATGTTTCATACTACTTAATTTTGTGTCTTTTATGTCTCTACTTTATAAAAAAAATACATAGATATTTTGTCTTGAGATGATACAAATTTTCTGTTTTATCTGCCTAACCCAATATTCATTTCATCTCATAAATAAAAGTAAAAGATGGCTAAATTTTGAAGGCATGTGAATAACATAGCTAAAATACGTAATAAAGGATCACAAAGAAAGGAGAAATAATTAAGATTCTAATTAAGAGTTAAGGAGGGAGGAATAATGTTACTTCATATTTAATTTCTAACAATAATTAATTAATATTATTCTATTTATTATAACTCACGTTTGTAGTGCTAATTGTACTTATTTGATTGGGAAATTGGATCAAAGCCACCCCTAGCTACCCCTTAGGGCAAATCAGGCAAGGATAGAAAATTGGTTGATTGTTTATTGTCATGATGACTCATGAAACCTGATAAGCATGTAAAGAAAGCGGAAAGATACGAGAGTTTTAAAATCCGTAAATTCGTGGCCGGTCATATATATGCTAATGGATGAGTTAATTAAGTTGGGTTTGATCACACATACATTAATCTATCTAATAGTATAATTTCTAGACTGAATCATTTTCTTAACCCAAATTCAACCTAATAATTAATAATTTTGATTAAAGACAGGATCAAACTTGACCCGAACTTTAAAAAGGTCTTGTAATAAGAATTAATTATATATATATATACAATAAAATTATAAAATTATACAAATAAAAATGACAATATACACTGTTGTCGTCATTCTAGAATATAAGCCAACTCCTTCTTAAACCGACTTTTTTCAGTACTTAAGCTCTGAATACTTCCGGAACCAGGTGGGGAGTGTACCTGAAAAAGCGGCGCTCAAGTCAGTAGTGATCTAGAAAGCAAATATGAGTATAGTAAGTCTCAATCAACTATAGATCAAATGTTACTTACCTGGATTAGACTGTCGAGCTCGCTAAAAGAGGGAGTTGGGGTCCTGTCATTAATTACCTTAAATGTTCATTATGGACAATAATGAGGCTTGTCTAATGGGAATGTTACGATTCAGATTATGCTCGGCCTGAAATAAGTTTCATGTGATTGAATTCTGTATGCGTTGGACCGAGCTCCGTGTGGTGTGGACCGAGTTACCTTGGTAGTTCGGCCCTAGTCCACTACATACACTATGTTTTATAATAATTTGAAAACAAAAGCCCAGGTATTAACATGAAAATAACATATTTTATACAAAATATATATCTTTAAAGGAATTAATAATGGACTTTGAGTTGGATCTTATTACGAACTCAAAATAATGAAATATAACCTGAAGTTAATAAAAAAATGTCGAGTCAGAATTTAATAACCAAATCTAGGGCTGGAAGTGAGTCGAGCCAGCTCGTGAGTTTTTTTTGACTCGGTTCATTAACAGTTTGATAAGTCGAGCTTGTGAGTTTATGAGTCAAGCTTGAGCCATGTTTTTGAGCTCGATTATTAAATAAGTTGAGCTTGAGATTTGTATTATTCGACTCATTAGTTCGTGAGCTGGCTCGATAAAATATATATAATAATAATATTTTAAAATCTTATAATAATTTGATCTATATATTTTCTTCAAAATATTTATTTATATATTTTCTATTTTTTAAACAATCTATCTATTTTTGGTCAAGATATTTTAAGTTATAATATTTTATAATATTTTGATCTATATATTTTTGAAAAATATGAAGTTATGCTAATTTGTTTTGTAATATTTATGATAGAGATGATACAACTTAATATAGTAGTTATTTTATATGTATATTGGATAACTGTTGAAGGATTTTTTTTTTTTATAATGTACTGTAGAAGGATTTAAGGTGGTGATATGGTTGATGGAGATTTAGAATTTTATATTATGATATGACTCTTTTTTATGAGATTATGATATGATTTAGAATCTTATGTTATGTTAAATTTGTTATAATTGAGATAGGAACCGAGCTGAGCCAGCTCGTGAGCTCATAGCGAGTCGAGCTTGAGCCTTAAATTTGAGCTCACTTGTTATCGAGCTCAAGCTTGAGCCGAGCTCTAATCAGTCGAGCCGAGCTTGAGCTTGGCCAGCTCGGCTTATTTCTGGCCCTAACCAAATCTAAAAAAGAAATAATGTCTGAATGAAAAAATCTCAATAATAATACTAATGATTTTGCATTCACTATCAAAAGTACAAAATTATCGATATAAATATCAAATTTTTTTTGTATAAACAACAAAGCGAATGCAAAACTTTGAGCTATATATACAAATTGATGGTTAAATAATGTACATATTCCCTAGTATTAACACTACCTACGGTGCAAACTATTTCGGGCTCCAAATATCGACCAATTTTAATTTTTTGGTCAAATAGTATTTTTCTTGTACAAGTCACACGTCCAATCATATATTATTAGAGGATGGTACAAAACTTCTTAGATTTTTAATCAATTAAAATTGATCTAAAAAATTATACGCCATCTATAAATTAAATTCTCTTGACCATGTACTAAATCTATATTTTTATTAAAAAAAAAAAGAATAAAGCAGTTTGCTTTTGCTTTTTCCTTTTTTGAGAGAATTAATGCTTCTACTTTTTGCGTCATCTTTCTTTAGTTTCATAAGAATCATTTTGTTCGTTTTATCCGTAGTTCATGG
Source organism: Aeschynomene evenia (assembly GCA_013621005.1). NCBI lineage: Eukaryota > Viridiplantae > Streptophyta > Magnoliopsida > Fabales > Fabaceae > Aeschynomene > Aeschynomene evenia. The sequence goes on from CM024267.1 coordinate 33,666,198, forward strand.
GAATCATTAAAGCTAACCACTCCCTTGGAATCCTTCTTAAGTCTAAGATTTAAAATATTAAGCATATATGTTGTTTAAGTGCTTTAGTTTTTCAATTTATTACCATTGATTGGTCAACGAACAATAAAAATTAAGTGAGCTAATGGCTATAATTTATAAGACTCTCCCATGCTTAATATTTATACATCTTCTTTCATCATCTAAAATTGCGGTGCATTGCTCTTGCTTTCTTTCAATTATTATATATATAAAATGATATGTCTACTAAATTATGTCACTTCAAAAACTATGTGGTGTGTATTTATTTCACTTAAAATTATTTTAAGAATGGAATATTATTTGTACGAGCATATGGTTATGATGTAAAGTCATTTTTTTTACCATACACAACACAAAGTATATTCTTTTTCATCCTTAAGAGATAGAGTCAGTAAAATTTTGACTTTGTCAACTGTTTGGTGCGGGGATTACAGTGACTTTACATTGATTCAATGAAAAAAAGTATCACTTTTTATTCACTTCAATTTTGGAGTCACTGTGTATTGGAAGAGAGTCACTATGTGTTTGAAGGGAGACACAAATTAAAATGCGATGGTGTGTTCGGAGTCAAATTTGGAGTTACTGTGACTCTGACCATTATATGACACTAACTCCATAACTTCTTTGACTATGGTAGAATCAATGAGGATGTTTTGGAAATCAAGAGTCTTTTTCTTTTTCAATTCATAATTTTTTTTCTTCTAATTTTAGGATTTTTTTAAAGAAAATAATAAAAACTAGAAAATCCTAGAAACAAACTTTACTTCAATAAAATAGAAAAAAAAAATTGAGAATTTTATTTTTTTTGGTTAGCAAAAATTTGAGAATTTTAGTTAAGCAAAGTTGGCTGTGGCAAGCCCAATGAAGTGGTAACAAAAATGCGATCGATTTATGGGCTATCCATATAGACCCAATGGACTGCATATTTGAGATCCTTTAAACTAAGGTTTAAACTATTATTATATTTTTGGTCATACACCTTTATTTTCAACAAACACGAGATGTAGTAGTTCCTTACTTTGATACATGCTATTTTTAAAGTTTAAGATGATAAGTTGGGACATACAAATGATTTTACACTACAATATTTAGTCATAACTGAGATTACTTAATTTGTTGGTAGATCGGTAATTGAAAGTTTGTGTTTAATTTTCATTCATATGTTTTGCCACTTGAATAATATATTTGGCAGTCGATTAATTATCACATATTAAACAAATCTTTAAACTTGATAATTGATATGTTTCCGTAAAATAATATTATTTCTAAATTAGCTTTTACTTTTTAAAGAGTCAATAATATCGCTGACATGTGTAGTGGTCGACCAAGACCTTTGGGTTCTTAGTCTATTTCCTCCAACAACGTGAAGCTTCGTAGGATTTAACTAATCTCAAATAATGTAACTTTACGAGAGTCTAATCGTCACAATAATCACCTCTATACTGTTAAATTTTCGTCTTTAAATAGCAAATACTATACTAATTCTAGAAAATGTAAACAAATTAGGTGAATCTCTTTGTTTGCACTTTGATTGAAAAACTCTTTTTTTGTTATTAGGTTAGTTTGCCTTAGTTTATAAGATCAATTTTTAATAAGGTCTTTTTTTTTTATCGGTTTGGAGTTATCACTAACTCAATTTATTTTACTCAAGAAAAGATAGGTATAAGATATTCCATTATTTTTCACACCAAAGAAACGTTTGTCAAAAAATTATTCGTGGATCCATTACTAAGATTGATGATGTAAAGTTATTGCATTCGTTGCACCTTCTCACACCGAACCCTAAAAACTAAAAAGAGAGAATCAACGCAAAAGCATAATTGAATTTGATTCCGAGTGAGAAAAGTTATGACTTTGCAAAGTGGTGTTCATATATTACTATGAATTATTATCTAATTTTGGACAAAAAGAAAATGATGAACTATGATAATAATTCATGGTTTCACACCAGCTTTCTTAATTTCTTTATCCAAAAATCACGCAATATTGGATCTCCTTTGTCTGTTCCCATGTATTGATGTTCCAAATACAATTATAGAGATTTTTGTCTTGTATTTGTTCGTACATAATTGAACAATCGATTAGGTGATGATTATTATTATTTTTCATCCAATTGATTTCCATATCTATTTTTTTTCAACATTTAAATTAAATTAATCACAACATATAATAAGAACAAGGCCAAAAAAGAGAAGTGAAAAATGTGTGTCAGTAATAGTAGTTAGTACTTACTCTTCTCACCACCAGAAAGCACAGCAACTAACAATAACGAGGGCAAAAAAAACAAAACAACAAAAAAATCCCTCTTTTTCTTTTTAATTGTGCATTTTTAAAATTTTAATTTTTTTAATATAATTATATATTTTAGGATTGTAGATCACATTTATTAATTTTTTCTTTCAATTCTACGGCTTATTAATGAAATAAAAAGAACAACCATAATAAATAATTAATAATAGGGATAATATTATAAAATATATTTAAATTAATCTAAGATTGAGAACTTTTCGTATTACTTCTAAATGAATATATAAATTTAAAACTGTACGATTAAAAAAATTAAGGGAGTTATTAAATAAATAAAGTGGTCATCATTCTTCAACTAATTGACAGGAAGTACTATATTATTACAAGTTAATACAACCTAATTTTGCAAACAGTTAAAATTGATCCGGAAAAAGAAAAATGTAAAACATCAATTTTTGTTTTTTTTTTCTTTCTTGGTTTGGGAAAAAATACACAAAATTACACATGTATAGATGTCTTAATGAGGAGCCCAAACCTTTTTAATTCGACAAAAACGACGGCGCGTGCACAAACAGCCACCACGCCAAAGTTACGCGCCGCCGCTCTCGGCGGCTTCAGGGGCGACGGCGTTCAGATCGAAACCCCCATTGATGAGCATCACCTTATCCTCCACCACGACCTTGTTATCGTGGTCGTCACCGCCGTGGACCACCGTGAGGTCGGCCTGTTCGAGAGCCTCCCTCCATTCCCTTCTTCTGGGTCCTTTGCCCTTATCATCGAAGTACTTCACCGCAGCTTTCATCCTCCGAAGAATAGCATAGAACTCTTCCACTTCTTCTTCTGTGGGTACAACACTACCACCACCTCCTTCTTCTTCTTCTTCTTCTTGGGTCTTCAATTTCTTGTTGAGTCTCTCATCAGTACTCTGTTTTTGTTCCTCTTTTTTCTCTGCTTCGGCTTCTTCTTCTTCTCTGATGGCTTTCTTTTTGGGCTTCCTCTTCTCTATCAATTCCATGTTTGGAGGAATTAATTAATAATCAGATCCCAATAATAATAATTAAGACACTGAATGAATGAATGTATGGTTATGTGTGTGTGTGTGATGAAATTATGAATTGACCTATTCCTTTGTGCAGACTCTGCAGATTAATTTATGAGTACGTTGTTTCCAATATTCTCTTCTCAAATATATATATATATATATATATATATATATATATATATATATATATAAACAAGTATTGATATAATTAATAGGAAATTGCTATGCTTTACCAAGAGTTGAGGTATATATATTGTATACTATGGTCAAGTGTTTTCTTTGTTTGTTATTTTTCTTTTTCAACTTTTCCTTTTCAAACTACAGTTATATTATTTAGGAAAAATTTGTGTGCACAGTAAAAAAAAATTGGTCAAAATCGTTATCAGACTATGTTCTATGTATAATATATAATATGAATAACATATATAACATAATGCACATCATATATTATTGTTCTCACTATTTTTTTGTAATAGGTGGCATATACTTCTTTTTGGAATTTTAATTTTGATATATCAATATTTATACAATTTGTTTTTCAATACCAAGTCAGGTATTTACACTTATTTTTACTACTTACAACATAATATATGGGTTGAGTGAGTACTATGTAAAATTATTTTAACATTTATTATCTCGTACATCATATATAGATATCTAATTTATCACTTTTAATTTTATGAAATATTCATTTATACATTATTTATTTTATTTTTTACTTTTAAATTTTAATAAATATTTACAAATATTCATTTTATGAATGTCAATATAGCATTATTCTATCGTTTAATAGGCCCTTCCCCTCTAGAAGGGTGTGGGACAAAGTCATTGGCCCTATAATTACTATTTTCTTTGTATCCACCATTTGTATTTTTCTTTGTCTTTCTTGAGTGTGTAACGTGGGGAGACGTACTATGGAGTATGGACTATGGAGGACCATAAATTTTTTATGCTTTGGCGATCATATAAAAAACGAGTTTATTTCTCAACAATTATTAGTATAGAGTTCTTTTTAGTGATGTATTATATATGGAATAATAGATGCACTTAAGATGCATATCTACTAGCCTAATATAAAAATTAGTCATATTTATAGAAATAATTTAAAAAAATATTTACATATCATTTATTAAATGAAAAAGTTAAAAATCAAACTTAAATTATGGAAATATATGAAGAAAAACAATGATCCGACAAGTGAAGTCCCATGATCTAATTGAATAATACATGAAAGTTAAATTATGAAGAATGTGAATGTGAATAAAGTACAAGAAAAGAAAAGTAATGTTATAAAACAAAAAAGGAAAAATAAAGTAATATTATCTCGACGACTTTGGGTTTTGGGTGTAAAGCTACTAATTAGATGTGGAGAGCGTGATGATGTCATTGAGGTTAGTGAGGTAACGTCACCATTATTGCGTCTCTAAGAATCCGAGGGAGGGACTCCCACTCGCACCAAACCACCTCCTATTATTACTATTAATAAAATAATATTAAATATTAATTTATAGTTCCCTGTCCTAATAATCGTCCATTCATTCATGGTTGGATTTTCTTTAACAACTTTTTATAATTAGTTGTCTATTTTGTATTTAGTGTTTTATATATTTTTCGTAAGTGAGAATAATAGAGGTAAGACACTGAGATAATTATTTCTCCAACAATTGATTACTATCTTTATATTTGTGTCTACCTGTAATTGAAACTTGAAAGTATGTGTTTAATTTTCATTCATATATTTTGCTACTTTAATAATAAAAAAAAGAAAAATTGCTTGGAACAAAAGAGAAGGAAGGTAGTGAAGTCACGGGCGCGTGAAGTGAGTGGTTGGTTTGAAACTTGATAGGCTGCGTTGCCTACCTCTAAATGATTCCCTAGTGGACCATTGCTATTCTTAGTCAACATCTTTATATATTCAAATAGGACTAAGATATTTTATATTAGGGAAAAATACTTTACCTTTGATGTAGTCCATAAAATTTCCAAAACGTATAAAATGTTACCCTTCATGTTTTAAAACATATAAAAAGCCTAGGCTATGTTTGTTTTGGCGTTAGGAGAGTATCAACGCAAGTTTGATTGCATTGAACGTAGGGAAATCATGTTTGGCTAATTTTTCAACACTCCAACTTAAACACGATTCTTTCCAAACCATAGTTCAAATGGAAGCAACTTTTTATTGCTTCTAAGTTGAGTTTTACACTTTCAATGTTAATTTTCATACATAAAGTCATAACTATCCTCATAAATGGATTTTTTTATTGTACTGAAAATATCATATAGATACTTGGGTTTGTAGTTTTTATATTTTTTATATATATTTATTTATATTTTTAAAATAAATTATTATTTTGCTATAATATTAGCACTAACTAAAATTTATTTATATATATATATATATTAAAAAAACTTAGTATCTATTTTAAGAAAAAAAATCAAAATTTTAAACTCAAATATTAATTTTTTTATTTAGTAATATTTTTAATTTGTAATATTTTATTAATTTATAATATTTTTATATTAATATTAATTTTAATAATACATATTTCTTTATAATAATTAAAATGCAGTTGATTGATATATTTAAAATAAATTTGAAATAAAAACATAATATTATAGTAAAATATTAAATTCATATCCTTTTTAGTAATTATACATTCAAACTCACTTTTGTTTTGATTATCCAAACAATATTTATTTTATCAAAATCACTTTTAACATAAAAATATCCAAACATAAATCACGTTAACATCAACCAACTTTTACTCAAAATCAATTCTACAAAATCAAGTTCATTTAAACTCCACTTTGCAAACGCTAATCCAAACACACACCTAATCCATCATTAAATGGACGTTAAAAACTTCGTTAAATGCTTATATATCCACACACATCACTCGTATAAATTTCTCAAAAAATTATTTTTACTCATAATTATTAATAGAGTTTAATTTTGATGCACTGACAGTATAAATGTATTTTACATCGTCATCCAATCAAAATACTCTGTTTGTATGACTTTTCAGGTAGTGAGAAAGAGAAAATATAATCATGTCTAACGTGATAGCACATGCTTGAATGATTGTGTAAAAAAATGTACATTGTATCTCAGTAAATGAAAATTAAATCCTTATTAATATTTCCATCCTAAATTTACCCTAATCCGCTACCCATCTTCTTATTCCTTACCATAGGTTATGAAAGTGGAAAGAGGAAGAAAATAAGTCAGATGTTTAAGATAAAATTAGAATGATGAATTGAGAATTATGAGTAAAAAAAGTATTTTAGGAAAGTTGCACGGGTCATGTAGGTGGTTATGAGCACTTATCATAGTTTTGAACATTGTGCACGTTTTGAAAATTTAGAGATTAAATTATACAGACATAATAACTTAGATATTAGGTATTTTTTCCTTTATATTATTATATTATTTTTTTAATGATGAATATTTCATTCATTTTTATATGAGCTATATTTAAATAAGATTTACACTCAATTAAAAAATGAATAGAGTATTTTAAAAAATAAATATAATTTTTGTTAACAAATAGTAATACACGTCTCATCATACAAAAAGTGTGTGATTTGTAATGACACCATGGTACCATTTTGTGTTCCTGTATTATATGGTTGATGTACGTAGCTGGATGGAGGAATTTGCAAAGATGAATTGATAACTTGTCATGATGGTAGAAAGGACACAGGTGTTGTGAGGAGCATAACAATCATCATCATTTCTTTGTTCTGTAGTACTAGTATGTAGTGGTGTTAGTCTTAAACTCTAAAAATCTAAGTGTTTGATAGTGATTGGGTGAAGGATACATACGATTCACATGTTTTGGACTTTCCGATGACATGCATATTATTCTAACAAGTATTTTCCATGGCTCTCACTTTGGTTAAGGAATTAAAGAAAAAAAAGAAAGAAAATTTATATTGAGAAGATAAATAATTTTTACATAGATATATTTATAACCATCGAAAAAAAAATAAGTGAATTTTAGTTTGAGTAATACTACATGTACAACATAAAATCAATCACCATCCGCCATCATGTGTAATAATTCAATATTTTGAAACTAGTAATTCAACTTTCATTATTATATATTAATCCAACATTTTTAAAAGTTGGATTATTAGGTTCAAAATATTGGATTATTACACATTGTGGCTGATTTTGTGGTGTACACAAATCATTTCTCTTTTAGTTTTTTAGAAAAATGTTTTGATCCAAAAAATTTACAAGACTTTTTCTAGCATATCGTATTGTTCCACAAGTAAGAGATTAATCTCTTGAGATACTATTAAACGCCTAAGTAAGGATCTCTTCTAACAATATTCTTTTTTCCATGCACATTAGTTTAGAGATTGAACAAAGGACTTTGTATTTAAGGGATCCATACCCCTTTCACTCGAACTAACATCTCTTTGCTACTTTACTGTTTATTCTATACGAAACATATATATCAGGTGTAAGATTTATTATACTTATATTTTCAATAACTTTTGATAGAATATATTTTCTTGTTAATCCAAATCGTTGAATTACCACAGCATATCATGATAAATGTTTGTGTCAAATTTTTTAAAAAGGTGTACACCTATAATGTTGTGATAAAAGTGTCCTTAGTTACACATAATTATGAGATATTTATTATGTCATTTTATACACAACAAAAAAAATGTATCAAACGATTATGGAATAATATAAACTTTATAAAGATAATTTATAAGCTTTTAATTCAATGAGTTTGAAATAAAACTCCATTCAATCATAAGTTATCAAAAGTATAAAATATGCACAAAATCTTACTAAGATGTAAGCGAATAATTCTCTCCCTTCCACTTCTCTCTCTCTCTCTCTCTGTAGATGTATTAGTTTTGGTCAGAATTTTGCACAGTGGGTATGAAAATGAAATTGAAGCACGAGTCGTACAAAGGGCCTAATAGCATGAAGAAACACATGACACACGTTACGTTAGTGGCCTTCAATATTCAAATACCATGGCCCACGCAAAAGCTTGATTTGACTCAAACATGTCCAACACATTTTTTCCACCACTAATAAAATTAGCTGTGTTCGATTATTAAGGGTAGAATTTATTTAAATAAGTTTCATATATTATTTTATACGAACAACTTATTCAAATAAATTTTAACTCCTCAACCTAACACAGTAAGGAAAAAAAAATGACTATCAAGATAACTTGTTACCTAAAAAAAAAGGAAGATAAAGACATATATGGGAATAAATCAATTTTATGAAAAGAAAAAGTAATATGATTTGAACATGTGTAAAATTCACGATTCAGAAAAGAAGATCTAGAATGTCTTCCTTTAACTCAAAATACTATACTGTGTATCTACATTCCTTTCTTCCCCTCGAGTAAATTAGTGTATTGTGTCAAGAAGAAAGGAAGGGCTTCTTCCTAGTGGGGGAATGAAGAATGATGGGAGGGGGCAGAGAGTGCGCTATGCTGTAATATAAGAAAGAAATTACACTGTGATTGATATGATAACAGCATCAAATAAAAAAAGAAAAAGAAAAATTTAACTGTACCAATCAAGAAAGAGGACTGAAAATGTAAGCACAAATAGAAACAGTAAAAGAAATGTCCTGCTGCTGTTATTCCTCTGAATGGCTTGTGAGAGTTCTTTGTTGCCGAGTTCAACATTCTTGGTAGCTTCAACAGCCTGTTAAAATTGAAGCAGCATAACTATTGCATTTCTCAGATGTTGGTAAATAAAACAGCTATAAACAGAATGTGGAAAGTTAGATACTGAGTTGGTTATTGTATTTTAGTCACTTGGGATTATTCCATTATCAAGTTTGGTTTCCCTATTTAAGAAATGCTATTTATGCTAAGTTTGGATGGGAAGATTTAAAAACTTGAATAGGAGATTGAATAAAGTATCACAGTTATGTTTCTCCCAACGTGATCTATTCCTTCCCTGTTATAATCTAATAATTTTCTCCCCCTTCACCCTAATTTGCCATAATTTCAAATTATCTGTTCCAAACCACCTAACACATGAAAGCTAAAAATTTCTACTCTAAAAAAGGGGAAGGGGAAAGAAATACCTTGAACTTTAAAGCAATATAGATAACAACTAGTTACTCAAGTAAAACATGCGGCTGACTGTGGTATACAAGAAACCATAAAAACAGAAAACAAAGGTGAAGGATATGATGTTATCTAACCTGCTCATACAGATGTTCAATTTGTTGAGCTTGCTGCAAAACATGTGTAGATACGAGGTGATTTAATGCAGACATTTCTACCATCTTAGTTTCTGTTTCTTGAACTGTATCTAGAAGATTAGTCAATTCCACCTGCAGAAGAAGGTCAATTGGCAGCAGGTTACTTATAATAATCCAAAAGCCTTCCATTAAACAAAAGACATCGAATTACAAAGAAAGCAAGTCTTGTACAAAATCTTAATAGAACTGAATTTTATCACCTGAAGGGCACGCGTTTCATCGTCCAAAAGCTGTTGCTGGACTCTTAGAGGTTCACTGCGTAACTCATCAGGTTCTTTGAGCTCCACATCCCCTGATTTTGGGGTTTCTGTAGAATCTTTCCTTGCTAGGCGATTAAGTTTTCTTCGTGGTGTTGCTCTATTAATAGCATCTTGGAAACGTACAGCTCTAAGCTGATCAAACTGTGCTGAAACTGAATGAAGTCTCTCACTTAAGATTAGAACCTAAAAAAATAGCCAAGTATTATTTGTCGCCAAAAAAAATGCAGATAGAAATATCAAATCATGATTGTTTGTAGGATTTCGATAGAATAAATTTATCAAACTTGGTCAGTGGATAAAAGGATCATGATTCAGGCCGTGTTAGGAAGAAGAAAAGTGTCAGGGTTGAAATCTAGTGTGTTCAGAAAATAGTTTTACTGGTGTCCAGTTCTAATCCAGTGGCTTACAGAGGAAAAGTGTAACAATAACAGTAATTCACAGAAAATAAGTATTTCTAGTTTTGTCATCAATGTGAAAAAATAATAAACAGCTAGGAGGAGTTTTCCATTTAAGGTTTTAGAATCTGATACAATTGTATGACCATCGTGACTAACTAGTAACTGAATATTAAACCACAAGGAGAAGTCCATACCACCCCATGTTTGTGAGCAATGGTGTCAGCATTAGCCTTTGAAGTTGTAATTCCAAGCCAACCTTTTGAAGTTTCCTCTTCTTGATTTATACTATTCTTAAGAACATCGATTTGTTCCTGACAAGTTTTAATAAAAGCACTAACCTGCACAAATTCATTTACAAAATGAAATCATATGAAAAAAATCTAAACAACCTTTTAAATATGCCTAACTAATTTTTCATACAATAAAGGCTGACATTTTTGTATGACCTGTAACGATAGAAGGCTTAAAGAAATGAAATGAAGTCTAGTTAGTAGTTACATTTATACAGCAAATAGCTCTTAGGCCAAGTTTCTTGATAGGGTTAACAACAGTTCTATTCAATTCATACATTGCTGTGAGTGTGAGAGATGTAAAGCATTGATGTCAACAACACAGAAGATACAAAAACGAAGAAGTAAGTTGACATTGGATGTCTAACTAATTTATTGTAAGCCACAGGAATGGAAGTAAAAAGACAACAATGTGGTCTATTAATAATAGGCAGTCGAGACATAACAGCATAAGTTAAAACCAGCCTAAGGAGTAAGGATTACAACCTAGCAAACATAAGCAAAGTAACAAAGACACTGCCTAAGAATATCAAACTTATGTACAAGATTTAGATAGAAAGAAGTAGAGCATTAATTCAGTGGGCAGTGGCATATATAAAATTACTTAGATAGAAAACTAGCAAACAAGGTAGGAAATGTAATACCAGTCAATATTTTCTAGTTTTCAAATAAGATATTGCAATGCTGGAATAAGAGATCAATACTAAAAGTCACGCTGCTTACTTCATGCTCAATGCTATCTCTCTCCTTCTCAGTGGTGCGGTGCAGATCGGTATAGTCCTTTTTATGCTTCAACAGAAACTGTTCCAATTCTCCAATACTCTCAAGCTACAAACAAAGAAAAAAGGCTAATGTGAAAGAATAACTAGATAAAATACCAATATCAAATTTGTGTATCACTGGTTCTTCTTCTTGGGTGTGTTTGCGAGTTCAGATTTGGAGGGGACGGGAGGGCTTTGAGGGGTGCGGTTGTGTTTGGGATTTAGATTGGTAAGGAAGGGAGGTGTTTGAGGGTTTTTTAAAACCCTCAAAAACCCTTCAAACTCTCCATTTTGAAATTCCTCCAATTTGGAGGGTTTTCAAACTCCCAAACATGGAGAGGTTTTCTCCTCCAATTACCTCCTTCCTTCCCCCTTCCTTCTCCCCTAAAACCTCCCCCTCCCATTCCCTCCAAACTCCCAAACAAAGCCTTTGTGAAGCTACAACTATAAACATGCAACATAATCTGAAATTAGGGCAAAAAGAACAATATCAATGCTAAGTGTACCGTCTTCAGCGCAGCTTTGGAAAACGGTGATCTCTGCTGAGGTTTATGAATGATGAAAGATGCCATAACGGATGCCAATTTAGCCTGCCACAAAATCCATACCACATAAAAAAATGTCAATTACATTACATAGCATAATATTACGATGACAATGTTCCAACTTCCAACAACAATAACCAAATCCAAGTGTGCATTTTTCAAGGAGGACACATCAATGCAATTTACATCCCAATTCGAAAATTGACCTAAAATCATGATCTGAATTGACGGAGCAAAATAGAGAATGGAAAATTGGGGGGAAAACATGGAATTGTTGAAGTGGTGAAGCTCATTACCTCATCGTAACCCAGAGAACGAGCACTATGGCGCACAGCATCTTTGAAATCCTCGGTTCTGTCCCTTGCGCGTGCCATATTTCTACAACCACCAAATCTGCCAACAATGGCGTGGGTTCAGAGAGCAAAAGGGAACCAAAAATACGCGATAGAATCGATGGATTGGTTCCCTCAGTTTCCGATCGTATCTTTCCGATAGGGAAAGATTTCGGTAGTGCAAAAAGTTTATTTCATATAATGCTTCAGAAGCTTGAGAAAATCAGAAGCTTCAGATGCGGCTTCACAGTGGATAAGTTGGTTTCGGTTAGGAAGACGAAATCTGGGACGGCGGAGGACGGTGGTCGGAAAGGGAAGGGCCAAAATGATGACACGGCGGCACGTGGCGGGGATAAGTGCGTGTTATAGAAGGAGAGTTTAGAGAGCGAAGACTAGTAATAATAATGACCCAAAATAAAGAAAACACAAAGAAAGAAAACATTAAATGGGCCAATGGCCCAATAACAAGTGTAGGTGTTTTTAATTATTACGGGCCAGCCCGGACCAATCCTCTATCACCTGAAATAAAATTATCTATAGGCTTGAATACTATTTGGATATTGTCTGAACATTCATGTAAATGAATATCTAACAAGATTTTATAGTAGGGTTTTGAGAATGAGATTTTACAATTTTGTACAATTTTACAAATTAAAATGAGAGATTTATATTTTTTTTTGGTATTATAAAATAAAGGCTATAGCCTTTAAAATAGTGAATCACATAAATTTTTCACATGCAGTAAGACAATATATTTTAACATATAAGATTTCACAATTATTTTTGTTGTATTATAAAATAAAGACAACTTTTAAAATATTGAATCACAAGAATTTTTCACATATAATAGAATTTGAAGGCTATATACTTTAAAATATGAGATTTCACATTTTTTAGGTTGTATTATAAAATAAAGACTATAGCCTTTAAAATATTGAATCACATGTTGTATGTTTGGAGTGATTAAATATGAAAAAAAATTGAAATGAACTATAAATCATTTCCATCAAAATCCTCTCAAAATTCATAAGATCTAAAAAAACACAATTATACCAATTCAATGAGAATTACAAATCAATTCATTTCCTCATAATTGCATTTCAAACAATCTCTGTAAAGAGATGGGTATCTGATACAACTCCAAATAGTAGCTAGCAAAATAACCAGTTAGATTTGAATCTCAAATGATCTGTTGAATGTTAAGCTACTATGATTCTATCATATTCCATAGAGTCAGTCATGTGTGGCATCTGGGTCACTGTAAATGATTGTAATTCTCCTCATGAGGTTCAAGTTTGGTTCCAAATCCATTTCAAACTCAATAGAAAGACCAGCATCAAAAGTTGAGAGAAATTTGACAAGGATGTGAAATTGCTAAAACCCATGTCATGAATTTCACCATAAGACCAACACATCATTTCTGAATTACATGATATGAAAGCAAATCCACATAACTCTCTTAACCTAATCTCATGGAAAAAATAGGATCCAGCTATATATATATATATGTATGTGTGTGTGTGTGAGTTTGTAAATTGTAATGGTAGCCAAAGCCCAAAGGTCCTCATATTGTCTCAACTAAAGAATCCTTACCCCAAACTTAAGATTTCTACAAATCTGAGGTTTTCTGGTTGAGGACACTTATCTCCTATTTTTCCCCTTCAGGTGATAAAAGAATGCATAAGTTGCAAACTCTCATCAAAAACACGATCCTTCCCAATTCAATATAAAATGCACAAGAGGATTTTCATGGTTCAAATCAAAATCCAAGGTTACTAACGGGTTAACAAGCAAAGCAGTCATTGATATTATAGGGCATAGGTAAACAAAAACGAAATAAAAAAACATTACAAAAACTTATTTCCTTCTGTGCAGTCATAAACTTTCCTAACCCTCTCAACTCTAGAATAATGCCTTGTCCCTAATGCATGAAAATAAAGTATCAAAAGAGGGAAATAGAAGTTACTCCCCAAAGTCACTCATCATCATCATCATCATCATCAGAGGCCTCAAACTCCTTATCCTCGTACTCTATTGAGCAATCATCTACATCTGCATCCACCTCAGACTCGTCATCCTCATCCTCATCCTCATACTCTTCTGAGTCGTTATCATCCTCGTCCTCGTCCTCATCCACCTCAGACTCTTCATCATCCTCCTCCTCATCAGTGAGGCGCTCAAGCTCCGGGTCAGCAGGAGGTAAAGGTGGAAACTGCTGACGAACATCTGGTGGGAGCAACTGTCTCACGAGCATCTCGAGATTCTGGATGCCTCTATAGAGAGAGGAGTACTGCCTGGAGGCTCGGTTCTCAATACCCTTAAGGCGTCTATGGATAACCGAGCACTGCCTCCTGACTCGGTTCTCAGCATTGGCTTTATCGAGGCGCAGCTCCTCAATCTGAGCCTGGAGCTCGACTAAGGAGGGTTGTTGAGGTGCTGCTGGAATTTCTGGGGCCTGTGGAAGTGTTGCCCCTGCTACTGCTGGTGCCTCTTCTCTGTGGCTAGTTGCCTTGTTTCAAGGGTCATTTTTTTAAATCATAATGACAGTGTTCCAACAGCATATGACTATATGAGTTTAATTGCTATATTAAGATCACGATCACATTCAATCCGGTGTTGTCACATAAGAAAAATGGTTGATTTTCACACCCAACATTTCAAAAAAAAAAAAAGAACCACTTTTGCTTGTGTATCATCGGTATGAAACTGTTTTACATGTCAGTGTATAACAATATAACTTGCAACATATGCCCAATTGAAAATGTGACATTTTTCAAGGGCCATGACATTCAGGAAATTCGCAATTTACATACTAATTCGAAATTTGACCTAAAAAACACTTAGATAATGACTAAGATTGGAGCTTTATCATTGTTTAGAACTAAAAAGCAAGATCATTACTAGAATTGATAGGAACAAAGCACTGAATGGGGATTCGGAGAAAGAAAAAGAAAATGAAATTGCTGAGGTAGTGAAGCTCATACCTCAGCTATGGAATCTTCTGTTCCGTCCCTTTCCCCTGACATATTTCTACAACACCCAAACCTGCTAACAGTGATAGGGGTTCAGAAAGCAAAAGAGTAACCAAAATAACGCGATAAAATCAGAAGCGGCTTCTCTGTGGCTAAATTGGTTCCATGCTTCGGTTTGGAAGACTCGACGGCGGCGCTGACGCGGCGGCGCGATGACGGAGCTGGTGGCAGTAGCGGCGCGTGTTAGAGAAGGAGAGAGAGATCAGAGAGAAGGCAAGTAGAGTCTCGAAGCAAGGTGACTCATAGAACCGTATGCTAGTATTTAGTATTTATTTTTGGTCAAATTGTTTGGTATTTTGGGCTACGAAGGAAATGGGCTCATGGCCCATGCCCGTGGCCCAATAATAATACTAAGATTGTTCTTTGGGCCAGCCCGGATTCAGTTTAGTTACTAATCTAAATGAAAAATAATTAATAGCTATATTACTTTAAATATTTTTTATTTGTTACAGTATAACTGATTAAAATAGTTTATTTTTTTAAGCTAAAGTATTCGGGGATATGATTTTAATAATCTAGTATGTTAGTGTATTTAAGTTACATTTATGTTAATGCGACCATTTTATGAAGTAGAGTTGTCTGATGTACAATTATATATTATAAATGCAGAATAAATCAAAACAATAATTTTTGAAACTTGATGGAGATAGTAAATAATTTTAAAAATAAATTTTCATAAGTAATTTTATATGTGAAATTTATCCATAACAGTTTAAATCATATACTACAAAACACACTCTTATTACTGAATAAGAGTGTGTTAAAATTAACACTCATCAAAACCAGAGTGAGAAAAGCTACAGCTCAGCATAATCCTACGGAACAATTTGAGTAAAGTTTTTGTAAAATTTGTTGTTAATGAATAATTCATATATTATTAGATATATATGAATCTTATTCAAATCCAATAATATTTGTCGTATAACATAAATACGTCCAACTAGTATTTAACGTGTGCTATACATAATACGTAATGTGTGTTATATGTATAGCTCATGTACATATAACACATATTTCATATTATGTATAACACACATTGAATATTAATTGAATGTATTTCTGTTGTACTGTATTCAAATATAACTCGTAATCTATATAAAGATGAATGATGACTTATATAAACACAAAAATAGAGAAAGTTTGAGTTTAATAATCATTTCTCAAATAATTTTTATGTCAAGCTAAAAGAATAAATTATGGTGTTTTGGAACTAAATTGATGGAGCTTAGTTGTCTATTGCTGATAAGGCATGGTCAAATGGAGGTAAGGACAAGTCAAAAGACCAACTAGGCAGCTACAATGAAACGTACACAACCCCTCCCTCCCATATTATATGCTCTGTATAAAGAGTTACTAGTGGAGTCCACACTATTATATATATAAATAAATTAATTTTAACCTCTTATATTATTTTAGTAAAGGAAATTTATTAAGAAAAAACTGAAACTAAATCAAGAGATACAATGTTCAGTCAAATTCAAAAGCAGCCATAAATAATTTGATTTATAACCGGGTTATAATCTGGGTAAGAAATAAAATTCACAAGTCCCAAATAATATACATAGTAATAATGATATGGAGACATTAATATGTTGCCTTTTCAGTTCCCTAAGACTTTTGGGCAGTTTTTCCAAATGTGTCTATTTGTTTGTTTATTACAATGGACAGTGGTTCCTATGTCTCAAAGTGAAGGTTTTCTGCAAGAAAAACAGTGAGACTTAAAAACGCATATATGTCGTGTAGTTCTGAATTCTCTGAAGTTGTTCTCTTCTCTTCTCAGCTCTCTGAAGTTGCATGCAACTCACACTTGATCAGATACACAAACAACTCACTCCAACCATTGCCATTAGATTAAGATTAAAAGAAAAAAGGCAGGTATGTGGATTAGTTCATCTCATTATCTTTGATTCAGTGTCTGAATTATAGTATAATTTATTGGTCTATGGTGAAATCATGACATGGGTTTTAGTTTTAGAGGTCTTACATTGTTGCCATTTCTCTTGAAAAAGGTGTCCTTTTTCTTTCTAGCTTCAACTTTTATTCAGTGTTCTGTATTGTATATAATGCTTTTAAGATTTTGTTATTTGTTTGATCTTTTGTCAGATTTTGGGTCCTGACTCAGAATGCCAGGATTTCCAAGTAACATTGTGAAGGAAGAAATGAAATGCAAAGGAAAGGAGAAAGTTATAGCAAAAGAAGAAAACATGAACAGCATGAAGAGAATTAGGATCATTTATAGTGACCCAGATGCCACAGATTATTCTTCAAGTGAAGATGACAAGTTTTTGATGAATGATCATAAAAAACAACATTATGGTCCTAAGAAATTTGCCAAGGAAATCTTGCTTCCATGCATGTCAACCAAATCATCATCATGTGATGACAATTCTTCAGAACAACATCAAACCAGAAATGAAAGGATCAAACCGAGTACTGACATTTCTTGTAACGGTAGGAAGAGAAGACCAACCAGCAAATACAAAGGTGTTCAGCGCAGGAAATGGGGAAAGTATGTTGCAGAGATCAAGGACCCCATTAGAGGTGTCAGGCTGTGGCTTGGTACTTTTGAAACCGAAGAAGAGGCTGCGGCGGCTTACGAGAAGAAGAGGCTAGAAATTGAGGATTCATTGAAGGCTTTGAGCAAAAGGGTTGGTGCATTGGCATTGGAAGAAGATAGCAAACAAGCATTGCCATTGCCATTGTCATTGTCTTATCCATCACCATCATCTGTGCTTGATGATGCCACAGCTTCAAAGGCTACTTCATCTGGAAATGACAGCAGCAACAGTTCAATTGAAGTCAAGATCAACGCCGAAACTAGTTCTGCTGCCGTAGGAGGAGACAGTGTTCCGGAGCCCTTTTATGGTGAGGATTATTCAGTTCAGCATTGGCTTGAGGAGTCAATTGTGCCATCATTGCTTGGAGATGGTTTTGATGATTTCTTGTTCAATGACAATTCTAAGTGGAATGTGGAAAATGGTCAAGGTAGCAGCACTCTTCCATCTATTGAGACTGATTTTGATGATGCAGACTTGGCTTGGATTGATGAAGCTCTGAATTTGTAATGATCCTACAAATTTTGCTGATAAGAGAGTATTTCTCAGTAGATATAGGCAAGAAAAATATTTTTAAAAAAAATACAATTTTAGGTTATTGTGTGTTCTATTGTTGAGGCTTTGTTCTTGGAATTTTGTTATGGCTATGTTGGAGCCATCCAAGATTTCAAGCTCTCGATTAGCAAATTGGAGATTTTTTCAGTTTGGTCATGAATATTATTACTACACAAGAAACTTGAAAATTTGTTTGATATTTTCTGAGTTACAGAGGGATTTGAATGTCAGCTCCTTCAATTTTGTTGCAGAGGAAATGTATGTTTGCACTTCAATCTATTTGGAAACAAAAAGAAAGAAGAGGGGAAATGCAAAAAATAAAGGTAAAGTGAAAAGCATAACAATAACAAGGAAGAAATGTCCCCTTCAAAAGCTTTTCTTTCTTATTTTTTCCCAGTATGAAAGAATTGGCTAACGAAACTCACTTTTTATCCCCTCACCTCATTCACCTGTGCTTGAGGACAAATTGCTACAAATGTATATCGGTCAATATTTTTCTTTTACAAACTTGGAACAAATATAAATTCAAATAAGTTTTATGCATAATAACGCATATTGATTGAAAATAAAAGGTACATACTCTATCAGATTTTCTTAAATAACTTTAATCATGGAATAAATCTATACAAATAAAAAAATGATTCTAAATCATACTATGCAGAAATTGCTTGATGTATTTTAAAAGCACCTCTCCAAGCAACATCTCAGCAAGGAGAGTTTGCAGATTATCCATAGCATGATGTTGGCCGCCACCAATTATCAAGCACAGTTGACAGTTCAGTTCGATCTCATGACATGCACCTTTCCGGCGAAAGGAATGTGCAGCACAAGTCGAGGTCCCCGCGAAGGATGGAGAGTTGACACCAAGTGGAGGATTTAGATCTTCAATGGTCGAATGGCAATGCTTTGGCTCTCCTCAATCTCCATACTTGTTAATCAGCATAAGGCTCAAATGGACCTCAATTGAATACTGAAGCAATTACAGCACATTGCCATTGTTTGCAAAAGCCAGTTCACATACAAGAGCAAAGTGGTCACTTCCCCATTCCTGAACGTAACGAAAGAATCATATAGATGTTGACAATTCTATGCAGAACAAAATACGTCGACAACGACATCCATTACATACAAATAAGGCTTGGTTTTAACTATACCTCACTGGGGAGTCCTCTAGTTCTTCTAAGAATATCAATGGGCAATGTTTCAAGAACTCTTACTGGTGTAAGTTCCTCAGAGTGCCTGCTTATCACTGACATCAGTACTGAAATGAACAATTCATAATCACAAAAGGTTTTGGTGTTTAGAATGAAACATTATAATTACCAAATATAATCGACAGTTCCCATGAACTTGGAGTGGTAAGATGTTGCCAAGGGCTCCCCAATTTCATCTCTTGTGCCATGGTTCCCCTGCAGCAGCAACTGTGTGAGATTTATGCAGAGATTAAGCGGGAAATATCGCTAGTAACTGTCAGAAACTGACAAATATATCCAAAGAAAAAGCTGCTTTTTCCAAAGAGAAGAAGTAACCGATTGTAACTAATTAAGAGAAGTTGGATTAGAGCAGGAAATATTTCCAGATTAAGACATCATACAGGAACACCACTGTAAGCACTGCGAAGCTTTAGATGGTGCTGAAGATGAGTGACTCCATTTGTACCAGTTGCAAGTTTTAGTTCTTCCATGCTCCACCTATGTAGCAATTGCCTTGAAGCAGACATTGAAATGCTGCACCAAACACACCAAAATAATTACTATAGAATACATAACCATGAGACCTACACAATCACAGATTTACCATAAACAACGATCACATCCCTCAGAATAATAATAATAATAATAATAAAATGATTATGAAGTCTTAAATAATTCTGAATTGAATCTGTTTTGTTATTGATAATTGCCTTTTCATACAAAGGGGCATGGAGGTAAAGTCATGACAGATAGTAGCTAAAAAGAAATGACATTGTACGGACTCAGTAACAACCTAGCTTCATCAGCAATCTGTGATCTGAAGACTCTGTTATTGGACTGGATATCAAGCTGTCCAGACATATTTTTGCGATTATGTAATTGGATGTCTAGCTGCAATAAATGGACCAATAACTCAGATACCGCATAAAGAATAAGGTAAAAGCTTGAGCATATATCATGACCAGGACATGGCTAACCCACCTTGGACGAGGCCAGGAATTCATAAATTGCACTCTGAAAAACACGAGAAGGAAACAAAAGGAAGCAATGAAGAAACAGCACATTTGAACCTCTAATCGGAAATTGTTCAACTTTCAAAACAAGACCTTACCTGTGGAAGACTATTCAAATCCCCAGCAATAATAACGGGGATGTTGCCCCATTCATGTGATAACTTGTAAGCTTTATCAAGTAAAAGTCTGACCTATCAATCATGCCACATAGCAAATTAACAAAATTAATTAGCAACTTAATTAACCATAGACAATCAAATATGTTTCCTTTTGGTACAACCTATGAGGCCAAATGAGTTGCAATATCAATACAAATGCAAATGATTTGCAATATGAAAATAAATGCAATTTCACTATACCTGGCCAAGTTTGATATCTCCGCGATTTGGGTTGAAGAGCACATGTATATTTCCAATTACAAATCTTTTTCCACTGGTGGATGATGTCCTATAGATGTAAGAAAAATTAGTTTCAAAGCGGGAAGCATGAAAAACCATGGACATGAAAATATGAAATAGGAGCCGTGTGTGTGAGTACTTGTAAATGCACGACACCTACATTTACCTGTTCAAAATTTTCACTTTATACTAGCTTTTAAGATTGAGAGAAAAGCAAGGTTATAAGATGAGAAGGAAATGATAATTTAGTACACATTAGTTACTAGCCACATTTTGGCATGTAATCTTAATTTAATAAACTTAAGTATCCATTCCACTATAGTTAACTAACATGTTAAACAAAAAGATTTGTCAGAGACCATGTTCATATTAGCCATTTTTCACATAAAAAACTTACACTGTTGTTAGGGCAGATGTGTCAGATTCTGGTTTATCATCTCTTACCTGCAAATACACAATGAAATAAGTACTATTATAAAATAAAACCTAAAATAAAATGACATCACTGAAATAAGATGACATGTATACAAGTACAACTATGTAAGTCTATGGATAGTAAGCAAAACAAATCTTAAGAGTGATGATAAAATTTGCATCATCTATCATAACTTTTCTTAATAAAAGACCACAAAGAAAAAATAAAATATAGATAGAAAGTAGAAAATAGAATCATAAATCCTTTTCATAGAAGACATCTGATCTAATAGGAGACATAGACAACAAACAAATTACAAAAATAGAAAATAATCACTAAATACCTCTAAAACACAGAGTTGGGCGACATTATTACGGAGGCCAAATCTTTGAAACTCTATAGCTTCTTGATGCAAAAGAGTAAATCTGCATTCAGTTTCAAAACATACTTTATTTAGGCCAAATCAGGAACTCTACTATTGAATTGCTATGTTCTATGATTAGGACATCTTACGACCATTGGAAATCCGTTGTCTTGAGGAACATTTAGACAATTCATTCACTTATTGTAAAAGGTTACAAATATCAAATATTAATGTAAATCAATTAAGGGTAATGGAAACCCACAAATTGTCTTTCCAGAATACAGCACACCCATCATGTGCATCCCCCGTGCGAGCCTAAAATGATTGACAAATGATAATTATAACCCAAGTAAGGAACTTGATTAATATTTGGAATTCAAAAGCTCATATGACAGTTCAAATATGTATATTGCATACCTTATAAATACCTTTGAAGCCATTGTTTTGGAAAAGATTATTCAAATCACTAAAATGATCAACCTCCTGCAGACATAGAAGGTCCGAGAAAACTATTCTCAATAATCAAATTCCAGGATGCATGATGTTAGCTTAGAACTCAAAGCAGATAATAAATACTAATTTGGGTTAAGATTTAAGAAAATATATATCAAGATGGTTGTGTCAACTGGCACTAACTGGTGTCTTTCAACGATGGCATGAAGAACCATGCATTAAATTTAAATACCACAGATTCACAATCACCTCTGTTACATGTAATCAATAGTTGTAGCTATTTTTTTTTAAAAAAAAACATATTTATGTTAAATAAGTGCCTTTCAAAGCTCAATGGAGATGCATATATCCTAAATGTAAAATGATTATTGTAAGTTGTTCTCTGCAATGTATAAAACTATAAATAAATTGGGGAAGGACTATTAAACTACCTGGAAACACAATACACTAGCATTATAGTTTATAACCTCTTCAATTATGAGCCTTTTCCGCCTCTCCCACTCCAAGAATTTATGAGGTATATTAGCATACAAATCCTGATGATTTGATGCATTTTCAACACCAAGAATATTGTATGAAACAACTACAACCTTATCTGCAATTAAATGAAAGAGCTATGAGATAAACACAGTCCACTCTAGATGACAAACCCTGATAAAAAATGTAGAGCAAAACAAAAGCCATCTTCATCAGAAGGTGTTAACTAAAGTAAATAAACAATTAACCATGATCTACCAATCAAGCAAGCATGTAAAATCATTCATTAGATTCATTCGGAATTTGGTAAAAAATTTGACCCAATTATTTATTAATAGGAAGAATGTTCTCAGTTCTTTTCACTTCAGGTGACTATCTCAACCAGAAGAATGTAATAATCTAACACTAAGAATTCCCAAAATTTTGCTTAAAAGAAAAACAATCATAATAAACTCTATTCACTTTTCTATATCAAATAAAATTAGACAGTATAACAAACAGCACACACACATTTGCCACAAGAATTTGGGTGAAAAGAGGCATAATTTCACAGTGAAATATAATTCAGAGTAATCATTTTTCCCCAAAAAAAAAAAAAAAAAAAAACAAAAGCTAAGTTGCTTGTAAATCCTGACCCGTGCAGTTCGAACAATCCGTGGGAGAAAAAACCCATCTTCGAGAACAAGATTCGCTTCGGCTGCTGCTGGATTTTGAAACCCTTCTCTTCTTCCTACGATTTTGAGAAGAAGAATGAAAGGCTTCGAAACGATTCGAAAGGTGAGGTTTAGGGTTTCGGGCCGAAGTTTCTGTCTTCGGCACCAACCTCCGCCGTTTAGCGTGAGGATTCGAGAGCTGATGATGAGGTGCTCTTCGCTTTAACCGATGACCAGTGCCTGGGTTTTCCTGTCGAGGTCTTCCGCGGTTGTGGCCGATCATGTCGCCAGAGAAATTGTACACGGCGGCGCGTGCAGCCAATTAGGGTTGAGTTACGAGTATTGGCTCCGGCGGTTGCTTCGGGACAGAAGGCGTCAACGACAAGTATTTACTTTGTTGTTTTACCCCAAAAAATTAAAAAATAGAAAAATAGGGGGGAAAAGAGCAAAATATATATGATTTACAAATTTAATTGAAAATTATATTAACCTCTCCCATGAAATAAAATTTACCCTATTTTTTCTTATTTGTGAAATTTAGTTGAAGAGCCCTGTGTTTATTTGTTGAATTATTTTACCAACTTCTTCCAAAAATTAGAATAATTTCTTTATTGTGCATGAACTGATATAAGACAATATAGTGCCAAGAAATATCAATATAATTTACCTTTAGTATGGATGTAATGTTATTGATTTAATTATTTTAAATAACATTATCGTTAATCTAAATAGACTATCACATGTTAAATGAGGTCTTAATTAGAATTTCATTTTTAAGAGCAACTTCTTTCAATGTGCTTACTTCAAAGTTCAAAAAGATTATTTAAACTATAAAATAGTTAATCAAATATGCATGATTAAATGTTTGAAAATGAAAACTTTTGATCTGATCGCAATGCCGATCAAGGAATTATAAGATGTTAAAAAATAATTACAAATTTTGAGTATCTAAAAATTAACAATGCACCCCTTCACAAGTAACTTTGTTCTAATTTTCACAAGTGAAAGGTATGGATCTTAGGCTTGTCAGCAACATACATATTTTGGCATGCATGTACAGTCTAAACTAGCAAGAATATCTTATCCATCAGTTACATTCATGTCGTTCCATCAATTTTGAAGATTTTAGATTTTACAACATCTTCATCAGATTCATATTAACATTCTACTAAGATTCCTTAAATATTCTAGCTATATATATTGCCACAAGTTAAAGTAACACACACTTAATTTGTTCTTGATAGGTATACAAGAAAGATGTTTAGTGATATGAGTATCATAAATGAATTTGTATATTTTCTGCATTTCAGAAAAGATGAGACATAAAATTAAGCAAAATGATACATAAATTATTATGCTTATACTAATATAAACCCAATATATATATTTTTGTATGTGTATTAATGTATGAAACCGGCCAAATGCCATGCTTATGCTAATAATTTGCATGAGAGAGAGAGAGATAGCAAAGAATCTATTGAAAGGAAAGTTGTGGAAATGGTACTAAAAGAAACTGTTAGAAAAAGAAAGTTAAGTAGCAAAGTTTCTTGGCTTCATCTATTCAAAGACCACTGCAATTTGTGGTATTAGTATTTAGAAAATTTATGGGACCAGAAAAAAAATGAAGTAAATTTTGTGGTGAACTATTCTTTGGACTGATTATTATAATGTCAATACTCGAGGGGTTTATTTGTATCAATTCAAGCAATATATTGCTCTTATTAATCTTTTTTTCACATCAAAGTTTCCTTTAATGCATGAAATTTTGAGTTAAAGCTACAAATTATAAAAATAAAAATTACTGTGAATTTATGATTATGAGTTATAGTCTAATTCCATTCTCAAGTCGAAAAAGGATTGGTGAACCTTAATGCTAAAATAAAAAAAGTTGAGCCACTAGCACAAGATTATAAAGAAAAAGGGAAAAAAAGGGAGAAAAATAAGGTGAATTCTCCACATGTCATATGTAAATGTAACTGAAAAAACAAAAATTGTACATGCTCAATAACAAACCATAATTTTATTTATGGTTCAGATTTCTCTGAATTAGAAGTAACAAACACTTAAAAAAATTCTGAATCTCTGCACCAAAATCAGTCAACCGGAATCATACACATTATTCAGGCACTGCCCTTCATCATCTAATGGTGGAAAATGAACTGTGACAAAAACAGAAGCTAAGAGAGAGAAGTAGAATTAAGGCAACCACAAGAGCAGTGAAAGCAACATTAAGGTAAGGACCGCATGCAAAGGAAAAAAATAATAATAAAAAGGAATTTTAAAGCTCTACCAGAAATTATTGAAACTGTGGTAGTAGCAACAAGACAAAAGAGTCTTACTCAAAATTTTAACACTCACTCACACTTAGGGTCCACTTGAAATCCCATAATAACACACACAGCCAATGAGAATTCAGGGAATAAGATTAACATCAAATCTTCAACCAATCAACACTCTGATCATACCAAATGGTAGGTCCCAAAATCACTAAAAAGAGATAAAAATAATACTAACAAGGCCTAGCCATGCATATAAAGGAACCAACCAAACTAGTAACTAGTGACTTAAAAAAAAATTATAAGACCCCACTTTAGGTCTCCCTCACAACATCTCATCATCACATATGAACAATAATTGAATCATTTTGGTATCTAAACAAAAAAATACACACATTATGATGATGAAAACCCTACAATACTATTCCTCTGTTCCCTCTGTTATTATTAGTAAGCACTAAACAGTTGTTAAGTCTAAACCAACTATTATATTAAACCATTATTCATTTGTTGCAACCTCAGAAAAAGCTATGAAGGATAATAATTATTCAAGTGCACTGGGAGCAAAAACAGCAAGAGCTTGTGATAGCTGCTTAAGAATAAGAGCAAGGTGGTTCTGTGCTGCAGATGATGCATTCCTCTGCCATGGATGTGACAATCTTGTTCACTCTGCAAACCAATTAGCTTGCAGACATGAAAGGGTTAGGCTCCAATCTGCATCATCATCATCAACACAAGCATGGCATAGTGGCTTCACACGCAAGGCAAGAACACCTCGTGGTCATAGTAACAAGAACTTTCTTCTGCTGCAACAAGAACAAGCCAAAGATGAAGGAGGAGAAGAACAAGAAGGGATCTTTTTCAGCAATAATAAGAGTTCCCTTCTTCCCCTTGTGCCTGAGATTGGAAATGAAGAGTTTTTTCTTGATGATGAGACTGAGGAGAACATGCTATGCCGTGTTCCTGTTTTTGACCCTTTTGATTCAGAGCTCTGCAGTGTGTACAATGAAGTCAAAGATGAGATATTGTTGGAAACCAACAATATCAAAATGAAGAATGATGTTGTTGATGTTGATGTTGATGTTGATGATGATGAAGAAGAAGAAGCGTTTGATTTGGAGAAATTCTCTGAGCTTCTTCCATCAGATTTGGACCTTGCTGAGTTTGCTGCTGATGTTGAAAGCTTGCTTGAACTCGATGAGGATAATTCGGTTGATCATGTCAAGGAATCAGATAATAAGATGGTACCTTGCAAAGAGGAGGAAGAGGAAGAAGATGATGAAATAGATGCAATTTTGGGAGCAAAGTGTTCAGTGGTGAAGGTCAAGGATGAAGAATTGCTTTATGGTGATGATGATGATATGGCTTGTCATAATTTGGAGTCAATTCTTGATTGGAATATGATTGATTCATCAGAATCCATGGTGGTAGCAGCTGCTAAAGAAGAAGAGGGAAAGGTCAATTATTCAGTGGTGGGAAGTGGCAGTGATAGTAGTAAGAAGGAGAGGCTTTTGAGGCTAAACTATGAAGATGTGATTGCTGCTTGGGCCACTCAAGGTTCTCCATGGACAACAGGAACCCCACCTAACTTCAACACTCATAACTCTTGGCCACATTACTTGGTAATTTCTTCTCTTAATTATAATTCTTTTTCTTCATGGAACACTAGTTATGATGCTATTTACCTATACACTAATGTCTAATGCATGATTCAATATATATATATATATATATATAGAAAGTTTATGCTAGATAATCATGCTTTTAAATTGCGGTCTGCAATTGCAACTGCGATCACAATATTATTTTTGTGTGTCTGTTGTATCTTAGCGACAATTGCAGTAGTGTTGACAGAAATGTCAGTGCAACTGCAATTTAAAACATTGTCTAAGACTCTTGTTCATTGATTTTGTATTCCTTTTTGTGAAATTTCAGGTTTCGGGTGGGTCAGATGTTCAATGCTCATCATATGGTGAAGTAAGAAGCTTAAGGGAGGGAAGAGAAGCAAGAGTTTCAAGGTACAGAGAGAAGAGAAGAACACGCTTGTTTGCAAAGAAAATAAGGTATGAAGTGAGGAAACTGAATGCTGAGAAGAGACCAAGAATGAAAGGTAGATTTGTGAAGAGGTCATCCTTTGTTGGAGACACTGCTTTTCCACCTCAATTACCACTCACATCAAACTGAAGCCAATTCAAATATATACTTGACATCTAAGTTTTAGTCTATGGATAAATTATTGGGTTAATTGGATTTCATGGTTTAATTTACCATATGTTATGCATATATATTATTAGTTAATTACTATACTATAACATTACTAGGTTAGGGTTCTCTTGCTTGGGGGTATTTTTTTACACTTTCTCTTGCAGGTCTAGTACTTATTGTGGTAGCCCTTGATTATGACTTATTATTATGAGAGGTTTGATTATTATGGTAATCAAACTTAGGAAGCTTTTATCTTTGTTGATTCAATTCTTCATGCTAATAATGTACCATGTGAATTGTGATTACCTTAATTAAGTATGAAGTTTAGTTTTTTTAAGTAATTAACTGATTAATTATTTAACAATGTTTTTATATGAGGTGCTAATGTACAAGTTATTCATGAATGCATCAATATTCTAAGTAAAGTTGGAATAACAAAGGCATGCTAATTAATAATTAATACCTTTCAAATAATATACATACATATAATTCTAAGAATAACACTTATATTGAACAATAGGAAGGATATATATGAAGATATCATAATAAATTAATAATGTTGGATATGACTAATATCCATTAATATCTTAATCTAACAAACTGAAATTTCTCTTTTGATATTGGCTAATTTTAATATTGTTTCTTAATAATATAAAACATGGGCTCATATGTATATAGCTAATTTTAGTTAACTGAAACATGATTAATTATTCACTCCAATTTTTCAACAAAAAAAAAAGAAGAAGAAGAAGAAATTATTACTCTTTATTAATTGGTAGTCTAACTAGCTATGGTGTCCAGTATAAGCTTTACGTGACATTATAATTATTACTTTTTGTGATTCCTAAATTAGCATATGCTAAATAAATAAAAAATGACTGGTAATAACATGCTTTGAATGATAAAAAAAATGCAAAGAACAAACTAAGGCATTTTAACTTTACGTGGTTTGGATTGGTTTGTTCTCTCCTATTTGTCGGCATGATGCATGATGGTTTGGTTCTGAATTTTTTTGAACAAGTCAACTTTAACCAGTTACATTTGAAATCATAATTCAGCTAGGAGATATAAATGTGGACCTATATATATATATATATATATATATATATGTACAATTCAAGTGTCTTTTAGTGCAAAGTTTAGACTATTTAATTTATTTATGCAATCTTGTTAAAATGTTAACCTATGATTAGACCTCAAAAAAATGTTAATCTATCTGAAAATTAAGTAGAAATCCCATATATAAATGTGCTGGCTCATTTATGTACAAGCAGTATCGAGATAGATGAATGACCAACAAATAGCCACATATGCGGAATTTAGCCACATTGTCTATAAGTGGCTAAATTCTTGTAAAATGCCCTTAAATTTAGCCATATCCATTATTCATCACAATTCTAATGAATTTCACAACATTTTTAGTGGCTAAACATCTGATGTGTTAATTTAAGCCCTTGAAACAAACATGGGCTAAATCATTATTATTTCTTTGGCCTTTTACTTTATCTCTTTATTGGTGAACATTTTATCATCATTTGATATAATGTTAGTCATATTTAAATGGAATCTATAGTTGGATTGGAGTGTGAACTCCATTTATAAATAGAACCGATTAACACCTCATCCAACAATAGATAAAATGTTTATCATCACAAATCATAAAGATCAAGAAAAGTTGAGTTGGAAAATCATTTCTTAATTGTTGTTACTATAAATAGCATCAACTGAAGGATTGATGATCAGGAGAACCTCAGATAGTGAACATGCTCACAAAATAACATGGGTTATTCTTCTCCAGACTCTTTCCTATCAAACCAATTAAAATTACTTTATGCTATCATTACATTCTCTTAAACCTCCAAAAAACCATACCATGACACAATATTAAAAATCATAGTTGGCTTCATGTCCTACTTGGAACAATCCTACAGCTCTACATGGACTTCAAAAACTACTCTGTTTAGATGAATAGTCTCACACATTTAATTGAGAATAAGACTTAGATAGCCCATATAATCGGCTGAAAAACTCTAAATATCTGAGATAACTTTTACGGTGGAGCTAACTATCTTAAAATGATATATGAACCTATTCATTTTTTTTTTTTTTAGTTAGCAAAAACGTCATTAAGGGGAGGCACCCCCATTACTAGCGGGCAGGGCGCCAGTGCTCCAATTCGGGGATCCAGCCAGATAGGGTGATGGGGACTTACGAGACTTGACCCATGTCAGACACATTCATCTCTCACTGGGCCGGTCGAGACCACTCAGAGGACTCATTGACGTTGCCCCTGAGCAGTAGGGGATCTTCCTATGAAGGGATGCCCATCAATTGAGGATTTTGGATGGAGGGGAATTCGAACCCGCGTTCCTTGGGAGGCTATGCTTTTCAAACCTTGGGAGGCCTGAACTTATTCATTTTGTTGGGCAATTCCTGAATGTTTAATGTCCGGTCCATGAAGGGGTATGTGTTAGGATATCACTTTTTTTTTTACATATTTAAATATAATTTCCAAAGAACATTTTTTTTATCCTCAAAAGGTTTCCTTTTGTCCAATGCCAGGTGGTCTAGCTAGCTTCTTCAAAATCTAAAACAAGCTATAATTAGTTGAGCAAAATCAAATTTACATTTACAATATTTAATACAAAGACACACAAAGAACATAAACAAACAAGTGTGAAAATGAAGAAGCTAGGCGACAAAAGTGATCTGATAGGGAATCCGAATCCCAGGTTAGTGGAGCTGGACAAGTACTAAAATTCAAGGTTTCAGCTTCCTCGGAACTCAACTACATTGTCATGTCACAAAAAGCATGCCTTTAGGATTAGGTAGAATAATGAGTTTTCTATTTTGGAAGCAAGTAGCAGATTTTGTCCTTCATTTTCATCTATCTATCAATTAAATAAAAACATCATGCCAAACACAATAAAAATTTCAAGGTAAACAAAGTTCTAACACCTCATTTTAACATACTTATAATTACGAGTGAGTACAATTTATCGTAAATAAAACTGATAGGACTCACTTTTATTGTGAATTTATTCAACAATAATGTAAATCGGAGAAATGTTAGTTGAATTATTTGTTAGCTTTTGGTCATTTCACACCATATCTACTATTGGATGAGATGTGAATCTTATAAGACTTTCGCCCCCATTAAGTGTGATTACTCAGAAAAAATTAGTTCATATAACATGTGAAGTTAAGGCAATCCAAAAACCTCTCAACATAGAAATGGTCAAGCACTCTTGCACCTGTGCAGTTGTGTCAATCCAAAAACTTCTCAACAGAGAAAATGGTTAAAAAAGTTTATGTAACTGTTTGCTTGTCATTTTATATTGGAAGTTGAAAGAGGAAAGGAAAATGGAAATACATAAAACTGTCTCTGCATCAGTGTTCTCGTGGGAATCCTGCAGCTACTGCTGAATCTCTTTTTAGATTCTAGGCAAAAGGCTTTGGTCTTGTCTATCTGTTTGGAATTAGGACTACACAATTTCTAGTACTAAACATTTATGTCTGGAAATAAAATGTTATCTGGAAATTCTCTTAAAATCATTTTAATTAAATGTAAAAATTCAACTGCTATACATGTGATTTTTAATTGTTGATTTCTGAAGTTTAGAGCTATGTCCTAGTAGCTAGATTGCAAGATAATATATATAAATAAAACTAACAGAGTTAGAGGTAATCCAACATAACATAAATAATGTAAGATAGATATGGATAGAGTCACAGGTTTACAAGCAAGAGGTACTATCTATTGAATGATGAACAAGGGGACAAAGTTTCTGCTGCAAAAAGTGAACAGTAAGAATCGTGAGCCAAAAGTTGACAATCCAACAGTAGCAACATACAAAATGAAACCTTAATGTTATTCTAAAGAGCAAGGAGAGAGGAGGGACCCTTTTGCATTATATATAGGGGGCTCCACATGAAAGGATCATATATGTGAATGTGATCAATGGGGTGAAGGCATAAAGGGGGAGCTCCTTTCAATCCAATACGAAGGGCTGAGGAGAAGGCAAGAGCTGTCATCTCATGCATTCGGCTACCCTTAATGTTTATGTGATCCCTCTGTGTCAAATGTTAAGTTTGGCCAGATGCATGATGTGAGAGCAACTTCATCCACCTGCTTAGCCCGCCAATTGGATT
Organism: Aeschynomene evenia; assembly: GCA_013621005.1. Classification (NCBI taxonomy): domain Eukaryota; kingdom Viridiplantae; phylum Streptophyta; class Magnoliopsida; order Fabales; family Fabaceae; genus Aeschynomene; species Aeschynomene evenia. The sequence continues at coordinate 33,698,115 of CM024267.1, forward strand.
GAAGGGAGCTCCAAGTTCCACCCTTCTTTCTTTCTCGAGTCTATATTAATATTTTCATTTTATTTATTACAGTTTTCTCTTGGCCATGGTTTTCTGACTCTAGATACAGCCTCTTCTATCTACCGTATTTCAAGCTTTCTTAACAGGTTTGTTTTGTCCTCTCTTATATGATCAAGCCCTACTTATTACTTTCTAATTGATCATGCAGATTTTCAAGCTTTGTGTGATAGCCAGGCCACCTAGTCCAAACACAACGCCATGTTTTTTATTTTGCTTTTGCCAAGTGATCTTTCAGCTCATGCAGTAGCAGTCTAGCACCAATACAGGCTGAGATGGGGGTGAAGGGTAGCTGATTATTTGGCTAGTTCCATTCTCAACAGCTTTAACTTCTTGTACTTGCCTCCTGAATGTGGCTGATAACACATTATTATTTATCTGGTGCATAATAGAATTCACCTCAGTTCAGTTCTAATGTTGTAGGGTTGTTTTGCAGTGTTTCAATTTGTTCTTACCTTATAGCCTACCAAAAAATATATTTTCATCAGGCTTCAGCTATCTAAGTTGTAATTGTCTTTCTCTCATGTCTTCAATGATACGCATAAAATGCTCTATGTTGAGTGATCTCATTGAACACTTCTTCCTCTAGAATCTGAAAATTTATGCCCAAGTTCAATTCCTTCTTATTGGCTTTTTACATCATCACTTAACAAGCAATATCAAAACTTATGAGTAAATAGGCTAAAAAAACTTGCAAGGCAAGACCAAGAATTTGGTTTGTTTGACTTTTGACGTCTGGCTTAAATTCCAAGCTCATCCCTGATTATATTATATAGCATGAAATAGCTCATACAAAAGCATACTCCCTCCGTCCAGTATTAATTAATGATTTAGAGTATTACACACTTATTAAAAAAAAATTAAAAGACACATTTTTTTATGGAAATAAATATACAATGATAAAATTATCCGTATAATTTTCTGTGGAATAATTATTATAAGAGAGAATATAATATAGGTAAAACTGGAAAAAGATATTAAATGTTTTCTTGAATCTCTAAAAAGACATAAAATTGGACGAAAGGAATATATGGCAATGAAATTTTAAATTATTTATGTTGAATATTAGTAATGGACCAAAGAACACAGAATTGCATCATTAATGAAGAATACACACATCACAACAGGGAAATAGAGAAACTTATTTCATAATCTGATGTACTCCTCTGCTCATAACTGTTCATACTCGTTTACATTTGCAAGCTAACAAGCAATAAAAGCCTTATTGCCAAGGTAAAATAAACCGAGGCTAGGCCATAATAGAGATTTTAGTTCACAGGAAGTTAAAAAAAAAAGAACACAAGAATTGCAATGTAAGCATTCCTCCACCTGGTATTTTGATTTTAGCAATATGATCAGTTTGACAATCAACTCCCCTGCAGGAGAACCAAAAATTATTCTCATTCAGAGACAGGAAATCATAGTAACAATAAAAGAATGTTTTGAAGTAAAAAAAAAATTGGTCAGTGAAATCATGTTTAATATTCTGATTTGATCAAAGATGCATCCGACCAAACAAATGTTCCGGGCCATATATATCAAACAAATCCAACGATAAGTTAATATCAATTTAATGGAATTGCAATGGAGCGAAAATCACAGCATGGTGGTACAGAGTAAGGAGGAGACAAGCCAATCAATGACAACCACTTGCTCATGCAAATTGTTCTTACTATCATCAATAGTTATCAAAACTAGACCGGACGGGTCGGACCAGAAACCAGTGAACCGGCAACCGATGATGTGACTGAGTCGGTCACCAGTCAAGGTTTTATAAATATGCTATCAACAACAATGCTTTTTATTGTCAAGCAATAAAGCCACCATAATTCTCATAGTTTTAATCATAACATGAATTATCCTTATCACTGTCAGACTAGTCACCTGCACCAATGTTCTACACACAAAAAAAGTTGCTATCTTAGAACTGAAGTTTGCTATTTTAGATCTTTATATCCTCATCACTACAAATGGTTAACACTGCAGATTTACTTCCTCTCCCAAGGTTTGGGATGCTCAATCAGCAAGTGTTATCGAGTATCCCAAATGCTAAACAAGCATGCCAAATTCTTGAGTAGTTGGGAACACGAAAGTAAGTGGTTAATTAAAGATTTCTGGTCAGCATGGGCATTTTCATTTGCAAGTCTACTATTTCCTGTTTCCGTAGGATTTGTTGAAGAATTATACCTATAAAATGACAAGAAAAATGAGCATTGAAATGAAGTTTGAAATTACCTTTTATTTATCCACAGGACAGTTAGGTCATTCGGACTCAACAGCCTCAGGCTTTGGACCTGGTTCAGAAAATTAAACAAGGTATAAGAAATTAGCATGAAAGCACCAAAGGGCAAAGAAGAAGACAATTACATATTGTTGAAATGCTTAACAAACTATAATAATCTCTAATAATTACTAACAAAAGCATTGAATGGTAAGTTTTGGTCCAACAACAACATTGCTACGATGAGAATTTATTTTGCTTGCAGTACATCTGGTTAGTTGAACATAGCAAGATAAATATATAATCAATTTCTTTTTCTTTTCCACAAACATTTCAGCAGGCAATACTAAATGAACCGTCCATCAACCGGAGAATAATGAAATGACTCCATTCACTCATTTCCTAATACAATCAGAATAAAACACTTACAAACAGCATAGCAAAATGATCGAATTAAAAGATGTACAGAACATGGAAAATGAAAAAGCCAAAGATACCCGTTCATCAATTACCAACAAAAAAATCCCTACTTGAGATAAATCACAAATGCCCCACTTGATAATTCTCGACCATTGTGTGTTGAATATGAAAAATATATGTTTAAGTGCCTTTTCTGTTCTATATTTATTCCAGCAGATATAACTAGATGAACTATCCATTAACCACAGCTTATCAGAACTTTCGCATCACTACGTCCACATACTACTTCACCCTCTAATGCAATCAAAATAAGACCTTTACAAACAGCAATACCAAAATGATCAAATGTAAAATCTACCAAACATGAGAAATGAAATACCCAAATACAACATTTGATCAAATAGCAAAAGAAAGCCACAACTAGGAAGAAATTACGCTTGATGCAGTTAAACATATGCAAATACTAAAAACCTTCTCCTCAGTTTAGTTTCTCTCCGTAAATTTTGACACCCAAAGACACCCCTTTGACCCACGGCAACAAAAATCACACACATCCCACTAGATAATTAGCAAAAACCCTTCTATATCAAACTTGCTCCTCAAAGCAATTCCACTCGCACGAATTTCAACAATCCAGCCCCCGAAAAACACCCTCTCATCAACGAGCAACACATTAAGAAAAACCACAATTTGGCAGAAACTACGCACACCCCACTAGATAATTCGCAAAGGCCCGTGCATATCAAACAAGATAAATGCTAAAAACCTGCTTCTCAGTGGAATTTCTTTCTCACATGAATTTCAACACCCTAACACAGCACCCTCTAATAAAAACAAAAAATAAGAACTTTACACAAACCACACACACCCAGCTAAAAAAAAACCCTTAAAACCCCAATTGCACCGAACAAGAAGCAAAAGCAAAGGAAAAGGAAAATGAAGAACGGACCATGGAGGGAAGGGTGGCGACCGTCCTTGCCCCAACCAATGCCGCGGGTGGACTCAAGGTACTGGTTGACAAGGTGGCGGCACTTCTGGAGGTGGTTGACGCCTTCGATGCGGTAGCACCAGCGTAGCTTCTCCCTGATGATCTTAGCCTTCTCGATCTGGATCCATTTTTCCCTGACTATGTGCTCCCTCATCTCAAGGAACACCACCGGGTCCTTGTATGGGTTTGCCGGATCGAAATCGTCCGGCGGCGACTCATCGAACTCGACGTACCCCTTCTTCCTTCCCATCTCTCTTCTTCTTTCACTCACTCGCACACTCTTCTCAGCTTTTTTGCTTCTGCTGATTATTGGTTTGTGGTGGTTCTCTTTGAGCTTTGTTAGGTTGGGCCTGGTTCCTTCATCATCTGGGCTTTATGGTTTCGGCCCATATTCCTGGCCCACTTTGATTGATTGAAAAAACAAATATTCTTACCAAAAAGGAAAGAACCCTATAATCCCATGTCTTATTCTGCTTTCCATTGTTATCAAACATAACACGGTAGAGTGATGATTCCATTGGAAGTGTCAACGATTGTTCTTGTCCGACATTCTTTGTTTCACATCATTAAATAATAGGGAAATGTTATCGACCAAAAAAATAAATAATAGAAAAATGTTTGGTGAATAATAGATAACTAGTCAAATCCGGGATCCATCGAATGTAATATTATTACGGTAGGAATGATGATCCCATTTTTGTTTGGAACACAAAGGTTGTGGCTTCTTTGTTCTTGTATCTCTACTCTTTGCTTCTCCATGTATGAACTTTTGTTATCGGTTGTTGTTTGGATCATAATTCTTTGGTTGATTTTGAAAAGGTTGATCGACTATAAACTCGTGATAATTTTCAGTTGTTAAAATATTGCGATCTTTGTGAATTCTCATTAGCTTATTATGTTCTCACAAATATTGTATCATTCCTTAGTGCTGCCATCCAATGTCCATTCCCTTAGTTAACAACAACCAAAACAAAACAATTGGTGTATGAAATATGAGCTAATAATTTGTATTATAAAAATCTTATATAAACTCTCCTCGTAATGTACACATTAAAAACCCATAAATTAAAAGTAAAAATAGGTGAATGAAAAAAAACACATTTCACCACCTACATACTTAACCAAAGCTTTATACTAAACAAAATCGCGGCCAAAACTACTGTGTTCTGCTTCTGTACATGCAACTTGGCATGGAAACTACACAGAGAAATCATCCCCTACACGTGTCGACATCAGAGCCATTGATTTGCTCACTAGTCTTCATTGGACCCCACCGAAACCCCAAAGTCAACTCCAGCTCAAGTTCTCCATCATCGGCTCGAGCCGGCTCCGCGCTCTCAACGGAGCCGCTATCAGCTTCCCCAACAACACTCCTATGCTCACTCACCCCAGACCCCGAGTCAGGACTCACTGACTCATCCAACTCGTTCTCGTTCTGAGTCGCCAACAATTCAGCCACGCCAAGCTCCGTTCCCGGCTTCGGCTTATTGGCGCGTCGCTTGAACCTGCTCCCCCGCGACTTAAGGGCCTCATCGCAGCCGCACGGGTTCCCACTCTTCGCCACGTGGCGAATATCCAACGGATTTAGCTGCGGGCTAGAGCCGTCAAAAGAAACGCGCTGAATCGGCGCGCCGCGAAGAACGGCTTCAACTGCGGCTTGGCACAAGTGCCAGCTTCCGTTAGAGAGCAACCCGGTCGAACCGAAAACCGGGTTCACTATCCGCCCACAAGCTTCATAGAGCAAAGATCTAAAAATAGCTGCAAAAGAAAAAGAAAAGAATGTTAGAACAAGAATTCTATAATTTTCTTGCATTCTCTCGGGAAACAAATAGAGAGGGAAAAATTGAAATAATGGTTTTACCTGGGCGGAGTTGAGGGTCGCCGGCGGTGAGGAGGTTGAGGAGGCCGGCGCGGCCGTAGAACTTGGCGAGGAAGAGGGTGGCGTTGGCTTGCGATTCGGGGGATTTGATCCAGTGGAGGCAGGATCGTATGGGGCAGTCCGGGGTGCAACCTTTGCGGAGGACACGACAACCGTTGCAGCTGAGTCGCATGGTTTTGTTTTGTGTTGTGTTGTGTTTGGGAATGCGAAGAGAGAGAAAATTGAAGGTTAAGAGAGAGGGAGTGTTGTGATGATGTTTTTATATTGGTAGTAGTGGGCAAGTGCAATGTACGTGGAATTGGAATTGGAATAGAGTATTGGGAAAATGGGGCGCAGTTGGTTTTGGTCTTCCAATTTTATGGTAGTTTTTCACTCTTGTATGGTTTTGTGGAGGCGTTCTTCTTTCCTTTTTTATAGTATTATATTAAGAGATGATAGTTGCATTATCATTATTTTGTTTAAAAATATTTGTTATATAATATAAATACTTATAATGTATAATATCTATTTAATTAACAGAAATACGTCCAAATATTCAACGTGTCTTATTACATAATACTCAATATGTGCTATATATATAGCATACGCACGTACAACACACATTCTGTACGTTGTACGAAAGAATGGTAGCGTCTATTTATTTAAAATAAAATGTTGAAGATTGATGTTGGAGGGACCCACATAGCTGAATAAGGAATGAATGAAATAGGAAGAGAAGTTTCTCTGCTTCCTGGTTTCGTGGGAGTTGTTCCGTACGCTGGTTTGAGGAAGGACTGTGGGCGCCCTTGGACTTGCTGCATCAGCCTCTGGTTTTGATGGACCCCCCGGGGACCCCAACTCCTTCTTCCATCCATCCTATCCCTATTCCCTACGCATGCATCATACACCACCTCAACAGATGTTGACCACAAAGCTAATTAATATTAACACTCCAGAGCTTACTTTAATTTATGATGATGATTTCAATTATTGATTAAAGTATAGTTTATAATTATATAAAACTGTGGACTTTATTCATAATTTATTTAACTATGCTACTTAATGAGCAACTTGGTTTCTCTTAAGAATGAAGACATGCATTTAAATTTTGAGATGCACTTGTTGTGATGGAAAGTAATAATATATATTTATTTAGTCCCTAAATTTGTGAGAACAATATTTTATTTTTCGGTAAAAGAAAAAAGTAGCACCTAAAAAATCAATAAAGATCATGTGTTGATTCATTCGTTTTTCAATATAAAAATATTATAACAACTATTATTTTAAAATTGAGAAAGTAATATAACTTGAATTCAATTAAGAAGATTTCTCAATTGATGGATGATGAGTCACAGGTATGATTTGACCCAAAATTGAAAGGAACTTTTCCATAAACCTAAACTTTTATTAATTAAAATATTCAAAAAAAAAAAACGTTGGGCTTGTCCGGGAAAAAACTTAGTATGCCTATAACTCTTGATGTGGATCCAACCTAGGATTCTTTGGGCTTAAGGGTCCATGACCGGTGCGAGGCTCTCGGGTATAGGACACGTGGCAAGCAACCAGCAAACGTGAGTTTTTGGCGGGGATGTGAAGTGCATTCGTTAATTGATTGATTGATGGATGCTCTAAAACGATTGTGACGCAGAGAATGTTGCTCTTCTATTTTCTCGGAACCCCCTCTCCGTCTCTCTTTCTCGCTTCCATACCTAAAAAAACTCACCGAATCATTAAATAACTTTTTTTTATTATTATGATTATTGCCAAAATATCTGATATTTACGTTGAAAAATCCATTGCATCAGCATGTTCTTTCTATCTGAGTTTAAAGAACCTTTGATTTCTCACTGAATCTATCCTCAAGGTTGGATTCGATTCTTCGGCTTTTGTTTCTTTTCATCGGTATTCACATTGTACCTGTTGCTGTTTTGCTCACACATTCTTTAAGTGACGCTTCATCAAATTGGGAATTTTGGTTTCGATTTTATGCTTTGAAATCTCATTTCAGCTAAATTTTTCCTGCTCTTGTGTTTGCTATACGATTATGATTTATGAAACATGGGCATATAAAGCTTCTTTGTTTAATACATTCTTTAAGCTTCTTTAAATGATTTTTTTTTTCTTGTTTGGCGAAGCAGGCATTTTTTTTTTAAAAAAAAAATGTTCTTTTATATTTTAAAGTTTTCTTCTCCATATCGTTGTGTTGGTCAATAGGAATTTTCTTGGTATTAAGATATGACATAATTCAGAGTGTAAATGCAATGATTTTTAACTTTTGCTTTTGTTGGGGTTGATTTGTTATAGATATCAGGTTTCAAGAGTTAACTTTCTTGGGTGATATGACACTTTGGGAATTTGTATGAGACATATCTCAATGGACATCTGAAGTTTGTGTGCTCCTCAAAGTGATGAATCATGAATCCCCAATCTGATAGCTACTCTGCAGAACCCAGAGACCTGGGCCACTCATCAAGTGCCAATTTCAATGGAATTAATTTTGGCGAAGCTGAAGGTACAATAAACATAACAGATTCATAGCATAGCAATTATACTAATATGTGCCCTTTGATGATGAAGCGAAAACAGATGTAAAGGATATATAACTCTTGATAATTGTCATGTTACAACTATTGATGTGTTGAGCTTCCTTTTTTATGAATGAATTTCAGCCAAGCATCGAATGCTTTTGGTTCAGTGGTTGGCTAGTCTTTTTCCATCGTTGAACTTGCCGATAAACACCACGGATGCTGAGTTAAGAGCATGCTTGATCGATGGTGTACTCTTATGCCAGATACTGAACAAGCTACGACCTGGTTCAGTAAAAGTGGTAATGTTTCATTCACTTTGCTATTGTTTCTAATTATAAATTGGCAACTTGGTCTTTGATGTGTTGGCTAAGTATGGATTCTCTCTTGTAGGTTAGTGATTTTGATCATACCCTGCCATCTCAGTCAGAAAATGTCAAAAGGTTTTTGTCAGCCTTGAGTGGGTTGGGTGTGCCCAAGTTTGAAATATCAGACCTAGAGAAGGTATTAGAGACAAGGATTCTTGTCATGCATATCTTTGGTGGTTTTATGTCTATTTTTTCTGTTCATAATTTTAGAGTAATGCGACACAACTAGGAAAAAAATTTGTCAGAATTTTGACGAAAGGGCGGTTATTATTAGACAGAAATAGGAATAAGACTTAATTTCCAATGGAAGAATCAACAAGTAAGACAGATCATTCATTCAAACAAATTCGGACAAAATATTTTACTCTTAGATTTTTCATAGTTTTATTCTAGACATTGATTTTGTTCATCTATGAGTTTCTTATGTGCTTGGTTCACGCTCCTTGGTGGCTTATAAGTGTACCACTTTCTCTTTAACGTGTAGGGTCATATGAAGTCTGTTGTGGATTGTCTTTTAACACTTAGAGCAAAAAGTTTACAGAATGCCTGGGGAGACAGTGCTTCTAATTCCAAAGTATTGAGATCTATTGGGAATTCACCTTCCAATGTGGGGGGCCAGAGGAAGATTCCATCTGAGTCAAAGTTCCAAAGTGTTTTGCGTAGCCAGGTTGTGGCTGGTATGGTGAATTTTAATTTCTAACTCACCCTCTCCCTTATCTCCCTGTGTGTTAATGCATGTGGAGACAATGAGAGATATGCATGAACATGCAATTTCCTAAACATGGCATGGTTTATTGACAAGAAAATTTGTTGATATCCATGTCTGCATATATTCCCCCTAGTAAAGGAGTATGTCAGGAGCTTTTCAAGGCGGAGGAAGTTAGAAGAGAAAAGCCGCGCACATTATGAGCCTGAAAACACAATTCAGGGTAAAACTATAAGAGATAATTTACAAGTGCTCAATGAGGTTTTTGTCTGTCCAAACTAGGATCACTGACATGTGACTTAATCGAGTTGCTGTGCTTGTGTATGAAAGAAAAACTATCTTGTGGCAAACTTTCATTGTAATTGTATGGTATACAACTCATAATATACTTTAACAAGCCAAGTCTCCAGTGTGATTTCTACTGCCTTGTAGAAATAAACTCATCTTTAAAGTTTTACACACATATGAACAAGAAAAACAAGAGAAAGGGGCAAGAAAAAAGAAATAGAAGGCGAAGTATTGCCTCTGTTAGTACATGTATTTTGCTGAAATTGAAATTCATCTCATATGTTGTGATTCACCGAACCAATTAAAAGGTGTTGCTGTTTTCTATCCTGTGCAGAGCCATCAGTTGCATTACTAAACCATGTAGGTCATAAATTTCACGAGGTGTTTCCAATGAAACAAGGAAGCTATTCCGATCTTCCTGCTGCGAAAATCTCAGAACTGATGAAATCAACCAGTTTAGATGTAAAATCTCAGTAGTCTTTTAACCATCTTTGTCTCCACATTTTCTTTATGTGCATTCTTCCTAATCGATGCATCACTGATTTGTTTCAGCATTTGCTGTTGCAGAATGCTCCCACCCAGTCTCTTTTGAGTGTTGTGAATGCTATTCTGGAAGAAAGTGTAGAAAGAAGAAATGGTGAAATACCCCATGTATGTTATAGCTTTGAAGGATTTGGTGTTTCATCTGTACATAAATGCAATCTTGATCATGAAACTAAATGCATAAATCCATGCAATGATTGTCTTGCACAGGAGGGACTCCTGCATAGATGCAAATATAACACTTCATATTTTAGTACATTTGCAATAAAATTGAACCAAGCTATTCCATTGAGTGTGCCTAAACTTGGAGTGTTAGATTTGTATGTATGCAAAAAAAACTTCATGCGTCGTATAGGCTTTGAAGTTGCTTCTCTGACAATATCTTTGCATCGCAGCGTGTGGCTTGCTTGCTGCGAAAAGTTGTCCAAGAGATTGAGCGGCGTATATCAACTCAAGCAGACCATTTAAGAACTGTAAGCCAATTACATTGTTTTCAAAAGCCATAGCTGTGGTTTTTTCAGTTGGTTTCTCTTATAATGTTCTTACTCTATGTCTTCCAGCAAAACAATCTTTTTAAGGCTCGTGAAGACAAATATCAGTCAAGAATTAGAGTACTCGAGGCTCTTGCATCTAGAACAAAGGAAGAGAGTGAGGTAACACAAGTGGTTCTAGCTAATCATCATGTCAGAATCAGTTTATCTATTTTAAATTCCCAGACACTTTGCATATTAGCACAAAATTTCTGTTTATCATAGAGAACTTCTTTTTACAGGTTCTGGTTCCAAGCCAAATTCGGCAGTTAAAGGTAATCTTTTATTACGTTGCAAATAACATAACAATCCACTTTTGATTGAATTATTTTCCTTTGATTTTTATTATGGGCTCTTTGGTCCCTCAATTCAGACTGAGGAGACTATAAAGGAAGAAAAGAAAGAGTATGGCTCAATACAGACAGAGAAAACTAAAGCGGAGGAGAAGAGAGTGGACAACCAAGATGTAATTAGGTTGATGAAAGAGCTGGAAAATAAAAACATGGAAATTTCAACAATGAAGCAAGAACTTGAAACAATGAAGAAAAAGAAGGAAGAAAAGAAAGATCATGGCTCAATACAGACTGAGAAAGTTAAAGAGGAGGAGAAGAGGGTAGACAACCAAGATGTTATTAGGTTGATGAAAGAGCTGGATAATAAAAACATGGAAATTTCAACAATGAAGCAAGAACTTGACACAATGAAGAAAAAATATGGAGTACAATGCTTACAGTTGGAAGCAGAAGCTAAGGGTGCTAAAGGAGAATTAAATCAGAAGTCACAGGAATATGAGGATCAGTTGGAAAGATTAAGGAATAAGGTTAAAGAGAGTTCAAAGGAGTATGAGGATCAGTTGGAAAAATTAAGGAATAGGGTTAACGAGAGCTCACAGGTACATGAGAATGAGCATCACTTGGAAATTTCAACGTTGAAGCAAGAACTTGAAACAATGAAGAAAACATATGGAGTGCAATGCTTACAGTTGGAAGCAGAAGCTAAGGGTGCTAAAGAAGAATTGCATCAGAAGTCACAGCAATATGAGGATCAGTTGGAAAGATTAAGGAATAAGGATAAGGAGAGTTCACTCGAATATGAGGATCAGTTAGAAAGATTAAGGAATAAGGTTAAAGAGAGTTCACAGGAATATGAGAATCAGTTGGAAAGATTAAGGAATAAGATTAAAGAGAGTGAGGCTGCTTCTGAGTCAAATTATCAAAAGTGGAACAGGAAAATGAACCAAATGCAGAAAGCTATGAATTCTCAGTCTAGCTCCATACAGGTAAAATTATATATGTGTTGATGCCATGCTTATTGATATGATGTTAAATAATAAAAGTTTATACTGAATTAGCAAACATCCAGGAATTGAAATTGTCTTGGGAATCAATTAATCAAGACGTTCAGAATGAGCAGACGGTTTATGCAGCAGAATTTAAACGATTAGGTAAGCCTTGGCTTTTAGAGTCCCATCTTTTTTAAAATTGGATACACTCTGACTCTGAACATTTTATTTGTAACTTGTGCAGGTGTAAATCTTAAACCACTAGTAGATGCAGCTGAAAATTATCAGATAATTCTTGCAGAAAATCGAAAATTGTTTAATGAAATTCAAGAACTAAAAGGTGACATTATCGATGTTTCTCTAATAGGAAATCAGTGTAGGTGCATCTGAATTCACACAAACTTTTCTATGACACAGGAAATATTAGAGTATATTGTCGTCTTAGACCATTTCTCCCAGGACAAAAGGAAAAGCAATCTATTGTGGAACACCTTGGTGAAACGGATCTGGTTGTGGCAAATCCTGCAAAACAAGGGAAAGAAGCCCTCAAAACATTTAAGTTCAACAAGGTCTTTGGTCCAGTTTCAACTCAAGGTTTGTTTCTATATTTATATGCTCACCATGTATCATTAAACTTTGAATGGATGAACAAGTTGGATCATAATAATGTCTATGTATACAAACTCCATGATGCTGGACTCATTGTCACGACTGTTAAATGATGCAGCTGAGGTATACTCCGACATCCAAGCCTTTATACGATCGGTACTCGATGGCTACAATGTATGCATATTTGCTTATGGCCAGACTGGTTCAGGGAAAACTTACACAATGGTATAAACATTTGAAAATATTGACTTTTATCTCATGCATCATGCTAGTTGAAGGAATTCCTCATTCTACAATATGCTATTTTTTTTTTCCTCAGAGTGGTCCAAATGGTGCAACAGCTGAGAGTGTTGGTGTTAACTACCGAGCACTAGATGACCTTTTCAGGATATCCACAACCAGACAAAGCTCCATTGTCTATGAAATTGGGGTTCAAATAGTTGAGATATATAACGAACAAGTGCGAGATTTGTTGTCGGTTGAATCTACTCCAAAAAAATATCCTTTTTTCAATAGCTATATAGGCAGTTCATTCTCTCCATGGACTTCTCTTAGTTGTTTTTTGTTTTTCAAATGAGAAATGCTAGTAAGCAAGAAAAGAAAATGTTCTCTATAGTCTTTGACAAAAATCATGAACTATTGAACAAAAATATTCTAATTCTCTAACATTTTTCCTTAGAATTTTTTCTATGTGAAGTATACTGCTTTATGATATATGTTTTCCTTGATTTGCACACACTTGGGATATTGTCTCACTCCCAACCAAATGGTTTAGCAGTACCTGATGCTAGCATGATGCCTGTAAAATCAACTTCAGATGTGATAAAGCTAATGGACATTGGGCTGAAAAATAGAGCAAAGGGTTCCACTGCAATGAACGAAAGAAGTAGCCGATCTCACAGGTTTGTATTTTCCATTACACAGACATTCATGATTCATCATTTTCATCAAGCTTTCTAGTATGGTGAAGAAATTCAATGAACTTGTGTGAACAGTGTGGTCTCAATTCATGTTCGTGGGTTCGACAAGAAGTCTGGTTCTACTCTGGTAGGTAATCTACATTTGGTGGATTTGGCAGGAAGTGAAAGGATAGATCGATCCGAAGTAACTGGCGATAGGCTTAAGGAAGCACAACATATCAACAAATCACTATCTGCACTTGGAGATGTAATTTTTGCCCTTGCTCAGAAGAGTGCACATGTACCATACAGAAACAGCAAGCTTACTCAACTTCTACAAACTTCTCTTGGTAACATAATTTGCTCATCATTTGTTAACTTCAGCATTCCTTCTTTGCTAGCAGCTAGTGAAAGTATAAAAAAAAAACATTTTGAAGTTAATTCATGGCTTTTGGATTTGTCTACCATCTCCTTACCTTTTTGCTTATTAGATTTAAATTTAAGATTATGTTGGAATCATATTTGAAGGGTGAGCCTGATTTTTCTGCACAGGTGGTCAAGCAAAGACACTCATGTTAGTCCAAATCAATTCAGACATAAAGTCATATTCTGAATCTCTGAGTACTTTGAAGTTTGCTGAGAGGGTTTCTGGAGTTGAGTTAGGAGCTGCTCGGAGTACGAAAGATGGCAGAGATGTCAGAGAATTGATGGAGCAGGTGCTTAACTTGATTAACTCGGTTATATTACATATACATAACCTTTGATCAGTTTATGAATGAATCAAAAGCCTTATAGATTCAGTTAATCTAGCATTTATTTTCCTTTCTTTTCATTGTATATATGCTTTGGAATTAGAAGCTTACAACTAGTTAGTTTTACTGTTTTATTACAATGGTTAATGACCTTTAACAGAAGAGTTATGTTATGGACTTAGACCATTTGAAACCATTTGCTTTTTGTGATAGAAAGCAGGATTGGTGACTAATTTATTTCCATCTTATGCCTGATCTTGCAGGTGGCTTCCCTAAGAGACACCATTTTGACCAAAGATGAGGAGATTGAGCGGTTACAATTGCTTAAAGACCTGAAAAATGTTTATCCTGCCGCCACTTCTGAGAAGAGTGAAACTACCCCAGATTGAGGTATGCATCCTCTTTTTCCAGCCAAATATCCAATAGGTAGTGTACTAGTACTATTGAGAGAAACCAAAAACCATAAAGTGGATTTGACAAGCACCTTGAATGAATGAGTGAATGATTTGCTAATGCAGATTTTTATCAAGTGACATTTTCTGACACAGTCTTTCTCTTGAACAGAAACTAATAGTTCCTCTGAAAATTCCATTCTTATGGATGACACAAAACCATCAATTGTAACATAGAGAAGTAAGTATTTCTTGTTTCTAATAAACTCTCCAGTTATAAACTCTGCTCATAAATGTTGCAACTTCGCTCACAAATTTTCATTTCAGGTATCTAAAGCAGCTCAAGTAATGACCAGCTTATAGCTTCAAAATGGTGGCAGTAATTTTGGTAGGAGTTACAAGTTTATACTGTACATATCTTTACACGAATGAGCAATACTACATATAGCTAGAAAAATACCAGAAATTATTGTGGTTCTTGGATGAAATAAAGTGATTCGAGAATGAAATTTCATCCAAATTCCAAAAGTCAATAATCATATGCCACGTTATTTGTACAATTAAATTCTGTTTAAGTTTCTGGTTTTTTAGCTTTTTTTTCAAGCACATGTACAGTGCTATTGATTCATGTAAATATACTTTTTTTATTTTGTTACTATGACACTTTATTTTTAGTCATGTAACAATTTTGTGGATATTGTAACAAATTCGACTTTTGTAATATCTGTTCATTCTAAATCATTTGGAGGAATTTATTTCCAGAAGCACGAGTATTTTTAGATAAATTATGTTTATGATTAAACTTAAAAAATAAAATAAATGTTAGTGATGCATACTCAAGTGTTTTAACACTTTCAATCATCTATTTCCTTAACCTAGGTTCAACTCTCATTTCTTTCTCTTAATAAATAGTGATTTACAAATATCTCTATAAATATTCGATAAATTGCAGACAGATTTTTTATCATAAGAAATGCCATGGAATAAAGGGAGAAACTTTCGGAAGAAATTATGAAAAGAAAACATTTTGAATATATTCAAAATATGGAAATAATTATCCTTCACTCAATCAATTAATAAAAAATTGTCGCGTATTCTCTTTTAATATTAACTACTCTCTAAATTTTAAAAATCATTTTTTAAAGTTGATGTGTCATATTATAATTAGATGATCACTTAAAATATTTTGTGGATACAAGTCATCCTTATTATTGTTAATTCATTTCAAGATCATTTAGTTCCTTGAAAGTAATTTCCTCTTGGAAGCAAACAAGTTTTTGCCAAAGAAAGAGACCCTATTTTATACATTGACAATTTGACCTATCACAATCTGCATAAGAATTATCCAATCTCACACACTTTACTTTGTATGTAGGTATCTATCTGTCTTTCAAAATAACATGATTATGTCATGCTGTTATATATAAAAGAAAGGAGATTATTCAAACCCAAATTTTGTAATGAAAAATAGTCCTTTGTGTATGGTCATTTTCCTTAAACAAATTCCATTCCAAAGCGGTGGCCACAAGCAATGCTTCTCAATTACAACTTGCAAATGGTGTTAGATCGGTAATAGTACATGTACAACATAAATTCATCCAATTAGTATCCAACGTGTACTATATATTATACATAATATATATCATACGTAATAAACATTATTTATGATATATAGTACATATTGAATACTAGTTAGATGAATTTCTATTGAACAATAAATATGTAAAAGCAGCAACTATCAACGCGCCCTTCTACTAAGAAGAAGAAAGCCCCACGCAACTTCTCAAAGTCAGCTATAGTGGGCCCTATTTTTAGTGAACAAATTCTTGCACGATCATATACTACTACATTTGATTTAGACTACAAAAATCATTTCAGTTCCTGTTAAATTTTAAATTGGAGAAATTAATTATTGTATAAAAATATTTAAATTGGTCTCTTTCAATTTCAAACATCGACTAAATTATTTTCTCTTAAAAAATTAGGATAAATTAATTCCTAAAAAATATAAAAATATCAAATTGAACCTAGCTAGTAGGAGTTTTTTTTTTATAATTGTTAAGTTATCTGTTTGATTTTCTCTTTATGAAATTCTTTTTCTAACAATATCAAAGTGGATAAGTTTGACCTATTTTTAATTTAATAGCATTACACATACGCAATAAAAAATAGTCAAAACAATCAATATATTATACATAATATATGACACATTATAAAAAATATAATATCACAACATCTGATATATATTATATATAATATATTATATATAACGTACATATTATATATTATATATTATATAAAATTTAATGTTTATTCTAACTCATTTTTTATTGTGATTCAATAGGCACTTCACAATAATAAATAATCCTTCAATTTAAGGGTTAACACGATGTACATGAGTGATCACACATATTTGTGATCTAAAATAGAAAAAAGGATTTCTCTTTATAATGAATCATATTCATATCCACCAACAACAACCAAACACACACTTAAGCGCATCTCGTGCATGCTGCCACCGCCTCAACCGCTTTCAATCAAAACAAACACATGTTTTCTCACAAGTCTCTATTGATATTGATAGGTGCCTTGGTCGATAAAATTTAAGGATCTCAATATTATTTTAGTTTTGTTCTATTCAATTCTCTTTCTTCATAACGACTTGATAGACATAAAAGACTTGGTTGGAAAACTCATCCCCCAAAATCACAAGAATCAAGATGGTCCTAGACTTTTACCAAAATAAATAAAAAATAAACACCCATTTCTTTATGATGTCCAACTACTCATACAAACATAGATATTGTTCCTCCTATTTTTTTTATCAACAAAAATTAATCTCGTAAAATATGATCCTACATGACACTATAATAATCTTTTAACCAAGTGAATTAAAACATGTTTCTTCTGCAATTTTGCAATTTGTGCTTTGCCAAATCCACCACTCAAATCTATCAACATCCAATAAAGTTTTTGCTGACTACTCATCTTCCTATTCCTATCTCACCCTTTCACACCATTATTCTCCACAAATGCCCTTTCCCTTCATCAAATACTAATGCACCATACTTAGTATCTATCCAATGAATCAAAGAGACAATAATAATTAAAATACTACTAAACAAGCCCACCAAATCTGACCATAACATGACATAGGAAGCTTCCTAAGATTCTACTAAACCAATAGTTTCATTCTTTGTACAAATGATATTCAACCATTGCCTTTTAATCAAAGAAGAATACTATGCATAAAGTATATAAACAATAGTTTCTTTGAGATTATCAAATGGGTGACACGTTCAACAAAAAAGGATCACCCACAAAAAATATAATATTTTACAAGATTCCCAAAAGATTAATACTCAAATTTCCTCCAAATTACAATTACAAGAGGAGGATCTGAGTTCCAAACACATAAGATAGTTACAGAATTCTCTCCATGAAACTCCAAATTACTACAAGTTTCAATCTCTAAGATCCCATAAATATAATATAACCTAACAAGAGAGAAGGAAAAAAGGCATTTTTTCATGCTTTTTATCCTTTCCCTTACTTGTCCTCTCTTTTTATTCTTCAGAAAGGAAACTCAATAAAAAGGGGAAAAAAATCTCTCACCATCTCAATTATACATGACACCTTAAAACTCATGAACAACTTCCACAGAACCATTTATATACATATAATACAATAGAACCTTGAATTAAGATTAGATAGATCCCCTCTGACTCTGACTTCTCTTCTGTGCTTTCCTGAAAATGGATTCTTTCTTTTTTTCTTTAACTTTTTTTCTATGTTTAAAAATGGAATTATGCAACAGCAGAAATGCTGCAGTTGCTCCTATCCCTGCTGAGGCAGTCAAAACCTTCAATCCTCACTGCAGCTGGTGTGTGTCCAAACTTCATCCTAACACAGCCTCTAGCTGAGGAAGATGGAGAAGGGGGTGCAATGGAAAATGGACTAAAATTAACATTACTATTGCTATTACCAAATTGTTCATCTTGGATCACAGGGTTTGAGGCCCTGCTAGGTGGGGATCCACAGAAAAATGGAGGTGATGATGCCACTTGGACCCCAGATCTTTCAGGATAGCAACTTCCCTGCACAAGTCAAGTTGATGCAAATCTGATTAGATGTTTCTTCTAATCAAGTACTATAGTAACATGAGAGCCAGAAATTTTATCAAAAAGATGTGGTATATTTTTATTTCGTTTTAGATAAATAAGTGAAACAATCCCCTTTTGACTTATTTGGTGAACACCCTAATTTTGATAAAAAAATTCTGACAAAATATGTATGTGTAGAATTGTTGAATTATGGGGATCCAATCATCTCTATTCTGTAGCAATCATGCATAAATTACCACAATAAATTCATAATTTTTGCATCTTTGATGAATCACTTGAATTGACCATTTTTTTCATATATATATATTTGTATTTGTTTCAAAAAAATAATAGGAAAAAAAATGAAGCATGGAGATTTAACAATTAAAAAACATTTTTTATACAAATCAAGTAAAACATGAAAGCTGAGATAGGGATTAGGAAATCACCTTAGGGAAAATGATATCTAAAAGCTCTGCCCCAACTCCTGAATCTTCGATCTCAGATTGGTAGCTGTTTTTCCATGGAATAAACAAAAAAAATCAGAATTTTTACAGCTTGAATTAACTGAAAAAATAAAATAAAGGCCAAAAATTAGAAAATTGGGAATTACCTGATGAACTGTGGTCTCAAGGGTCTGATGTGGTTGTCAAATGATGAGTGGTTCAAAAGACCCAACCTACGAGGCTTTGGACAAACCACTGATTCCATCCTCATCTCCTCGCAGCTTTCAAAGGCGTTCTTCTGCTGGTACCCACACTGATTCATCTTTCCTTTCACAACTGAAAAAAATAATCAGAGATCTTGACAAAAAGAACACCTGCAACACCAATTTTTACACACAAATTAAAAAAAGAACATTTTTCTCTTACAATTGGCTTGGTTGATGAAAAATTAGAATGAAACATAACAAAATCCAATGAAATCATAGCCCAACACAAATAAATAAGAGAGAAAAGAAATTAGAAAACCCTAACCCAAAAAAGGCTTTAAAATTTGAGACTTAAAATCAAATATGGAAGACACCCATTTTTTAAAAGGTTCTTCACAACATGTAGAAACCCAAAAAGGTTCAAACTTTGAGATTTTCACACCCAAAATACAAAAAATAAAAAAAAATAAAAAAAAACAAAACAAAACAACCTTAGCTAGGTTTCAAAATCTCTGCCAAAAAAACAAAAACTTTGTGAAGATTTTGTTTCTTCCCAGATGAGAAAAAATGGATGGGTAGGTACCTGAGCTGCCTCAGAGGGTCCTCTGAGGGTAGAGGAGGAAGAAGATGGAAGACACGAAATTTGGTTATCAGAGAGAATCACAAGACAGAGGAGAGGGAGACAACGGAGGGGTACAATACAAGGGTATTCATAGATAGTGTGTGTGTGTAATGTCTTATGACCATAATAATATTAAAAAAATGGGAAAAAGTAGTTAGAATATTACCATACACTGAGGTCCACGGACCATAACGTAGGACCGCAATTTTTTATGGTTGGATCTGTGATTGGGACCTTGGATGATTCTGCGAACCGTAAGGTGAAGAGTTTTATCGGTGATAATGATGGAATTGGAAAACAAAATTATTACTCTGAATATACAGAGATAAATATTTGGTCACATTAAAAGTGGCAGGAGATAAAAATGGTATAATTAGATGTTATTTGAATATTTATTAATGAAAAATATTTAGAGATTGTTTTACAAAATAAAGTGAATGATATTTCCTTAATCAATATATAAATTACCAATAATTTTACTAGATTTATTTGCTGTTTTAATTTAAATTAATGGATTGATGATATAAAAGTTTCGTCCTTTAATTTTTTATTTCGATGACTTTTTAACTGGGTTAATAAGAGTCCAACAAATTTTAAATACTATTAATTTATTAAAAATACTTTTTCATTTTACAATTATAAATTATATGTATGTTTTTAATTAAATGTTCTGAAAATATTCGTTAAAAAGGTGAAAAATATTAAATGCTAAATATAAAATCTACAATTTTATATTCTTTCACGAGTGCTATTTGAGACACGGTTAAAAAACTAATTACAACCTTTCTCTAATTAACCATAGCAAATTAACAATCATCTTATCTTATCTAGCTAGATTCTTGAAAAAAAGGTTATAAAACAAAAATAATAAACAGTTATTTTCTATTTAAGACATTAATATTAGTGATAGGTTAGAGAGTGCAGCAGAAAAACCAAACGTGTTAGAAGGAGAGCCAAGAAGTGAACTTTAATTGGCTGACGCGGAAAAGGAAAAAGTATTCCGATCTCATCCAAACGGATAGAGATTAGAGACACACTATGGTGTGTTCGTTTTCTCCATTTTGCCCCTCTATTACTTGAAAAATAAATTCTGAAAATTCTTACTCTATTTAATAATAAATAAGATATTCATTATTATAAAGGGGAAGTATCAATAGATTTTGAGTCGAATAAATTTTATTAAAATTATAACATTTTTAAGAATTATTTTATCCTTTAAATATTTCATGATTAATTTGATCAGAAACAAAATCTTTCATAAACAATTTTATACTTCATCCTTATTATAAAAATAAAAAAAAGTACAAATAATATATGGTCCCTTAATATCCTCCATTCATGCACCTCTCTCTCTATCGGTACTGTCCGCTAGTTAATGTTGTACGGCAGATAGTAACGTGGGTTCATGCATTTGTGTTCCTCACACAATAAACAAATCAGGAAATGCCTCTTTCTCATTCCAATAACATTGAGATGATTCCTGATTTCATGATTAATTATTAAAAACAAATATTACCTAAGTGTTCGATGAGCCTAAAATATGTCTTAGATCGAGTCCTTCAACCCAACTCTTTACATACTGCAGGCATATATGTTGAATTGTAATTTTGAAATGAAGTCTTATTTTTATACCAAAATGGATGTATGTATGTATTTGGGACAAATGAGTTCCACTGACCTCAAATTTTTATTATAAAAAATATAATGTTTGGGCACTGAGTTATTAGTAAACCACGTCAAGGGAGTGTGGGAAGCACAATGGTTGTTTGACTTCATATGACACACTTAAATACACAACAGCTACGCATATATTGAAGTACCTAACACTCACTCTCAAATATTGACAGTGTATGTGGCCAAGTTAGGTTTGTGATTCAAGCCCATGTTTTCCCCTCCATATATAGGCCAAAATTTTAGTCGAACATCATAAATACATTCAATTAATATCCAACGTGTGTTGTACATAATATGAAATGTGTTTTACGTCCGTATAGCACATGTTGGATACTAGTTGAACGTATTTATGTTATACAACAAGCATTATTTGGCCAAAATCGCTACACACCTAACTCTTTTTTTAATTAGTCAGGTATCAATTTTTGTTAATCATATAAATAGTTAATCTCTTCAATTTTTATAAAGAATAAACTTCTGGTTGCAAGACTCTCTATACATATATTGCAATAAATTAAACATTTGATTAAATATATATTTAAGTAGCTTAACTAGCTATTAATGTTAAACCTAGTAGTTAACACAATGAACTCTTCTAATCTAGCAAAAGAAACATAAATTATAATGAGGCAACATATGATGAGCAAATAAAGTGACATTCTTTAATACAATATTATTCCATTCCAAATAAAAGTGGAAGTAGTGACAATAGCATGCACTATAATTATGTTGGCAATGGCATGTGATGCACAAATGAGGATACATAGAAGTGGGGATCGCATATTACCTTAGCTTTCACATTTATATGTTTTCTGTTTGAAAAATAATATTTTAACATCTATTTTTAAAATTTTATATGACTCATATTTAAACATTCATGAATTCATTCTCTATTTTTCAGATTTGTATTAATATTTATACTCATTTTTAAAAATCTAAGTAGCATTATTCTTTTTTCTTTTCCTGTCTTGGGTTGCTTTTATTCCTACGGATTCAAAATTGGTAGGGACAAGTTCATTTTGTAGCTTTTTCAAATACCAATGTGCTACTGTATAATGTTCTTGATGTGCATTATTATTGTTTCGGTATTTATTTATTTGTTTATTTATTATACAATAATGATATTGGTATATACACTTTCTCTTACATACATTCTTCATCCACTTCATCACCTTTGGATTTTGATGTGACATCACTCTACCACTTACACTTATTTTCTACATCATTAGATCAAAACATATGTATGTTATACATATCATTTGGTATGTACCAATAGCATTCCTCTTTATTATATTGTATTATTGCCGCCTGAAGAGTGTAGTATGAGTTCACTCGAACTTTAACACCAAAATAAAAGAAAATGTTTACTAGAACTTTTATTTTTTTCACAGCACTTTATTATTTTGCAAGCTTAATTTATCAATTAGAAAATTTGATGAAAATTATTAATTATGATTAATTTGGGCAGAAACTTTTCTTTTGTTATACTTTGTGAAAACTAGAATTTGAAATTTTCAAATGAAAAATCAAATGTTATATTAATTAATGTAATTCACCGATCAATTCGGTTTGATTAAAGAGATTTTTTTATTTTTTCTATATTTTCAATAATTTGTTGTTTGAATTATTAAATGAAATTTTAGAGAGAAGCACGTGATAGTTTTAGAGTGTCTGAGTGTGTCCAAGTCCAAAAGCAGCTTTGGAGAATGGAGAGTCAAATAAACATGCTTTAATAGTCTTATGCGTATGCAAATTGTTGACTCAATAATTTGATTGGAGCAATTTACGCTTTGACTCGTTCCTAGTTATTGAATTTTAATATCTACCAAAACTAGTTATTGAATTTTAATATAATATAATATAATAACAATAATACTATGTTTATAACATAAATACGTCTAACAAATATACCTGATATATATAGAATGTGTGTGTTATATAAATAATACATATATCATATCATATATAGCACACGTTAAATACTTATTAGACGTATTTATATTGTACGATAAATATTATTGATATAATAATATAAGCTAGACGACAAATTTTTTAAAGTTTCACGATTAAACTTAGTCATAATTGTGGATGGCATGACTCGTTCTGGTTTTGATTGTCATTTGATAATGTGATAATAGGATTAATGATTGTAAATTGAGAATGTGATAATTAAATTAAATTAGTCACTTTTAAATTATTTAATAAAACCACATATCATAGCTATTAGCTCTAATTGTTTAAAGAGTAAGGATATGTTTACACCATCTGCTCACACTTTTTAATAACTCTTGGTAGAAATTAAATTCGATCTATCTGTTAGTTAAATTATTTAGTATCATATTAATTTTTAAAAAAAAAGTAATTTAAAATTAATCCTTATAATTTTAAATTGATCTTATTTTTAAAGTTCATATAGAGAAAAAAAGTGAATTAGAATAATAGAGGTTATAGAGGTGGTTAACACTAACTTTATTTTTTTTATATTTTTGTATATCATATTTTTAGAAACCAAATCATAATCATTTTTTTTCAATCTACACAGGCTGTATAATATTTTATTGAAGCTGGGCCTTATTGGGCCATCCCAACTTCAGTGCAGTGCATGACACACCAAATATTTAGTCAAATTTGCAAAGTGTGACACAATGCATTCAAAAGTGTATCAAAGGGGTTAAGCTACATTTTCAACATTTAGCTATATTTATCTTGTTGAGGTGGCTCCACTTGAATCAAATTAGTCACAATATAGTAAAGAACATTTTTTTTTATTACAAGAGTAAAGAAAATAAAACAAAACTAAAGCCTAAGTATGAAGGAGAGTAAATAACTAAATATGGACAAGAAGATTTGACTCCCATATCTTCAAGTCTAGTGATGCCGCTAGCTTAGTAAAGTGATCCGTAACCAAGTTTGTCGTTCTTAAAATATGTTTAATCTCGACCTTCTAGTTTTGGTGATGTTGTTATTGTACTTCTATGAGAATTGTGTCTATAGTAGTCGTTGTAGACAATTGAACTAACCTCACCATTAAGATGATTGAAGAATTGTGTTTATAATAATGAATTTTGAATAATATTAACATGGATGGAAAAATAATACCAACTAAAAAATATAAAAATTACATAAAACAAAATATTATATATAAAAATAATAAAAAACTATCTTGTGTATATGCATAAACTTGACTTTTCATAAAGGAAAAGTCCTGATAATTAACCTTTCAACAAAGAAAAAGTTGTGGTATAACTCATAAGGAAATGATAAATCAGTGAGTCAATTTTCAGAAAGTAAGATTCATGGTAATAAGTTGGTAACCCAAAGTACTCCTTGGTAGGTTGGATCATTCCTTTATTTTTTTCCCCTCTTTCACAAAACTAAGTAGGGTCCTCTCATTATATTAATTTTAAACAAAAAATAAGCCCACTAAGCCTACCCATTCTCTTTTTAAGTGTATCATGTGATCTACTTTTATGTGCCAATACTACTTTTATGCTCATTCTTCTTTTATGATTCAGCTCAATATCCCTTGTATAGTAGGATAAACCCCCTCTAATAAAAAAGCAAAACCTAAAGCAACTCTTGTCTCTATCTCTTCATGTTCCTTTGCTTTGTCTCTTGGTTTTTCACTTTCAATATTATTTTCCATCACTAACACAACCATTTCATCTTTACCCATCTTCTTTTTTTTTTTCTTTCATGGATTTTTTTTTCTTGGCTCCAAAAACCATGCCACCCCACATTTTACTTTGATTAGTAGGGCCACAAACCCATTTTATTTTCTTTATCTTTAACCATATTTACAAAAAAGTGTGTGCTATGAATATTCCTTTTTGTGCAGCTCATGCACAATGATGACTCATCAAGCAACATATATTAAAAAAAGAATGTGATATCTCTGATTTTGTGTGGGGTCAATGTGAAGGGAAAAAAAGTGGGGTGGAATCTCTTTGTAGTTTCCCATCCATGACCTTCACTTTGCTCATCTTCTCTTCACACCAATGCAATTGTTCTTCACTTAACTCACTCATTCTCAACACCCTTGACACCACTTTTAGGTCTATTAGTGCCACCATAATCTCCATCTCTTCTTCCATAGTCAGCTTTTTTCTCCTCAAGCATTTCCTTGAACGCCCAAGATCTTTCACCTTAATCTTTTTCTGTACATTAATTAGAGATATAGTCACAAAAATTTTGT
Organism: Aeschynomene evenia; assembly: GCA_013621005.1. Lineage (NCBI taxonomy): Eukaryota > Viridiplantae > Streptophyta > Magnoliopsida > Fabales > Fabaceae > Aeschynomene > Aeschynomene evenia. The sequence goes on from CM024267.1 coordinate 33,723,799, forward strand.
TAGGAAATGATAAATTATAACTCGTATATTATATTCCTTGTGCATGGAAAAATAAACGAGTTTTAATTTTAAACTTGCTTTTAAGAGAAACAAAGTAATTATAAGAACTAAAACCAAATATATATATATTTTAAAAAATATCTAAACCAAAACAAAGAAAAACTATAAATTTTGGATACGAAAATACAAAACACCTCCGGGTACACCTACTATACGTCTACATTATATACTATTAATCTATTAGAAATAGCAAGGGACTTCACTACCACACGTTCTAAGATTGCGTTTGATTTTCCTGATTTTTGGAGTTGTTAAAAGGGAGACACAAATATGTAAGAGTGTGTTCGGAATTAATTTTGAAATCAATATGACTCTGACTCCTATGACACTAACTTCGTGACTTCCTTGACTCCGACCTCATAGTCATTGAAAACAAATACTACCCTAATGAAATTGAGGGGAATGTAGAGGTGAAACTATATTTGAGTGAACACAAATTATGCAATGAAAATTAAATATGGTGATGTATAATTATGAAATGAGAAATGCTATGTGTACAATGAAAATTGTACAATACTTACAACAATTATATTCACTGTTGAATTGCATTAGTGAGTAAATTCATATTACAATTGAATGATGAATATGATTGTTGTACAAGTATTATTCAATTTTCTTTTTACACAAAACATTTCTTTTATAAAATGATATGGAAAAGCACTAAGGAAGAGATTAATTAAAAAATAAAATAAAACTGGTACTTGCTTTTTGGTTAGCTTTCTTGATAAGGCGAAGTCGTGTTGGATCAACCGAGCCTCTTCTTCTATTTCTCTTAAAGTATGCTGCTATGACCTCACACGGTTTCTCTCTATCAGCCTTGAGAAAACTCATGAACGTTCTTATTCCATCTTCCATTATCATCACAAATGAACCTGATGATATTTTTGAGTTTGAACCTTCCTCCTTCTGATCATCATCTGAATCTTTATCAAGATAAATAAAAATTCAGTCATTGTTATGTATATAAAGTTTTAAAACTAAAGTGGTTTAGCAACAAGTGTTGGACCTAATTATAATATTTTATGTCTGAAAAACACTTTATTCATCATAATAGATGTTCTGTTTTGGTATATATTAGGTATGTTTACATGATACAAATAAGTTGCTTGTTTTTTCTACTCCGGGGTTATAGTCAGGGAGTAAGTGAAAAATTGACTCTGTGTTTGGTGTGAGGGTCACAGTGACTCAGTGAACAGAGTCACAGTGACCCAGTGAACAGAGTCACAGTGACCCAGTGAACAGAGTCACAGTGACCCAGTGAACAGAGTCACAGTGACCCAGTGAACAAAATTGTCAATTTTTTATTCACTCCAATTTTGGAGTCACTGTCTGTTGGAATAGAGTCACTGTTTGCTAGAAGGGAGACACAAATATGTGAGGATGTGTTCGGAGCCGATTTTGGAGTCACTATGACTCTAACTCCTGTGACACTGACTCCATAACCCCTTGACTCTTACTTCAGTCATGAAAACAAACACTAGCCATATGAGTTAAGGTTGAGTTATTATAAACAAGATGATTAGAATTAATTATGATACCTCTATATTCGGGCACTAGGAGCAATTTTGGAGCCAAAAGCCTCATTCTAGCATAAATCTCTGGTCTTTTACCATACTCATAAGGCTCATTTTCCACATATCTCTGTAACAAAACCTGAAACTGTTGGAACTGTTGTGCAATGGTGGCAGGACAAGCAGCATCAGGGTCATGCTGTGAAGCCCTTTTGGATTGAAATTTTTTGTAGTTCCAATTAAGTGCTTCCCAAGTTAAGCAGATTTGTGCAACATATGCAGCCTCTAGTTCATGATATGGGTTGTGATGGATTTCAGCTGGTATCTTATTCACAGTTGAAAATTTGAGCACAATTCTCTCTGAAATTGACCTTGGAGCTACTTTGATAGATCTTAGAGACTCTGAAAATTTGAGTTCATACTATTTGTTAAAATCATGTTATCAATAAAATTTCACAAGGAGTCCTATTACGATGTCATACTATACCAAAGCCTTATGTCACTAGGTGGGATGGACTACATAGTTCAAACAACATAATGGTGCCATATTTCACAGCGACATATAAAATATATTTAGAATTAAAACTTGTAATATGTTAATTACCAGTTTCATGAAGCTTCTGTGCACTAATCCTGTCTAGGAATGACATTTCTTCATCATATTTTTGGAAAACTGTGTATGATTCCCACTTAGGGCAGCTTCTCCTTGATGAAGAAGAGAAAGGGTCATCAGTTCCAGAGTCCTTAATTGAGCTTCTCCACTCAGAAGAGCTCTTAGAAGTGGACCCTACAGTGCAAGAGTCACCAAATATTTCCTCATCATCTTTTTCCTCAACAATAAGCTTCTTAGTACTCTGCAATTGTGTAGGACCAAGAACAAAGAATCTCTCATCATCCCTTGTGATTCTTGCATCATGCACCTTCTTGTTTTTTATAAGTCCAACATGCTCCTCTGCAGAAAGTGGAATCAAACACAATGACTTGAAAATTTGAAAATATTATTAACTTGTGCATGTGAATAATGTAACAAACTATTAGTCCTTAGATGTGAAATTGTGAAATTTTGTACCTTGAGAGTTTTTTTTGTCACTATCTACTAAGTCACTTTTGTGTAGGTTCAAGGTGGTGATGGGAGAAGTGGGCCTGGTCTGAACTGTGACATCAGAATCTGGAAAAACAGAATCAGCATCTCTTGGTTGAAATTCTTCTTCAGTTATTGCTCCTACTTCTGCTTCTGCTTCTTCTTCATTTTCTTCAAAGTCTGAAACTAGTGGTGACCTTTGAACAAACAATGGTGTTTCAGTGGAAAAATTCTCATCTGTTTCTTCATTGAAGCTATCTTGTGGGGTGATGAATTCTTCTTCAGAAGAGGAGTGATGAGTCCTATGATGATTATGAGAGTGGTTGTTATGCAGAAACAGAAGAGTTTCTCCACCACCAATTATGTCTGCTACTATATGCTGATCTCTCTCAATAGAATCAACATAAGAATAACTTTCTTGATTTTCTTCTTCCTCTTCTTCATCATACTCAGAAGACACATATTCATAGTGCTGATCTCTGCAACATACAAATGCTATTAATAAACTATTCTGAAAATAATAAACTATTAATTAGTTTTCCTAAAATAATCTATTAGCAAACATGTTAGGACTCTAGGGACAAGACCTTTGGATTAAGGGGTGGTTGGTAATGAAGTTTAAGAACTTGAGAAGAAGAATTGATGAGGAGAAGAGGAAGAGGAAGAGAAGTTGGAAAGAGGTTGAGGCATTGTAGAAGAGTCTAACAAGAGCTTCTTCTTTGGAACATGGCATTTTCTTTCTGATTAATTGCTCCAAAGTGAGATAGATAGCTCCAAAGAAACTCCACTACTAAGCAAAGCTACTCCTAAAGAAAAAAAAAAGAGAGAAAGAAAAGAAAGGTGGGCTTGGTTGCTTTCATAACATATTTATCCTTCTCTCTGTCAACACTGTCCAAATATTGTATAGAAAATCTCTTATATTAATATATTCCAAACCAAATGGGTTTATATTATTACTTCATCATGTCACACTGAGAAAGGATTATGCACCAAGGGCAAATATGTCATTCTCATCATGCAGTAGACCACTCTTTAAGTTTAGAAGATTGTAGGACAATTGTGGCTTCTCTCTTACAATAAGATCTTTATATTGGGACTTGGATTGGGGAAATCATCATGCATTCTGATAAGTATATTTAGGGTACATTGAAGGACATTCCCATGTGTAATAGGAATCCAAAAATTCAGGAAGTTATCTAGTATAATCTGTGAATATTTGCTTATAAAAATAAAATTCATTACATGATTAATTTGGTGAGTTTTTTTCGTAAAACTTAGTGTAGTCAATTCCAAACATAAATAAAAGAATCGGTCTGTCTAGCACCGTCGACTTTTGTTGAATCAAATTGATCATATTAGTGTCTCATCATTCATAGTTAAATAACCACATTGGTCAGAGATAAGATTTCAATTCATATAATTTCTTGTAGCAAGCTTTTCTTTTCTTTCTTTAAGATAAAAAAACTACACCATAGCAGTTGATCAGGACCATAGTGTTCATGTTACCTGAAAAAACAAAAACTAAGGGAATCATTTCTACATTACTTTTCATCAAAAGTGTATAAATCTTGTTTTCTAGTGTGTATGTAACTTAGGAAAATCCTAGTCCTGCAACAAACATAGTGCTTTTAATTTTCCCTATATATGAAACTATGTGAAGTAATGCACAGCACAGAATCAAAAGCAGAAAAGAATAGACCAAAACCATAGGCAGACAATTATGAAAACTTCACTTTATAAAAAGAATGATATAATATTTTCAATCAAATAGACAGTAATTATTTATATTCAGCATGCACACACATATAGTACATAATGTATTGAAAGGTTTTGTCAGCAAAATTAAAATGCCTTAAAGGCTTTTGCTTCTGGCCCAAATCACTGAAAACATGCAAGAGTTTTTCTCTGTTTAATGTAGCCTTTGAGTGTATCTTATTATGTGTTCTTTACCTACTGAAAGGAATAAAAAGCCTTTTTAAAAAGATGATGTTGTTGTGTCAATTGAGGAATGCTTTTAGCAATTCTCATAATTATTGAACTTGGCAATTAAGATTGCAGATTGCAACACAGGCTTTGCATTTGTCCTCACAGAATTAGTGAAAATTAATTAATTAATTGTGATATTATTATTGCTAGTACTATACTATGATTTTAATTTTAATTATATGGAGTTTGGCCAACTTATTAGTTGTTGTTCACTACTTTGTTGATTACATTTTAATGAAAAGTTTTTGGGATCACTTTTGTATTACACCAAACATCCTTTAATTAATTCAATCATTTCCTCATCATTATCTGAGTCAGCAAGAGGGAATAAACAGAAATTAATCATTGAAACAGAGTGTATTGAAAAACAGAGGAAAATAAAAAAAAATGAAATAATGCTACTAATGCACATAAGGTAGCGTTTGGTAGGTGTCCCAAGTCAGTGAAGACAGAGACACAGAGACACAAAGAGACTGTGTCTCTATATGGTGTTTGGTAACAGTGGACATGACATAAAAATTATTTTTGTTTTGTGTTTGATAATAGTGGAAATGATATAAAAACATGTAAAAATGACATTGGATATACATAATGTGAATTATGTTAAGTGATGAAGGGTATATTGGTCATAAAATTTTCTTTAAAGAACCCGTCCATCCATCTCAGTCCTTCACTTCCGGAGTGGACACAAATTTTGTGTGTTTTCTGTCCATAGACAGAAATTTTTGTCCATAGACAGAAATTTTTGTCCATCTGTGTCTCTGTCTCATAAACCAAACAGGATTAGTCACTCTCAGTCTCTGTCTTTTTGTGTACTGGGACAACTACCAAACGCTACCTAAGAGAACAACAACTAGTTGGAAGTTTCGATAATTTTGTTAGCTTAGAGAAAGCGCAGAGGAAGTTCACCAAGTGGCATAAATAAGTAAGTTCATATATAAAAATAAATAAATAAATATGTTCCTTGTTTGTGAGTGAATGATTGTGCAAATGATGACAATTAATGAGTTATTTGGGTTTTATTAAATGACCATTTTCAATTTGTGTTTCACTATCTGATGGAGTAGTATGTAATAACATGTCATCAATCACAATGATTAACGGTGTGTTTGGATTTCAGTCTAGGGTTATAATCAATACAGAGAGATCTTTAATATAAGATTTTTCCTTGTAAAATGGTACCTAAACAACTGTTGTAGTATGTAACTATAATATTGATATTGATACTATCATTTTCCTATTATGACAATTAGAGCCTATGTAATGTAGCTTCTATAAATTAAGATTCCTTGTTGGATCACGTTACACAGTATAGTTGCAGTAAGAAGAACCAATGAAGTATAAATTTATTTTATTTTTGGGTCAAAACTTAAAACCAACGTAAAAGTATAATAATTGTTGCAATACAGAGAGGTGTTGTGAAATAGAGGCTCAATTCGAAGCTCCTGTTGAGAAAGCCCAATATAGTTGGGCTGAGGAGGTTAGTTAAACCTAACCTAGCCTAAAAATTATGTCATAAATTGGGCTTATCATGCTTAAAAATTAAATCAGACAAAAAAATAAATAAATTCCTCAGTATTATTACTCTCTTTAATTGTATTTCCTTCTTTTTCATATCATGACCAACTCACAATGTGCATAATTCGTGGATTTTTTTTTGTCACGATGGTTAGTGGAATTCATCTTATACTCTTACCCAAGTCACACATTAATATCATGCTTTTTAGTGGCTCCTTATTTAAAAAAAAAAAAAAACTTTTTAAGTAATGTCCTTAAAGCATTAATAAATAAGGCCAAAAGTGAGATTTTAAAATTTTCAACAAATGAGGTTCATTAAAAAGTTTATAGTCTTTTTTTATTTAAATCCTTTAATCAATTTCCTAAAGGTACTCTAGTTAGATAAATCTCTATTTTTTTTTTTCATTATCTAGCTAGTTCTTTAGTTGACACCTATTTACTTTGTGATTAACTGATTATTATGTATATATAGGTAGTGATTAACACGTCACGTTATGTCTAGCCAATTTCTCAATCAGCTAACCAGAAATGGAAAAAAAAGAAAAACATAATACACACTACTAAACATTTAATTTGAAGCTTCATCAGGAATATTTTTATTATAGATTATAGATTATTCGTTATTGAACTGTGGAAAGGAAAATATAGAGAGTGAACTCTAAAGTGATGATGTTATATTATTATTATTATATTTGAAAAACTTGGATAAAGACAAGAAGATAAGATAGAGAGCATATATATAGACGAAAAATTAAAAGGAGGACGAAATAATTAATTAAAATTGAAGGCTTGTTTAATACGTAGGTTGGATTGGAAAAGGAGAAGGAAATAGAATGTTACGAAACAGATGGAGTAAGCAGCTACCAAGAGAACACATACATGTGGCATTATATTAAAGTCCAACCAGCAATTTGATCTTTTGTTTTCTTTGACTTTGTCAATACATATATATAATAATAATTATTCAGTTCCCAATTGGCTCGCTCATTTAAAAGGCTATGATTGTTGAGAGTTTACTGTACTATAGCTTAATTCATAGATTAGATGTTTTGAGATTAAAGATAAAAGGTTTGCTCTATTGATTGACATATTCTATACATTAAAAGTATACAAAGAATAAATAAAATGCAATAAATTGCCCATAAAACTTAATAACGAGTTATTAGTTATTAAATATAGCACATAATAAATATTTTATCTTGCTCTTAGAGCACTTGATTAATTAAATTCTTAGTTTAGTTAAAATTAGTTGGTGAAATTTGAATGTGTATCAATAATTTGTTTTGATTAAGATTTTATTCAAAATTTGGCTACGAATTATGAGAGAACTTTATTAGTAATGAAAACTCTCCTTGCAGAACACTATGCTTAGTGACTTGACTATAAAATTTGGTCACAAATGAATGAATTTATAAAATAGAGAGAGATGGTGTGCTTCTAGAAAACCCTAGCCAGTATGCGGTGAATAAATAAACAAGCATATATATATATATATATATATATATATATATATATATATATATAAATATAAGAGTAATGCTAAATGCACCTTGAAAAATCAGCCAATAAATGAAATTATGAGTCACAATTACTCAGCCTATTACAATTTCAATGATTATTTGGGCCCAAATCAAAACCAAAATGAACCTATTGTCTATATTGGCTGGTTTTTCATTGTGCATATCGTATTATTGATATATATAATATATATATGGAGGATTCACAAAGTTCTTGTTAGGATTGACATTTATGATTATGATGCTTTGAAGATTAAATGACTAATTAACACATGCGTGGAATAATAACTACTATGACTCTATCAGGTTAATATATTAACGGAAAATTAAAGGCTTACCCCTTACATATATATATACATATACAGTCTTGTGGTTTGGTCACCATTTTAACCACCAGTAATATTTGCACTTAAAAAACGGATAAATATATGAACGACGGTGCATGCATGAAAATTCTTCTCGGTAATGTCAATATTCTTAGGTACTCTTTTCGTTCGATTATTTTGAATGACAAATGCTTGACGTACAATAAAAATCCGTCAAAACAGCCAACAAAGCCCATTTAACACTTTATGGTACAAATATTACTTTTAATCATGAGTATATTTTTATTGGACTGAGTGATTGTGGCCCAAATTACTATTTATTGGCTGTTTTTCACTGATTTCTTGTTGTGACTCTAGCAATACTCATTTTTAGTAATAGATATTATTTATCCTTTTTTATTTGTATTCTTCATTGATTACGGTATGCTTCTGATCTGCACACTACTAATTAACTATGAATAATTTTGATCTTGAGATTTTATATATAGATATATATGATATAAATCGCATCCATAAAATATAAGTTTCCTATACATTTAATTTATTTAATGACATTTTAAGCGTGCTTCATGCATGAGTAAATGCCACATTTTTTTTTCTATAATCAAAATTTCAATTTTGAGAAATGAAAGCATTTTTCAGTATTTAAACTTGTATTTTCATTCCTACGAGAGATTGAATTATTTATCACTCGTCTAATAATTTATCGTTCAATCTCTTAGTTAATTAATTAATCTATGTATTTTTTCCCTACAAATTGAGTGAGAAAAAGACTGTATGGGCTCGTAGTACAAGATAAAAATGTGATGTGAATAATTAAAAAATAATTAAAGAGAATATTGTTACAATAAGACATGTTCCCATTGGACTAACGTGAGAGGTTTTGGTGGGTAGAAATGGGTGAGGTGGTTGGACAGGTTCATAGAAAAATACAACATACAAATATCAATTTCGATCCCAAATATGGTGTAACATATACTCAACCCCCTCGTGCACAAGTTACTACAACTAGTCTTTTTTTACTAATTAATTAATTATATTTCACATTTTATTTTCACATCTCTCTCTATCGATAATGACACATAACACACCACATTGATATGGTCAAGGTCGAAGATATTCTTGGTTGTGTATAGTAAATAAACCAAAACCCTCGTGACAATTTGGTAAATCCAACCTTTTATTTTGTATATACCTATATATGTATGTATCTTTAAATTCTTAATAATAATATTATTAATTTATTTAAATAATAAAAAATATAAGTCGTTTGTTCATGGAGGGTAGCATGCAGGTTTGTCAAAGGGTTAGATTTGTGTATATAACAAAAAAAATGATGAGTACTAAGCATATCTATGGATGCTTAGCTTCTTGTTGAAGGGGTTGAGTTATAAAACCATAAAGTGGAGGGAGGCCTTTAAGAACCTCATCATCATCTTCTTGCATTATTAATTGGATGGTGATGTAGTAATTATTATTGAGCATATTATTATAGTTACTATTTTTGAGGATCATCACATCATCAATCATATATATATATCTATCTATCTTTGTGGTGACCCTCCTAGCTAGCTAGCTCTATTATCTTCACTATACAAATAAATAATTAAAGGTGAAGGGAATGGAAGAAAGTCTACCTCCTGGGTTTAGGTTCCATCCAACAGATGAAGAGCTCATAACATATTATCTTACAAGGAAAGTCTCTGAAACTGGATTCACTTCCAAAGCTATAGCTGTTGTTGATCTCAACAAGTCTGAACCTTGGGACCTTCCAGGTATATATAAATATGTTTCATGGCATATATATATATATAGTGAATTTTTTGTATACTCTTAAAAGCACATAACTAAGCATATATTTAATATGTATTTTAGGAATATCTATAACTACTCATATTAATTTTTAATGCTCGAGAGTTATATATAAATACAAAATTTAGAATAATTATTGATTCATGATATTTTTAGGAGTATTTATTAGAATTTCTCCATAGGGTTTCTGTTCATGTCCCTTTTCTAAAAATTGTCTTATGTTTTGTTTCATAGGATTTGACGATAATTGATTTGCAAGGGGCTTAATTTGAGACTAAACTTTTTGGCATTGATTCTGTCGAAAAAGACTCCAACTTATTAAAAACTGCTTGGAGAAATAAATTCTGAAGTTAAAGCAAAAAGACAAATTAAATTAAACGAAAAATTAATTTTTCTTAAACGAAATTAATTTTTTGGACCATGAGTTAATTAATTAAGATACATGATCTCTTCAATTTGAGTCTCTATATTATAACGTTTCACTTTTCTCTTTTAATCAAAAGTTATACTAATTATGAGGTATATATATATACAGTATTCATTCTGGAGTCTTCAATTGATAATGTAAAGCTTTCAGTTTTAATTTATGAACCAATTAAAGTAAAATTAAGAAGCTAAGGTCTTTGTTTCTTTAGCCTCATCTTTGCAAGCTATGCATATATTGCAGTTTGACCCATTCTACCTTATCTACGCGGTTCTCTATGACTCCATGCATATAATTTCCATTTGCATATGTCATGCATATAATAATTATTTACCAAAATTTTTATGTTTTTCATAACATAATTAATATTGAACCGGAGTAATTTGGTCACAGCACATATGTAGATACAAAAGAAGTAACAATTGGCAATATTTATATAGTATATTTCAATTCTCTATTTTGTGGTGAGTTTGAATGACAACTCACTAGCTAATTGACAAATTTATAGATATTATGTAGTTGCAAGTTTGTCTTAATTATGGTAAACATGATAAACAATATTATCGAATTTTCTTGATTTTGATCTCAAGTAAATACTCTATTCATCGAAGCATGAACCTAATTCAAATAGAATTCTCAATTCATCTTCCATATTCATTAATACATAGATAGATAAAAGTAGAGTTTAAAAAATACTTTTATAAATAATAATAGTAAAAAGAATGAATAGATAAATAAATAAATATATGGATGGATATAAAAATGCAGGTAAGGCATCAATGGGAGAAAAGGAATGGTATTTTTTCAGCTTGAGAGACCGAAAGTATCCAACAGGACTGAGAACAAACCGTGCAACGGAATCAGGGTACTGGAAAACAACAGGAAAAGACAAGGAAATATTTCGTGCTGGGGTTCTGGTTGGAATGAAGAAAACCCTAGTCTTCTATAAGGGCAGAGCCCCCAGGGGTGAGAAGAGCAATTGGGTTATGCATGAATATCGTTTGGAAAACAAGAATCCCTTTCGATCAAAGGTTAGCACTAATAATAATATCAATAATGTTTGTACAATAAAAATATGTCTAAACGAACATTCAACGTGTGCTATACATAAGACGTAATATGTGCTATATGTATAATACCACACATTACGTCTCATGTATAGCACACGTTGGATGCTCGTTTGACGTATTTCCTCTTAGAGCATTGCTATATGTACAATTAAAAAATATATAGTCAAAACAATCAATATGTTATGCACAACATATATTATATAATTAACAATAATGCTAAGTGTACAATGAAAAATCAGTCAATACAACCAATAGACCTATTTTGACTTTGATTTTGGTACAAATAATCATTGAGATTGTAATGAACTGAGTAATTATGGCCCAAAATCTCATTTATTGGTTGATTTGACTGACTTTATATTGTACATTTAACATCACCCTATAATTAATTGCACATTATATAGTACATGTTATATACACACTATATATCATATATTATAAAGAAAGATAGTATCGTAAGATGTGATATATGATGTGCACAACATGTAATACATGATATATAATGTTCATATTATCTTCTCTTTTAGCCTTCAAATTAAAGTTAAATTGAGAATTAACTTTTGAATTTGTTGATATTTTTAGGATGAGTGGGTGGTTTGTAGGGTTTTCCAAAAGAGCACAGCAGCGAAAAAACCACAACAGTCATCATCCTCACAACCTGAGTCCCCATGTGACACAACCTCAATGGTCAATGAATTTGGTGATGTTGAGCTCCCAAATCTAAACAACATTGCTAATTCATCATCAAGTAACAATAATAACATTATTATTTCAGCACAATCTTACAATGTTGATCATCTAAGTAACAACAATGTTAACACAAACATGAACTTGGCAATGAATTGGCCTGCTGGAGCATCAAGTGATCAAATTATTCCCTCTCTTCCACCACCAATCACATGGCCTTTGCTCAATCCAAACACCCTTTCTATGAATTCCTTGATTCTCAAGGCATTACAGCTTAGGAATTATCAACAGAGAGAAGCTACTATTAATACAGATCATCATTTTTCAACATTTATGCCTAATCAAGGAGGAGTTTCTCATGTTGGAACAGATCTAGTAGGTTCCAATAACCTCAACGTGTCTTCTTCGAAAGTTCTAGAATGTATGCCACATCAGCAGGAGCAACCATTCAATTTGGACTCCATCTGGTGAAGTTGTTCAAAGTATCATCAATGATGAATCTAACATATATATATATATATATATATATATATATATATATATATATCCTGTACAACAACTCCTTGTGAATTATTATTAATGCCCAACCCTCCAACTCCTATATCTATATATATATATATATATATATATAGATAAAATGGTGGTAATAACATTTCCAAGTAAATATAAGGTTGGGGGCTTTCTCATTATGTGTCATTTAATTGCTTATCATCATCAATTGTTGTAATTAGAGGTATCAAAATAGGGGAACTTTAATTATTAATTAGATCATTGTTGAACTCTTTCTCGTTCTGTATTATGGGGGAAGAAGATCTTCTCAGTCGTCGTCGTTTCATGTTCTAGTATTAACAATCGACGAAAATATTCAATAAAATAACCGCTTCTTTATAATATGTGTGTTTTTAGAAAAATATTGAAATTTCACTTTTTAAAGTCTATAACATTTAATTTCTACTAATTTCTATATTTTACGTAATTTCATATTTTAAAGGCTATAATCTTCACTTTTATAGTGTTTTTAGAAAAATATTGAAATCTCACTTTTTAAAGCCTATATCATTCAATTTTTACTAATTTTTATAATTTAAGTAATTTCATATTTTAAAAACTATAGTCTTAAATTTTATAGTGCTTTTAAAAAAATATTGAAATCTCCCTTTTTAAAGCCTATAACCTTCAATTTCTACTAATTTCTAAAGTTTATGTAATTTCATATTTTAAATGCTATAGTCTTCACTTTTATAGTGTTTTTAAAAAAATATTGAAATCTCACTTTTTAAAGTCTATAGCCTTCAATTTCTACTAATTTCTAAAGTTTATGTAATTTCATATTTTAAAGGCTATAGTCTTAACTTTTATAGTGTTTTTAGAAAAATATTAAAATCTCACTTTTTAAAGTCTATAACCTTCAATATCTACAAATTTCTAAAATTTATGTAATTTCATATTTTAAAGGCTATAGTCTTCACTTTTATAGTGTATTTAGAAAAAGATTGAAATCTCACTTTTTAAAGCCTATAACCTTCAATTTCTACAAATTTCTAAAATTTATGTAATTTTATATTTTAAAGACTATAGTCTTTACTTTTATCATGTTTTTAGAAAAATATTGAAATCTCACCTTTTAAAGCCTATAGCCTTCAATTTCTACTAATTTCTAAAATTTATGTAATTTCATATTTTAAAGGCTATAGTCTTCACTTTTATAGTGTTTTTAAAAGAATATTGAAAACTCACTTTTTAAAGCCTATAGCCTTAAATTTCTACTAATTTCTAAAATTTATGTAATTTCATATTTTAAAGGCTATAGTCTTCACTTTAATAATGTTTTTAGAAAAATATTGAAATCTCACTTTTTATATATAGCCTATAGCCTTCAATTTTTACTAATTTCTAAAATTTATGTAATTTCATATTTTAAAGGCTATAGTCTTCACTTTTATAGTGTTTTTAGAAAAAGATTGAAATCTCACTTTTTAAAGTTTGTAGATTTCAATTTCTACTAATTTCTAAAATTTAAGTAATTTCATATTTTAAAGGCTATAGTCTTCACTTTTATAGTGTTTTTAGAAAAATATTGAAATCTCACTTTTTAAAGCCTATAGCCTTTAATTTCTATTAATTTCTAAAATTTATGTAATTTATAAAATTTATGTAATTTAATAATTTAAAAGCTATAATCTTCACTTTTATAGTGTTTATAGAAAAATATTGAAATCTCACTTTTTAAAACGTGTAGCCTTCAATTCCTACTAATTTCTAAAATTTATATAATTTCATATTTTAAAGTCTACAGTCTTCACTTTTATAGTGTTTTTAGAAAAATATTGAAATCTCACTTTTTAAAGCCATAGCCTTCAATTTCTATTAATTTCTAAAATTTATATAATTTCATATTTTAAAGTCTATAGTCTTCACTTTTATAGTATTTTTAGAAAAATATTGAAATCTCACTTTTTAAAGCCTACAACCTTCAATTTCTACTAATTTAAGTAATTTCATATTTTAAAGGTTATAGTCTTCACTTTTATAGTGTTTTTAGAAAAATATTGAAATATAACTTTTTAAAGCCTATAGCCTTCAATTTCTACTAAATTCTAAAATTTAAGTAATTTCATATTTTAAAGGGTCTTCACTTTTATAGTGTTTTTAGAAAAATATTGAAATCTCACTTTTTAAAGCCTATAGCCTTCAATTTCTATTAATTTCTAAAATTTATGTAATTTCATATTTTGAAGGCTATAGTCTTCACTTTTATAGTGTTTTTAGAAAAAGATTGAAATATCACTTTTTAAAACTTGTAGCCTTCAATTTCTACTAATTTCTAAAATTTAAGTAATCTCATATTTTAAAGGCTATAGTCTTCACTTTTATAGTGTTTATAGAAAAATATTGAAATCTCACTTTTTAATGCCTATAGCCTTCAATTTCTATTAATTTCTAAAATTTATGTAATTTCTAAAATTTATGTAATTTCATACTTTAAAGGCTATAGTCTTCACTTTTATAGTGTTTTTAGAAAAAATATTGAAATATCACTTTTTAAAGCTTGTAGCCTTCAATTTCTACTAATTTCTAAAATGTATGTAATTTCATATTTTAAAGGCTATAGTCTTCACTTTTATATTGTTTTTAGAAAAATATTGAAATCTCACTTTTTAAAGCCTATAGTATTCAATTTCTACTAATTTCTAAAATTTATGTAATTTCATATTTTAAAGGCTATAGTCTTCACTTTTATAGTGTTTTTAGAAAAATGTTGAAATCTCACTTTTTAAAGCCTATATAGCCTTCAATTTTTACTAATTTATAAAATTTATGTAATTTCATATTTTAAATGCTATAGTCTTCACTTTTATAGTGTTTTTTGAAAAATATTGAAATCTCACTTTTTAAAGCTTATAGCCTTCAATTTCTACTAATTTCTAAAATTTATGTAATTTCATATTTTAAAGGCTATAGTCTTCACTTTTATAGTGTTTTTAGAAAAATATTGAAATCTCACTTTTTAAAGCCTATATAGCCTTCAATTTCTACTAAATTCTAAAATTTAAGTAATTTTATATTTTAAAGGCTATAGTCTTCACTTTTATAGTGTTTTTAGAAAAATATTGAAATCTCACTTTTTAAAGCCTATAGCCTTCAATTTCTATTAATTTCTAAAATTTATGTAATTTCATATTTTAAAGGCTATAGTCTTCACTTTTATAGTGTTTTTAGAAAAATATTGAAATCTTACTTTTTAAAACTTGTAGCCTTCAATTTTTACTAATTTCTAAAATTTAAGTAATTTCATATTTTAAAGGCTATAGTCTTCACTTTTATAGTGTATTTAGAAAACATTGAAATCTCAAGTTTTAAAGCCTATAACCTTCAATTTCTACAAATTTCTAAATTTTATGTAACTTTATATTTTAAAGACTATAGTCTTCACTTTTATAGTGTTTTTAGAAAAATATTGAAATCTCACTTTTTATAGCCTGTAGCCTTCAATTTCTACTAATTTCTAAAATTTATGTAATTTCATATTTTAAAGGTTATAGTCTTCACTTTTATAGTGTTTTTAGAAAAATATTGAAATCTCACTTTTTAAAGCCTATAGCCTTCAATTTCTACTAATTTCTAAAATTTATGTAATTTCATATTTTAAAGGCTATAGTCTTCACTTTTATAGTGTTTTTAGAAAAATATTGAAATCCCATTTTTTAAAGCCTATAGCTTTCAATTTCTACTAATTTCTAAAATTTAAGTAATTTCATATTTTAAAGGCTATAGTCTTCACTTTTATAGTGTTTTTAGAAAAATATTGAAATCTCACTTTTTAAAACATATAGCCTTCAATTTCTACTAAATTCTAAAATTTAAGTAATTTTATATTTTAAAGGCTATAGTCTTCACTTTTATAGTGTTTTTAGAAAAATATTGAAATCTCACTTTTTAAAGCCTATAGCCTTCAATTTCTATTAATTTCTAAAATTTATGTAATTTCATATTTTAAAGGCTATAGTCTTCACTTTTATAGTGTTTTTAGAAAAATATTGAAATCTCACTTTTTTAAAACATATAGCCTTCAATTTCTACTAAATTCTAAAATTTAAGTAATTTTATATTTTAAAGGCTATAGTCTTCACTTTTATAGTGTTTTTAGAAAAATATTGAAATCTCACTTTTTAAAGCCTATAGCCTTCAATTTCTATTAATTTCTAAAATTTATGTAATTTCATATTTTAAAGGCTATAGTCTTCACTTTTATAGTGTTTTTAGAAAAATATTGAAATCTCACTTTTTAAAACATATAGCCTTCAATTTCTACTAAATTCTAAAATTTAAGTAATTTTATATTTTAAAGGCTATAGTCTTCACTTTTATAGTGTTTTTAGAAAAATATTGAAATCTCACTTTTTAAAGCCTATAGCCTTCAATTTCTATTAATTTCTAAAATTTATGTAATTTCATATTTTAAAGGCTATAGTCTTCACTTTTATAGTGTTTTTAGAAAAATATTGAAATCTTACTTTTTAAAACTTGTAGCCTTCAATTTTTACTAATTTTTAAAATTTAAGTAATTTCATATTGTAAAGGCTATAGTCTTCACTTTTATAGTGTTTTTAGAAAAATATTGAAATCTCATTTTTTTAAAGCCTATAGCTTTCAATTTCTATTAATTTCTAAAATTTATGCAATTTCTAAAATTTATGTAATTTCATAATTTAAAGGCTATAGTTTTAAGTGTTAAAGAAGTACTTAAGATCAAGCAAATGTTCTAACCAAAAAACTAAAAATAAAAATTCAAGATATGTTTAATATATTTGAGTCGAAAAATACTATTTTTACATAAAAAGTGAATATTTTAATTATATATATATTGTATTAGTAAATTTGATTTGATATTTTAAAAATTTTATGGGATATCGATGGTGTGATACTATATATATAGAATTAATACAATATTTTTACTAATAAAATTTTCTGGAACCCGTCACCACGTGCAAAGTCCAATCAAATGTTCAAATAACATTAATTATTGGTTGTGTTTAAAATAATACCCTAGAAATATAAAGATCCTGACTGAAAAAATAAATTTAAATAAAAAAGTAATTAATTGCTCACCAATAATCATCTCTTTTTGTTTAAACACTGAATGATTTAATTAAAAGGATGAGATCACATTATGATACTAACTAGTACTTACTAGTAAATTTTGCAGAGGTGGACGCGGTATTAATTAATAAGGTAGCTAGGTTTGTTCAGTGATGTTGATTCAAAAATGGGTAGTAGTGGACAGGGTACAACAAGACAGCCTTTCATTGGCATGATCAATACTATCCTTTTCAGGATGGTATAGAAAAAAAAAAAATGGAATAATGCATCTGTTTCTTAATTAGTATTGAAAATTGATTATTAGTGGATTATTATTATTATTGTAGCACATGCTAAGTCAGAAAAGTTTATATATATATATATATATAAGGACACTATAATAGCAGAAACTACTGAAACCAGAAGTTAAGTTTAAGGGTATACTTAGCTTTTCAATGATGTAGGGACAGATTAATCTGGTAGAACATTTGGTGGAGATTGGAGCTACACTTATGCAACCACTTCACATAGATTTGTATTTTTTTTATTCAATTTTATATATGCAGTTAAAAGATGAATTACTCTGAGATTGATGAGGTGTATATGAGAGAAATATAAAAATATAAATATAGAACAAATGTGTTTGTGTTGATATATATAACATAAATTTTATGTATTTTCTATAGTTTTAAAATGTTAAGAGTCAAATGTAATGAATTGATAAGAATGAGACCAACACAGTTATCCAATCATGTGCTGCTACATCAGCTATGATTATGTTTTCTGTCTCCCACTACCGAAAAAGTCATACAAACGAAGTATTTTAATTGAATGACAATGTAAAATACCTTTACACTGTCCGTGCATCAAAATTAAACTCTATAAAAAATTCTTTATATTTTTATGATTATTATGTTTTCACTGTCTATCATTTGCTATCATGTACACCTTATTGTATATCAGCATTCACTGCATTCACTTATTGTATTGATCAAAGCTAGTACTTTTCTTCTCAGAGCAACTAATATCAGAAGAATTTGTCGTCCATCCCATTTCTGTCAATATATTATTCTAGTGAAGAGAAGATGGCACCGGCAGATTCTAGAGTGAGTTGTATAATATAATGCAAAAGAGAGTTAGAAAAAATGATAAAAAAAGAATAACGGATGGGAATCATAAATGCATAAGGTGAGAAAATATTAATTCCCTCATCAGCTTCTTCCTTATTAAATTGATCAACCAAACTCCCTCTACTCACTCACTTACTCACTTACTCACTCACTCTCACACACTTTCCTTCTTCCAACCCTCACTTCCCAGCTGTTGCATACTCTAATTTTCTCATTATATTCATTTCATCAAACTTTGCCATTTTGCATTTTTATATATATACATATATAGCAGGAAACTAAATTCAATTAAATTAAATTGATTTAAGAATCTAGCTAGCTAGCTAGGGACAGTGCTGTGTTAAGGAGGGAGAAATCAATAATTAGATCATCATCAAATTAAATCAAATGGCTGCAGCAATAACAAAAAAAGGAGATGATGATATAATGATGATGAGTGAGGTGTTGGAGACCATTGGTTTGTCCAACATGGATGAAGCACCTGCTAGAAGACGTGCTCGTGAGGCTCTTAAGCATATTCAGCTTGCCATTGATCATTGCTTGTTTCAGGTTCTCTTCTCTGTCCCCACATGCTTGCATCACAAGAAAAGATTTTACATGATCATATATATATATATATATATATAGTCCTCTATTTCATTTAGGTGACTTTTCATCTCTTCGTTGGACCGTGATTTTAAATTGCGGTTGCAATTGCATTCTGATGCGAAAAATTATGAGAAAAAAAATGTGGAGAGCATCGCAATAGCAATATTGCGACCGTAAAAGTAAAATAAGGATAGGAGCTAATTATTTCTGTTTTTGAAATTTGTGCAGCTACCGGTTGATGGGGTGAAAATGAAAGAGGTAAATTGTTTTGGTATCTTAAGTCTTAACTCAATGCTTTCATCTAAAAGCCTATCAAATATATATATATATATAATAATTTCAAGTACTTATATTATTGTTATTATTATGTACAGGCCTATCAAGTGAACTCCAGAGGATTAGAAATATTCTCTAAAAATTGGATGCCAGAGAGATCTCCTTTGAAAGCACTAGTTTTTTACTGTCATGGTTATGCAGACACCTGCACATTTTTCTTTGAAGGCAAGAACATATCTATGATAAGTAACAATTCTTGTATTTATATATACAGAAAAGAAATGTATAATTGGCCATGTCATTAACTTTACTTAGTTATTTTTTTCCATTAGGAGTTGCAAGGAAGTTAGCATCATCAGGTTATGGAGTATTTGCAATGGATTACCCTGGATTTGGCCTCTCTGATGGTCTTCATGGTTACATTCCTAGCTTTGAAAATCTAGTGGATGATGTTGTTGAGCATTTCTCAAAAATTAAGGGTATAGTCTATAATTTTTAGTACCATAATATATATACAAATTTTTATTTTGGATTTCATACATGAAATTTTCTGGTTAAGAAAATCCTTATATTAACTTCTCAATTTCATATTTACATTGTTGGCAATAATAGCATAATTATTTTACTTCTATAGTACTTGAAATCAAGAATTCTCTTCTCTAACTTCTAGTGAGGTTTTTGAATAACAGAGCAAAAGGAGTATCAGAATTTACCAAGCTTCTTGTTAGGTGAGTCTATGGGAGGAGCCATTGCTTTGAAAATTCACTTCAAACAACCTAATGAATGGGATGGTGCTGCTCTTATTGCACCTTTATGCAAGGTATATATCAATATATCATATATAATATTATTCTATATTGAATAATTTAGACTACAATTAAAAATAATAATTCACTTCTTAATCAAATATAAATGTCACTTAACTAATAATTGACCAATTATCTCGAGTAGTTTGCAGATGATATGATTCCACATTGGTTGCTAAAGCAGATACTAATTGGTGTTGCTAAGGTTCTCCCAAAGACTAAGTTAGTTCCACAAAGAGAAGAAGTGAAAGAGAATATATTTAGAGATGTGAAAAAAAGAAAACTGGTAGGTGTTGTTTTATTAATTTTCAGATAGAGATATTAGCACATGCTTGAATCAGATAATTAGTGTTAATGATTTTTTTTTCTGAGTGATTTGTTACAGGCACCATATAATGTGTTGCTATATAAGGATAAACCAAGACTTGGAACTGCATTGGAATTGCTTAAAGCCACACAGGAGCTAGAACAAAGATTGGAAGAAGTAACACTTGCAAAATACTTTCAGTGACTATTAATTTTTTATATTTTAAATTTTATGAAAACTGCAATGATATGCTATGCATTGAGATGTCCAATTTAATTTAACAACCTTAGCTTGTTCATGTATTTCTTGTGAAAACTTTACTATCTTCACATGAAACCCACTGAAGAATTTGAATTGGCAGGTTTCTCTGCCATTATTGATCATGCATGGAGAGGCTGATATAATAACTGATCCATCAGCTAGCAAGGCTTTGTACGAAAAAGCTAATGTCAAAGACAAGAAACTGTGCCTCTATAAGGATGCTTTTCACACTTTACTTGAAGGTGAACCTGATGAGACAATACTCCATGTGCTTGGTGACATTTTAACTTGGCTTGATGAGCATAGCAGCATAAAAAGAAAATATTAAGGACCTAGTTAGTTAGACTTGTTTGCTGCAAAACTAGCCAATATCACATTTTCAGATACTAATTGGTGTTGCTGATATGGCATTTGAATCCAAGAGAAGCCATCAAACTTCTAATTATATAGTTAAGGATTGAATAGTAATCTGAAGTTGCTTGGATGCTTGTAATTTCTAAAAACTTGAAGCTTCCATGCTAAATGGATCCTTGGTTTCAATTTAAAAGTAATTTCTGTTACATGGTAGTGTGTCAAATTCTATTCATGGTAGATTATCCATGCACATTTAAGAAAAATAATAGTAAAACATATAAACTCTTACCTAATCACTACATTTGGTTCAGAATTTTGAAAGCAATCCCCTAAAAAAGGAGAAAAAAAGAACACTTTTTAAGCCACAACCTAAAAGATTAGAACTTAGTTGAGACTTGAGTGTCTATAGCTTATGACAGCTGATGAAATACATCAAATACTTCAATGGAGAACAAGATCGGTGGGAATAGATAAAACTGTGCCTTTAACCTGTTACAACCTTAAACATGGTACAGTTATTGGTTACACCATGCCATTTACAAAACGAAATTAACATCACAGGAATGAGTGATCTCAAGATAACAAATGAAAGAAAGGAATAATCATCTACTGTATTGAAATGACCTTACATGAGTAGTATATAGCCTATTACAATGTGATGGAGGATTTACAATAATCAGGTCAACCAGAAAGAGAGACTCCATTTCACACCAGTGTTTGTCCATAAAGCTCAGAAGTCAGCCAGCAAACAAAAATGAAGTTTCAAAGCGAAGCGAAAATCGTGCGTAGGTGATTGACGATGGAGTTTTGCAGCTGCCGGCCCGTGAATGACATTCTACCACATCTTTGTAAAACTTTGAATAACAGAGTAATGCAGACAGTCTCTTGCAAGGTTAAAAAAATGCCGCATCTGATCAAGAAAATTCATTGGTCCTGGAAACCTGTTTAACAAACAGTTAGTACTGCAATCAGCTTGTTGTGTCAGCTAGTTTTAGTATTAAGAGTGCAATAATCACAGAGCTAAAGTATGTCATCAGAATCACATAACTAGGAAGATCAATCTTTTTTAGACAGAAACATTGTCGCAAACTGATGAACTATCTGATCGATAGCAAAGTTGATACCTAAATGGGCAATTGCAAATAAATGCCATCCCAAAACATCGTTGCAAAAATGTCAACCTGCCTTCAAGGATGTCCATAATTTTGTTTTTATTATTATTTAGAAAACTCGGAGTCCTCATCATCTTCCCAATCAATGTCTCCGTCATCATCAAAATCGTCATTGTCATCTTCACCATCATCTTCAAAACCATCAAAATCTTCATCCTCACTCTGCAAGTAACAGGTGGATAAAATAATTGTCAAATGAAGAACTATTATTTTTCATTAAAACAAAAAAACTATTTTCTTTCATCAATCTTTCTCCTCCTACCCTCTTTCAGATGATAGATAAGCTATTACCATAAACAGTCTCATACTCTATTATAGGCTTTTCTATATTAGATCCCAAAACTTATGCACCAACCTTATCTATGAGAAACGGAATTGAATGATTGAGGAAATTTTAAAAGCCAGTTGTCCATGCAGAAATAGTATATCAGACTAAGAAGTAAGAACTACTCGAAAGTGTTGCCAAAATAAAGCAGACAAGTGATTAATGAGAGATGAGGCGTATCATACTTGGGTAGATTCTGAGATGTTATCTATTTGGTTATTGTCCTCCATGCTCCACCTATCTTCATCTTCCACATCTTCAGAGATTCCCTGTGGATAATTTTTTAAGACTAAATTAAAACTACTTTACTTGGTATAAAGACATTTGAGAAACTATGATGCTGACATGGTAACATGGTAAATGTCGAGCATATATATTATTGCATGAGAATAGTAAAATGTTAGAAAGACATAAATGCCAACAATAGTGCTAAGTATCATTTAACCGCCTGACTCTGAGGAGTTATTCACTCTCAGCATAAATAAATAGCTAAATAAAAATTATGATAGGTCAAATACTTACAAGTTCGCATTTCATTTGTTCTATGGTTTTCTCCAATTCAGTAATACGCTGACTCAGAGCCTGTACAGTTCATAAAAGACACAATATTAAGTATAAAAGAAAGCACAGATATAAATTATTAATTTATAATATATAAATAGATTAGTAATTGTCAACGAGAAAACTGGAACCTCATGGCGTTGCATGGCCACCGAACGCTTCAATGCCTTTGCCTTTGTTAGAAGGTTTCTAGGCCTTAGAGTAATGGGCCGCTTATAATTCTTTCCACGATAGTAAATAAGGGCAAATCCTTTGGGAACTCTCTCTATTGCTACTAGGATTCCACCGCTCTCATATTCCAGTAGCCTAGCTGTGTCTTCAACAAAAGCAAGGGTCTTTTGTTTTGTTATCAATTTTACAAGCTCTCGGTGTTTCCAATGCAAATGCATGTTCTCGATGACACCGTCAAAAACACCACGTATACCTGAAGATTCACACAAACCAATGTTAGTACTGCACTTGAAATAGACCAATTTGAGTCAATTTAAAATTACCCACCAAGTGGTAAGTACGGCTTCATTCTTAAACCCATCTTGCGGAAGACAACACGTTCTTCATCTGTGATCGTTTCCTGGTCATAATCAGGACCAGCAGGAACCATAGATGCTTCTATTTTTGATAACAGCCTTTCTGCCCTAAGCTTTTTGCGCCCAGCCTGTTCATGCATTAGAGTGGCAGATACAAATAAACAAAGTCAAAACATTTTCAAGATTTATGAAAATATCATTCTACCAAGGATCCAGCTACATGTGCTGCATTCATATCAGCATAAATTTTTTAAATAAGTTATAGCTAACTGATCTAGGCTTCATAATTCAGACTGAAGTTAACAAACCAAATTGAACTTTTATAAAACTGTCAGTAGAAAAAAATAAGAATTAAGGGGACAAAAATTTGACAGGATATGTATTTTGACCAATGAATTCCAATAAAGGGCCAACTCCTATACCAATCTCATATCCACACACTATAAACCAATGCTGCCGAGTACTATCTCAAGCTTATAATCTTCATAAAATAAGTAGATACTTACAGCAGCAAGTTTAAGTTCAACATGTCTGACTAGCCTAACATTCTTAGCTTTGGAAGCTTCTTCCATCATCTTCTCACGTTCTTCAGTAGAAACATCCCTTCCCCAGCGTGCCTGAGCTTCATAGAACTCTGCTAAAGATCCTGCCTGCGGTGTTGCTTCACCTTGCCCTGATGGAGTAATATCGGCAACTCCAGACCGCACCTTCTCTTCAACATCCTGCACCTGTTTGGTCAATTCCTGTCTTTCTGCTAAAACTGCAGCTACAGTTGGTGGAATAAAGTCCTTTCCCCGATATATAACAATGTAATATTTATTCCTTAGCAGCAAGGTACCTCCTGTCAATGTCTGCACTATAACAGAAAAACAAATCACTTTTCTGATATTTGTATTAACATAATAATCCTAGCTTATTATGACTGTGTGTATATGTGTGTTAGTTATTTACTTATTTTCCTTTTTGAAAAAAAAAACCTAGCTTATCATGTGTAGTAACAAATAATATGAACATGTAAAACAACTAGCTTATCATGCGTTAGCAACCTAGCTTATAACTCAACCTCCCACTTTGGTTTTATCAGCTTTGCAGCCTATTGTGTGTTTTCCAATTCAACAATCGCAACTTTTTCTAAATTGTGATGCATTTTTTTATGACACAAGCATAAATGCAGAAGCAAATAATAGTCAATCAGGAGATTAAAAATAATTGAAGCTTTAAGCCCAAAAAAAAATAAATAGATAAAATAAAAACAAAATAATAACTGAACCTTAATCTCCTCGGCCATCAGCATATTGTTTGTGTTCTGGATACCACGTTTAACAGCAATCTTTGCAACTAAACTTTTCTCCCAGAGCTTAAGAATAGCACATGCCAGACCTTGATGCCGTCTATTCCTCCCTTCATAAAGGTCAGAAAATGATCTATATAAGCAAAAGGAAAATAATTAAACATAAACATTATAATGAAAGATTTTTACCTAAGGCAAAATGACAAGGGAGTGATTTGGCAATTTTCCTTAAATTGGTCATCTCTGCATTTGTTAGTCGAGAACGCATTCCAGTAGGAAGAAGCCTAAAAGGTGTTTTGTAACCAGGAACTGTAGGGGGAAGTAAATCAGCATCTACAGGAAGTATTCCTGTACCCCACCATCCAACAAAACGAGGACCTAAATCATCAAGCAGGGCATTGTAATCTGCTTCCTCCTCCGTCATGTTCTCAGGCTGCTCTCGGCTCCTCACGGTTGGCTCACTATTCTCCAATGATGAGGCTGCATTACTGTCATTTGTTCTTACTGAACTTCCTGACGAGACATCTGGCACAAAAAAGCCTTCACCTTCCTTTTTATCCTGTTGGGTCCCAGAAGCTGGTCCTTGGTAATTATTACCACGATACACCATCATAACGCTTCCTGCCTTCCATGTAACCAACCCTCCTGTTCGACGCTGCACACTGCAACAAGTTAGTCGATATGTTCTTCAACCAAAAATTATGAAGCCTGAACAGGGATTCATCTGTTCCACACCAAAAGGAAGTTGGAACTCCTTGTGGTCTTGCCAATGATACATACAAGTATGAAATGTGTATAGCAGTCACATACAGACTTGACAAATAAATCAAAAGCAAGTTTCAATCTTTAAATGCATCTCACAAAGTCCACCAAAACACGAATCACCCTGAAGTAAATTATACATATCCTATGATCCTATCACATATCAACTGCTACTACTGCTAGTACTACAATATGCATTTCAGTTTGCATATTCCAAACCATGGTTTGAAGGGCATAAACTGAGTTTCAACTCATTTTAGCATGTTTGGCATTGAGCTATATTTCAACAGGAGTTTTAGACGAAAACCATGGTTTGAGCAGAAGTCAAAAAAGGTTATCTCAGTTAAAATAATCCATGGTTTGCAAACAATAAACCAAACACACCATTCCAATAGGTGGGATCAGATTACATGTTCCAACATAGTCTCAATCAAAGCAACAAAACTCAAGCAAACCAAGGCTAAACAAAAAAATTACAAACCTCAACAATCTCATGAGCTTTCTTCATGTCCCTAGCAAGGTCCTCATGAAACTTGAGCCTAACCAACTCCTCCTTCATCCACCTCTTATGAATCTTCTCCATCACCTCCTCTGTGAGCCCAGCTTTAGCGACACTGATCCTCTCCCTAATACGCATTCCTTCCCTCCTCAACCTCCTCAAAACCTCATCCTCAAGTGTCAATTCCGCCAAAGTTGGAGCCTTCACCCTCCTTTCCTTCAACAGCCCCTTCTCTCCCAATACAACACCACCACCACTCTTCTTTCTCTCTTCCTCTTCCCTCTCCCATGGCAGAAGAACCACCCCATCATTATCATTATCATCATCATCAACAACAATCTTATCATAACTAACCACAGCATCAGGCCTAACCCAGTCCCTTCTCAGAAGCTCCCCAAGCCTCTCTTCTCCAGTCACCGGAAAATCATCACCAACAGCAACAACCCCTTCTCTTTTATCTCCTTCTTCGTGTTCTTTTTCTTCTTCTTCTCCCAAACCCAAGTTTCTTAACCTTAGAACTATCCTTTCAACCGCGTTCTGGCCTTTATCACCATCAAAATGACGACTTTCCGTTTGATCGCGAATTGGGTTGTTCTCCGCAGATTCTGTGACCCTTTTGGACGAATTGTTGGAGGAAGTGGTTTTGGTAAGCCATGGGGCAGAAGGGGTGGTAGGTTTAGTGGCTGAGGAACGGTTGTTCTGTTTGGTGTGTTGTTGGGTGGTTCTGAGAGAAGAAGAGAAAGGTGTGAGTGTGAGAGAGCGAAATGGGGGTTTGAAGAGAGAGATGAATAGAGTGTTGTTGGAGGGTGAAGGAGGATTAGTGAGTGTTGAGAGAGGCGAAGGTTTGAGGGCCAACTCTGAGAGGTTTGCAGTGGTGGTGGTGAACGCCATCTGAGGTTGTTCTTGTCAATGATGATGATGGTGTTGCATTTTTTGTTATGGGTAGTGAAGAAGTTGCAGAATTAGAAGCAGAAGGAGTGAATTGGTGTAGAGAGACAGAGAGATGAATATGAAGATGAAGATGAGTGAGTGACTCGTTTGGCAGCAAGAGCGGAAAAGAAGAAGAAGCGATAAGATATTTTCTTGCAAGATTTTCTTGGCATTCAATAACGTAAGATTATTATGTATTTTGTATTTTACAGAAAAAAGTTTATTTTTTTGTTTTGGAAATTACTGTTATTCATTGCATAATACTATTCTTATTAAATATTTAATAAGAATGATGGTAACTCTGTAAATTTTTTTCTGGAATAAAATGTGGAAAATTAAGTTATATCTTTAACTAATCTTTTATATTACATGGGCATTTTAATTAACTAATTTGCTTCCTTGGGGTTTCTCTTTTTCTAAAATTTCTCTCAAATGAGAAATGATAAAGTATTAAAGGTCAGTTTGGATGACAGTGCTTTTGACTTATTTTAATTTCTGACTTATCAGAAGTTATATTTGTCTCGTTTGACTGTATAACTTATGACTTCTTCGGAAGTTATTTCAGTACTTTTGAAGAAGTTAGAACATTTGACTTCTCTATAAGCACTTTTCAAAATTATTGAAATAAAATTTTTTGTTATATCATATTCATATACAAAATAACTTATTCATAAGTTACTTCTCAGAAGTTACTTTTATATAAGAACTTAAATAAGTTGTTTACCCAAACTCATCCTAAAATCTACCTGATTGTAATAGCTTGATTACAACCCTTGAGATATAATCCAGAACTAGTAGAATACCGGTGCCTACCCCTTTTAATGGGTCTAAAGTAAATATCATAAATGACAACTTTGATAGTAATCAACTCATTATTGAATGAATACAACAGCTTCTTTCTTAAATCAAGGAAAATTCGCAAAAGCATAAAAAATGAAATAATATATATATAATCAATTAACCATGTACAATGTAAGTGGTACTATAAGATGACTTGCCAATCTAACAAACATGTACAAATTCTGTGTGTGATAACTCCTATAAGCAATATATAATCATGCATGGTAAAGTACAAAACTAGAATAATGTAGATGATGAGGGTTGAGGGAGGGGTCAAGTTCCACTTGCAGAAGATCTTCTGCTAAGGGAAGGAGAAGAATTAATGATCTCTTGTCCAAGTTCCCTTATTTTGCTGAGAAGAAGCATTTGCTCTGTCTCTAACTGAGCTATGTACCCTTCTTGTGTATCCTCTAGAGTTTCTAGCTCACTCAAGATTGTAGATAGCCCTTCAAGGTTTCCATCCTCAATTAGAGACCGGAATTTGATCATCATCTGTTTAATCTGATGATAAGAGTTCAATTAAAACCATTTGTTAGCATAAAATGAAAATGAGATAATATAGGCCAAATTTGGTGAGGTGTACATGACCAAATAGAATAGAAATACAAAGACGGTAGAGACAAAGACATAAAAATATAAAGTTTTTTCCATCACATTTGAATTAGTATAAAGATAAAGATTTCTTCCCATCATGGTCATCACCAAACACCTTCCTTCGGTATTTCAATCTTGTACACCTCACCGAACACAAACGCAGTCTAAAAGTACATAGATATGCAAGAAGATCTCTGACTCACCTGGCTCGGAATTTCGTGTAATTTGCTCAAGGAAGGTTCAGAGCCAAGACTATTTCTCTTTTGCACCTCAGGAACTTTTCTAGTGATTTGGATGTGAATCTCACCCCTTTTGACCCCTTGGAGAGGTATCCACTTGTCTGCAGTCTGGTTTGGAGGTAATCTTTGATATTCCACAACACACTCTCCTATGCTTGATGTTGGGAGCAATGCATTGTGGTCCTTCACATAAAGTGCCAATGGACTACCATCATCAGGGAATTCTAGTGTCTGGTTCCAACGAGGGTTGAGAGTTTTGTATATTACCTACCACACAATGACACAACTATTTAGTACTTGAAGTTTCAATCAAGAGATTGAAATAATAAAAGCAGAGAAAATATGAAATTGTTGGAAAACTAAGGGCCTAATATGTGATTCAATGATGAAGCAAAAACAACTAAGATCGTGTGAAGGGAAATAGTGGAAAGAGATGAGGCGAATAGTGATAGTTACAGAACTTTTTGATCATCCACTTGTATGAACTGCAATAGAGATCTTCAATGTGTAGAATGTAATAAAAGATAAAATTGTGTATTGTAAGGAAAATTAGTTTCATGGAAAAGAAAAGAAACTAAGGGTGAAGTATTCCAAACCTTTGTCCTTTTCTTGAAGTTTCCGTAGTGTACCCTCACATATGGATCACTTGTGCCTCGGAGATCGGCAGCAACGAGATCTCTTCCTTCAATCAGAACAAGTTCTATCCAACCGTTGCTCGAGCCGGGAGATGAACCCTGGCCATTTCAAAGGAGCAAAGCAAGTTACAAACTAGAAAGAATACTCTAGAGTAGAAAATTCATAGATAATTGAAGTTATGATTAGTTTGTTCTAGTGAAAAGACACACCCTTGATCCTTCTTGGTCGTCCACCCTAACCGCTTCTATTTTAAGTCTTAATTCTCCGGAGCGCACTCTTTCAAGTGGAATCCATACGTCCCGGACTGAGCCATCAACCAGTCCTTCCAAATTAACATTTGCACTTCCAATGTTTTCATCTCCAAAAATTTCTTCAGTGAAGCCTTTTATTTTTAAGTATTCACCACCACCGATCTCATCAAATTCAAAGGTCTGATTCCAGACAGGATTCGAAGTATGAGCACTCTTTGTTTTCTGGACAACCTAACAAGATTAACAACAAAATCAGATACAACATAATTATGAACCTACAACCTCATTTAATCATGTAATTGACAGACTGCAGAGTCTCATAGACAGTGTCACTCACTTTTCCGTACTGCAATTTAACGTATGGGTCAAATTTTCCAGGTTTGTCTTTCGCAGCAAGATCCCTTCCTTCCATAACAGTGATGTTAAGCTTCCTTCCAGTTCTTAACTGAAGATTTGATGATCCATTAAGCGATTGTTGAGAGCTAGACCGGAGATTGTTCAAGCTATGAGAACCATCAGCATACTGCCACTCTTTTACTACAATGCTGACCTTCAACTGAAAGAAAAAAACATGAAGGGAAAAAGGTAAATGAATTTGCCATTCAAGAAGAGTTTAATTTTGATTCAGAGGTAAATAAATTATCTATTGTAAAATGAAGCTAAAAGAGAATATTGATAGGTCTCTATGAAGAAAAACCATTCAGAAGAGGAAAAAAATTCAAACAATTGTAAGAAGATACTATCAATGAACAAGTTTAATATCGTAAGATCAATGAACAAGTTGATACAATGAACTAAACTCAGGATAGCAGAAGCGGATGAAACCATTACACGACAAAGATACTATCAATACGAAACTCCACATGCCATTTAAACAAGAGGAGCAGGAGAAACTAATTATGGTATGATCATAAATATTGTACCTCGCCGGAGTTGGCCCCCTCAAATGGGACGACCATTTCTATTTCATCTCCACAAAACTGTGCTTGCTTTGCTATGACCCCAGAATCAGGTCCTATTGCCCACATTATTGTTGAATCATCTTCAACATGCCTCATCTGCTCAAAGACTTAAATTGCATTAGGATAGTATAAAAGATCGAAGTAGTTGCAACTTCCAAGAGAAATAACAGCTAAAGAAAAATAAACCGCATACAACCAAACATGCTATTTATTGATAACTTACATCCTCCTTTTGCTATCTAAAAAATGATACAATCAACATAAGCAAAGGTACCTTGATTTCACAGCTTGCTAGATAATCACACCTCACATTGTTGGGATGAGACTCGTAAAGATTGAAACGAATGGTTCCAGCATTATCATGTAAAACCATATTGAATGGTGCATCCCATCTAGGGGTTGATCCCAGTCTCACATCTGTTCTCCTGATTAATTCCTCAATTTCTACCTCTACAAATGTTTGTAGGTCCTTGTCATCAAAATTCTCCTCTGAAAAACCATTGATTGAACCATTTTGTTGTCTCCTAGATGACCCCTTGAAGCAACTCCTTGAAAGTTTACTAGCTGAAATCACTTTGATATATATAATGCCTCCAACAGCCTTTTTCCTTAAATCAACTGCAGGCAAAGAAAAACAACGGCGGCGAGGTTCCACCATGGTCTTAACCAAGGTGTCAGTAAAAAGCTTTTCCTGCATAAAATGTAAGCTTTCCATTTGTTAAAATTTCCACAAACTAAGTTCTCTGAAAATACAAAGAAATATCTGCTTCATCATCTTATTTTTTTGTTGGACTAGCAACATATATGAATTTTATGAACAGTTCTTATGCTGAAGTTATATGCATTCAGAAATCATCAAAATGCACTTAATGTCAGCTTCAATATCTGCAATGCATAATGATTTCAAAGAGTTGCTGCCAAACCAAAAATTTAGGTACCTCTATGCAACAGTACCATAAATATAAGATAGTTCCGGACAATCAACAACAAAAAAGGAACACTATTCTTTTTCTACAAATGTGATATTAAACACGGTCGAAACATACCAGCCAAGAAGAAACACCAGGCCATTCGGTGGCAGGAAGTGACTGGCTTCCCCCGCTTCCAAAGGCAACTCCTATCCTCACCTCAGGAGTTGACACAAATGAATACAAAAGTGCTTTGCCATCTAGAATTGGTGTAGCAATAATCTGCATAATGAATGTGAATGATTATTTGATAACAAAAAAAAAGGCAATGGACCAAATCAATTTCTCAGTGATGCAGAAATTCAGTGGCCTGGCCCCAGAACTAAAGACACTAAAACCTAATGGAAGGAGGAAACTTTTCTTTGTAAGATAAAAAGTGTGGTAAACTAACAATCATGATCGACAATTCTAAAAGTAACGAGTGTTATTTTCATGCTAAAAAATGAAACCAACTTTCTTCTCATTGTCTCTGCTTTATATAGCTTTGTATGTTAAAGAAGCAAAAATGAAAAGAATAATTGCTTTTACATACATCACCCTTGATATGAAGACTATTAATGACAATTCGAGCAGTTCCCATCAATGGCTTCGCGAGCTTTGCTAGCATTAAAATGCTCATTTCATTTGTGTCCCAATCAAGGCCAAGTTGCAGAACTCGCTGTAAAATTCCAACAGAATGTTTTATCAAAATCAATCTCTTGTATCTCATAATCTTTCAATACTTAAAAGAATAGAGCATAGAATCACAGATCATATGAAAAAATGACCGAGGAGACTAAACAAAAGTTCCATTGACTCCTATCATTATGAATGTATATTTATGCTTAACTCACTGATAAAATTAAACATTGTCTGTTCAAACTATGGATATGAGAAAATTCTGAGCAACATACACACACCAGAAGCAGTGGCAGTAGAAAGCAACAATCATTAAAAAGTTCTACGAAGAACTATGTTCATCATTAAAATGTGCAGGAAGCTAGACCTGATCACCAATAGTTAACCATCGCATCCCTTGAAGACCCAAACTAGGAGGGCATGATCCCAGCGAAAACTCCTGAAGCTCAACTCTTTCCTACAAAAAGGATCCCTCTAGTTCAGCACAAATCCACCAAATTTTCAGCATTTATCAAGTATTTATAGAAGAAAAAGCGTGTTACTTACTATAAGTTTTGGCTTCCGGAGCTTTAAACGTTTCTATAGACACAAAAAAAAAAAACAAATTAGGCCATCTATCACATTATAAAATCCATGTCTGAAGAGTGATTTGGATAGAATGGGGGCATCGAGCATAATGTAGAATGAATGAGAGTCATTAAAAAGAGCATTTCAATTCTTTCATGTTTCAATCTTTTTTCATTCGTTATAAAAGCAAAAGAAAACAAATAAATTTGGTGATTGTCAGTCAAAGATGTAGCCAACATGGAATTCTTTAATCCGATCCCACAAGCCACAGGAAATATCGAATGTTCCACACTTCATCCCCCATTACCCTTTTCAGAAAAACACATCGAATGTTCCAGAAAGAACACAACAAAAATTTTTAGAACCTAAACAATCTAATTTAGGCACTGACGGAAAACAAATATTTATAATATTGCCATAATAAGTAGAAGCTAGTGTTCACGCCTGCATTAAGATGAAAAGCTACATCAATGATGCAGTAACTAGGATTCTACGAAAAATGCAGCCAAAGTTTACCTCAACTATAGCCGACAACCTTATTGAGAGCTTTGGGTTGAAATAGTTGGACCATACTTCACTTAGCAGCTTATTCAGCCACTCACAATGCTCCAACGGTGTAATGGGCTATATGAACAGGAACTCAGTCAAATCCATATAGCGATTCCAGAAACATGAAACAATGAAAAAGGAAGGGAAAATAGGTACCGAGGTGTTCAGTATGATTCTCTGCCATTTCTTATCCAAGTCCTCTACAAGTAGTTTTCGTTGATATCTTCCATACTGAAAATGGAAGAGCAGAATCTCAAATTAACTGCTGATATCATACACTATAGGAAAAAGAAAAGGACTATTAAGAGAGATTGATTCAACTAAACATATTTATAAAAAGAGTAATGCTACATGTACACCAAGTGTAATAATCCAACATTTTGAAACTAGTAATCCAACTTTTATTATTATATATTAACCTAACATCTTTAAAAGTTAGATTACTAGTTTCAAAATGTTGGATTATTACACATGGTGGTTGATGATGGCTGATTTTGTGGTATACACAAATCATTCCTCATAAATAAATGCCTCCAATTTGTAAGAGTTCCAACAGAAAATAACTGCAACTAACTATCAGATAGGATAAAGTACTAAACAAAAATGTTAACACTATATTCTGACAAATTTACACATATGCAATTAAGAAGAAAATAAAAGTTAAACATTGAATCTGAAATCACCCCAATTTCTTAAAATGTGAAAAACAATACATGTGTATAAATTCCAAACCAAATTGATCACGCAAGATCATCCTTAACACAGTAACTTTAGTGGAAATATATTTGAGGTTAAATAATATCACAAAGATGAAGTAAAAAGGAGGCAAACTCAAGACAATGATGGAATCATTTAAAGAAGAAAAAAAATGGGGACTTGAGCATAGTTAGTAGCTTCAAATTCAATTAATGTATCACTAGATTTCCGTCTTTGACAGAAATCGTGTAAACTACTAATTCATCTGAAAGCTAACAATCATAACAAAAAGTTTCTGTCTGTCTAGCATTTTGTGTTCAAATTTAACAAATTTAAAAGAAAATAATGAGGAAAAAGAAAAATTGAAGTCAGCAATCACTATTCAGGAGGTACCTACCTGTATAACTGTCCAAACGGCAAGAGCAAGAGGAACCCAATTGGAGAAAGAGAAGAACCATTTCTCAATGGCACAAGCAACGAAAAACAGAGGAATGAAGAGCTGAATTCGGGGCTTCTCCTGCAATAGGTGATTTAAAAAGTCAACTGCGGCTTCTTCTATGTTGACCAAAATCCCTCTTTTCCTTCTACTCATTGCACCAACTAAATCACACCCCTCTTAATCCCCAGAAAAAAAAAATCTTTTTTTTATGCTTTTGTATCTTAAAAGTGTGATCTTGTTTGTTTCTATGCATTCCCCATGTATAGATGCTACAACAACATAAACAAGGAAAGAAAAAATAAAAAAGTGGGAAAGGGAATGGTTATAGAAGGGAATCAAATTGGAGGGGGAAAAGGGTAGTAACCAAATGAAGAATGGAATTTTTGGAGAAAGAGATGAGAGAAGAAGAAGAAGATAAATATTGGGTGTTGACGAATCTTGAATGGGTTGTTACTAGAAGCAGAGGAATAGAGAAAGATAGAGAGAAAAGGAGAAAAGAAAAGAATTGGAATTGGAAAAGTCAGAAGGTGAAGCTGAAAGGAGAAAACAGAGTGTTGTTGGTTGTTGAAAGTTGGAACGTAAGTACTCTCCGAATGTCCGGAAGCCAAGAAGGGATTAATTTTCTACATACAGAACTTGAAGAAGTTGAAAGCTTGAAACTTTGAAACTATCTTATAAAAGTTACTCCATTTTGGTTTTTTTTGGATTTATTTATATTTTGGTTTATGCTTTATTCTTCTAACTAATGATGATGATGGTATATATAACAAACTCATATATTTAATTTATGATAGTAATAGTAATTGCATTTCCTTTTTAGTCCGAACAATTCTAAGTTATATTTTTTAATTTTAATCCATTCAAAATAAAGTATAATTAGTTAAACATGTCGTACTAACATGAGGTTATTTTTTTTATTTTATAATAATACATTAGTCTATTCTAATTGAACAAATGAGATTCACATGTCTAATTCAACATTTTCTTCATGTTAGATGTAACTTAGATTTAGATTTTGAGAATTTTTTTTTGAACAATCTTTAAATTTCACTATAAATTCTCGTTGAGATTAATAATTTACACAGAATTGTCCCTACCTTAATCTAAATTTTTTATTATAAAAGAAATTCTATTCCAATTGGGTTTCAGTATAACCTAATAAACATTGGATATTCAATGCAGAAGTTCGAATAAAAAATAATTTATAAATATTTTGTTTTACATGGAGATATACATCCTCTTTTATATGATAAACGAATCAATCAAGGAAAACGTTGCTAGTAAATTATTATCGTATTTTTTAAATAAAATAGGATGAATGGATCCATATCAAACAGTCATGATGAAAAGTGGGGTCCACTTTACATGTGGGCCCTGCGATGTTCAACTTTGTCGTCAAAATCAATGGTACGACTCAAAGCATTTTCATTTACCAAGAAAGGGCAGTACATATGAGAATTTAAACATCAAGTATATTGTTATGAAGTTATTAAAATTATACAAGTGATAAAAAACATATCCATAGTAGAACTTATTAATTTTAAATAGAGTCGAGTCAACCCAACTCAACTATAAATGGAAGCTAACTCAAAATATATTGAGCCAAAATTAAAAACCTGAATATGATATATAGTAATGAGGTTCTTTCAGGTAAGGCTAGGTTGGATTGAGCGGTCGGCAGGGCTATGAATGAACACCCGCCAATCTCAACTAATGACACCACATTCCCATCCAATTTTTCTTACCTGCTTTTTGTTTCGAAAAATACTTAATAAATAATTGAAAAATAATTAAACTATTCAAATAATCCATTTAATAATTTTTTAATTTATTTTTTTAAGAAATTCATTATTAGTAGATTACGTAATTATAATCCAAAATCTCTAATTATAACACTAACTATAACAGAAAAAAAATGTGTGGTTATTTATTGTGTGATTGAACCGACACCCGGATTGACCCCAAATGTAACTCTGTTCAAATGTCAAACTTCAAATAGTAACGGTGAAGAGAAATAATATATATATATATATATATATATATATTAAAATTATATTAAAAAAGGAAAAACAAGACTTGAATTGAATTAACCCTTATGGTTTGGTGAAGAAACGAATGAAAGCATATTCTCATATATTCCATTATGATAGGCGTGACCACCAAATTAATAGGCCGTCTATGTTGGACCAGAGATCCACTTTATTTTTCTCTTATTATTAAAAAAAAAAAAAGATAACCTTGGCTGTGTTGTGTGCAAGTGTTTTTGTCTCTTTCTCCTCTTCTAAGACCTGCCCAGTTTTGCAGCACTCATTAGAGTATGTTTGGTTTAGATTTTAATAGAATTACTTTAAAAATAATTAATGTTTAAAGAATTGTATTTAAAATAATTGAGGTAGAAAAATTGATTTGTGTTTGGAAAAAATGTTAAAAAAGTGGATTTAAGAGAGTTGTTGTGAGATAGTAAAAGTAAAAGCTAATACTTTTAGCTTCCATTAGAATCGATTATTTTTAAAGTGGTGCACTTTTCTAGAAATAAAATGACAAAACAAACACATTCAATTTTTTATAACTCATTTTTTTTAAACTTAACTAAGTTTTAGAATGTACCCAAACACACTCTTAATCATAATGATTTAGTACTTTAAAAGAAAATTATTTGAGTACTTTTTCCGATTCAATATCTCTATCCACATGATTGTTATAGCTTTTATGTTTTCTTTGTAAGTTATAGCTTTTGTCGAATCAATATCTCTATCACTTAATTCAATTTTTTAAATTACTAATTAATTGATAGTTTTAAATTAAATTTAATCATAATATTAATTTTTTGTTTTTTTATTTAATAAACTTAATTTTGAAAAAAAAAATATCATTTTTTTATTTGAAACACTTAATTTTAATATGTATCTTTTTAAATTAATCATAATATGTATTTTTAGTTCAATTTCTTTTATAAAAATAATTTTTATTCTCAATCACTAAAATATTTTACTTTAAATATATATCATATATATATATATATATATATATTTACAAAATGACGATATATAACATTAGCTAGATGACATATTTTTTTAAGAGCACTATTATTATCGTTATTTTTTTTTTACTATATGCACTTTTACAAAATGAAATATATTCTTTAATTGTGTTAGTTGGATGTCATATATTTGCTAAATTTTATTAATATATATGTTAATAGTTTAAGTTAATGTCTATAATAAAATGTTAATAAGTATTATATCTGTAATGTGATGCACGAGTTCAAATATTGGTAGGGAAATATATATGCTACTATATATAATCGTTGAGGGCAACAATTATCACTCATAGGCACATCATCCAACCCATAATTATCTCCGACACAAACTCAACAAACATGACATCGTTGTAGATATTGATAATATAAATATATATAATTTAAATGGGTCAAAAAACCTGATAATTTTGCTTGTTCATCATGAAACTTTAGAATAAATACGTGTGCAATATGTCAAGATTTAGCATTTTTATTTTTTTACTTCTTATCTATGCGCATGTGGTTCTCAATTTTCAATTAATGGGGTATTTATTCTACGACTAATCGATCTAAGAACATGAGTGTGATCTAAACTTTTTATCAAATGGTTCAAAGTTATAATTAAGAGGAAATGATGATGAACCATTGTGATTTCAACACGATCGAGCCACTACTTCGTTCCCTCCACCATGTATTTGGGTTTCCACTGTGGAATCCAATTTTGTGAAAGTGATTGTTCACTTTATTTTCATCACATTGCCACTGACTGAAGTATATATTAATTCTGGAGTCTCAATCAATAATTAAAGCACCTTTCTTTTTTGGAATAAGATTTTGTTGCTATCACTTCAATTCATTATATTGCTGATATACTTCGATAGGAAAAAATCTAAATGTTGAAATAATCAATGGGAAATATTATTGATATCCAAAAAAGGAACCTCATAACATAGACCATATAAGCTGTGATATTTGGGTTAGATTATTGCTAGTTTTTTCTTTAGCTTTGATTTTTTTTTTATCAATAATTCTTATAACTTAAAACTTGTTTTACCTTTAGATGACCATACAATCAATCAAGCACACAACCAATATAGTTTATTAGTTATTTCCAATTCGATTTATTTATTAATAATTCAAAAAAATTAGTTTATGAGTTTATAATAAGTCAAATTTGATAGGAGGACGATTAAGATAGAAGAATACTCAGAGAGAAAAATAAAAGAGAGATTAAAATTGAAATGGTGAAAGTTATAGAAGGTAATTAATATTTTTTTTAATTTATTTTTAAAATTAAATTTTAGAGACAAATTAGTACTAACAAATTCTTATAGGATAGATAACTACACTAGTGTTAACTCTTTATTAGTTTTCGAGTAACTCGCTAAATCCAACAGTTATCAATTCGTATCACTATTACTAGATAAGGATAGTTCTCCCTATAAATACCTTTGCAATAATTAATAAATAACAATATTAATCAGTCATTAATTAAAACAAAATGAACCATAATTTGCATTCATATTGAATATTTGAACGTGTTGCAAAATGAAGAATTATCTCCAAATGAGAATACTTGTGAAATAAAAATATAATAATAATCAAAACACGTTGTTAAGATAAATAATCATATTAGTTACAAGCATACACACAACATTAGTTAATGTAAAATGGGTAAAATAAAAAACATTTCTCGCTTGTTTTTTTAGTTTAATTTTAATTCACTAAATGTATTTTACATTATCGTCCAATCAAAACACTATGATTTTTCAAGTAATGTGAGAGAGGTAACACAATTATAGCTGATATGACTATGATGAAATTAGTGCGTAAATAAATGGTACAAATGAAAATTAATTTTTCTTTTATATGTATTTGTTTGTAATAAACGTAATTATCGGCATTTCATGTAACAACCTTAATTATTTTCCCGAATGCGCCGCCGCGCCACGACTTAAAGAAACACCCTCAACAGACTCTTATTCAGTTCCGACACTTTCGACACACACTCACCCGAAATCCCCAAATTGCCCCTCTCAACACTCACTTCACCACGTGTCACAGCCCCATTGGATGTGACACTCCATTCTCCACTTTTGCATGCACCTTGCAGAAACTACAAACTCCATCTATATATAACCATATTGATATTATGCCTCCAATAATCTTTGCCTAAACCATCTCCATAATAAAAGGCATATATAACAATCCAAACCAAAACAAATGAGAAAAATATGACCATTTTGTTTTTCCATAACCTTCCCAATTTCTTTTTCTGGCCTCTTATCCATTTAGAGCAAACTCATATAACCCCATAACCTACATTTCATTTCTCTTTGGTTGTGGTGATTTGTTAATTTACCCTTTCTTCAAAACCAAAAGCCATGAGTCCATCATCACAACTCGATGCAAAGAAAGAAATCACCTCTACCACCAACAATAATGGATTGTTGCCACCACATTTGAAAATTAAAAAAGATTCCCATGTCATAAAAAAATCATCTTCATCATCGCCGTCGCCATCATCATCTTCATCCTCAACATCATCTTCTTCGCTAGCAAGTACCATGAAGACAACGGCCACGGCTTGCACATCAAACAAGCCGCCGCAGCGTCATCCTGTGATAATTTACACACATTCTCCTAAAGTCATCCACACTCATCCTAGGGATTTCATGGCATTGGTGCAAAAGCTCACCGGGCTCTCACGCTCAGGTGAGGATGGTAGCTGCAACAATAGTAATTCGCAGCAACATTCTCATCATACGAAGCAAGAGCCCATGAGCAACCTTTCAGTGGCAACAACTGAAAGAGATAGAGATTGCAAGAAGTTGGAGGTTGGAAACGAGGACAATGAGACATCCTCGGTGGTCACCGAGGAGAATAATTGTTGTAGCAGCATTGGGGAAAATCAGGTAAACTCTTGTTTCATGACGCCGATAATGGAGCCTCCAGTGAACCCTTACATGGCAAATTTGCCGGCGGGGGAGTTCATGTGCTCTAGTCATCCGCCATTGTTGAATTACTCGGATTCCATGCTCTTCTCTCATAGCATGAGAACATATATTCCATCTTCTACCACCTTATTAGGAGGGGTATACAACGAGTTTCATGAGTATTGATCATATATAGCTTTGAAGAAGTTTTCTCTGGCCTGAACTTTTTTTATGCCAAATAAATGTTTAGTTTTCCAGGATAGAAGTCGTTCATCATTTTCTTTTTTTCTTGTTCCTTTTCATATTCTTTTAATTTTTTTAAAGGAATAATGATTTTGGTTTTAGAAAAAAGTTAAACAGGGAATTATTCAAGGGTTATATATTGTTTTTATAGTTAGTTTCATAGATTTGTAATTCAGATTAATAAAGAAAGATTTATAGCTTTCTGTACGTCACTATGTATGTATAGAATTATTGGAATAGGATGATGATCATCCTATCTTTTGTTCTTTAGTAGTCATTTTTTTTATTATTGGTGCATCATCTACGTACAAATAAATTTGAATTTACATATAAGGAAAAGGAGAGTCCAAAGAGAAGAAGTTGTCGAATTATAAATTTATTGGATTTTATCGATGATGAAATTCTTTATTTATAAGAACAAATCAAGGGTCCATTTCCCCCTCCACCTTTTCTTTGAATTCTGATATTCAAAATATAATTTTCTTAATGTAAGATTAGGATTAGGTAATTTTGTCGATGATTTTATGGGGATTTATTTATCTTAGATTGTTTTGATGTTGTTACTTGTTAGCTAAAATTCCGTCCCCAAGTAGCTGTTAAAAGGATAATTCAGGAGCATCTCCAAAAAGTTAGATAAATAATTCCAATAGAATAAAACTCTTTAAATTAATCAGTGTATGTACATATAGTAGTAATATGAGAAGATAATGTCTCTTTCTCTCCCACACAGTAATATGGAAGAGTTGAGTTGAAATCAAATTGAGCTGCATCCATTTCATCAAACAAGAGAATTAGAGATTGTGAAGAGAGAATTTAGAAGATGTTGCAAAAAATTGAAGGAGTTGTCAAAAATGTAAGTGAAAGTTAATTGCTATTTATAGAGGGAAACAAAAAGAGAGAAATTGAAAAAATAAAATAAAATAGAGGGCTAAAATAATAGTTTTGCCTTCTTTGATTCACTCCATATACTATCAAATTTCATACAATCTTTGAAAGTAGCATTAAGCAAATGGCAGCAAATCTTAAAAAAAAAAACAATAATAAAGGGACCAAACAATGTAGGTAATTGCTCTAGTGCAGTTTTAAGTAGGTGCAATTGTACTCATGGGATGAACACAACCGTTGCAACACTTAGAGTGAGCCCAGCACACAAGATTATTAAACTCTCATAAACTCTTATTTGTAAGTCACTTTAGAATCCTAAGTGTTACATATTTGTAAAAGTTTGAGTCGAGATTTTACAATTCAAGTTTATCTAACCTCATAATTAAAAACTCATAATTAAAAGTTGAATGAGTTTAAATAAGCCTCGAGTTTCATAACCTTGACACCACGTGAGATGCTATGTAGACATTTTTTGGGAAGATGACTTTTTAAATTACTTTGCTTTTGCTTCCAAGTCGAATTTTGCGGTTCAAACATATGTATACAATAGAAAGTGGTCAAGATAACAATATACATAATTCCACAATAGATTTCACCACAATCACTTTCTTTTCTTTTCCTCTTTATCTCTTTCAAGTGTAACAGGTGCTGCTGGTATGCTAAACCACCATTCTCTCAACCTCCTTGTCCATCTCTCTGTGCTAGCTTTCCGCAGCGGCGAATACCTTGTAAATGTCTCCAAGAACACCACCAGAACTAAGTATTTACATGGTAAGAGAGCCAGAACCAATGCTGCTGAAAGAAGAGCAAAAACCAGCTTCTCTGTGGCCTGATTTATCACATTAAGGGACAGAGTAGTATTATAACTTGTGCATCACAAGTTTTTGGGTGCGTTTGGTTTCAAAGCACCGTTCAGTTTTCAATTTTCATTTTCCTATTTTCAGGATTTTGTGAAGGAAATAGTGAAAACTGAAAACTAGATTTTGTAGTTTTCAATGTTTTGTTCATAAAATCAAGAAAAACAAGAAAATTATCTAAACGAAAAGTGAAAACTATTTTCTACAACGAAGGACATCCTTAGCAATTGATATTGAATAAACTTATCAAATAATTTTCTAAGTAGTGGATTCAGGCTTCTTTTCAAGGCAAAAGCAGAAATCAGCAACGAGGAATGAGAGAAAACCTGAGGGAAAATGGAGAGCAACAAGCCGCGGAACTTGAGCAAAATTATGTTACTATCCTGTATGAACTGCTCAGCTTGAGTGACAGCATTCTGAACAGCCAAAAGCTGTTCCATTGTATTCATTGGTGGAGGGGCTATC
Organism: Aeschynomene evenia; assembly: GCA_013621005.1. Lineage (NCBI taxonomy): Eukaryota > Viridiplantae > Streptophyta > Magnoliopsida > Fabales > Fabaceae > Aeschynomene > Aeschynomene evenia. The sequence continues at coordinate 33,766,924 of CM024267.1, forward strand.
ACTTTAACTTCAGCAACAGGCTTACCTTGGCTGAAACATCTTGTAATTATCATAAAAGCTGCAAATAACACAAGCACCAGTGCCACTGCATAGCCGACCCAACCTCTGCAGTGACCGGATGATAAAAAGTTATCAAAATAAAGGCAAATCTACCATTACAATTAGCACAAGAAAATGTTAAAAGAAAGAACTCAAAGGTCTCTCGTATTTCTATGCTTTTTCTCATGTTAAAATTCCTATTTACAAAATGTACTCTATTAATAAAATAGTAAATAAAAATCGTGTTCTAAAGATGACTCCTGAGCCTGTTGTCTGTGAAAGTTTTACCTCAAGATGATGTAACTGAAGAACAAAACAAACCCAAAAGACTTCCATGGATCATCCCAATATGTCAAAGATTGAAGAGACTTCCCAAGTTCAAGTAGCGGAAAAAGTAACTCCTGAAGCGATGTACATAATGAGTAACATAGTCAAAAGAGGATAAATCAAGGAAGCCAGCTTAGTATTGTGTATTTGAATTAAGTAGGATCTCTTAACCCAAACAACAACAACAACAACAAGCTTTATCCCAGTCGGATACATGGATCAAAAGACGTCATTATGCGCTGTCATGAATCATGCCAGGGCACTATCCAAATTAATCTCTACAAGTAAATTTGTATAGTCTACTATTTGGCTTCATTTCGTTTATTATCAAGTTATTTAAGAAAAGGAGAAACAATTGTGCATTGCAAAACATGCAAATTATATAACCTACTCAAGCGCTTGCACATGTTCATGTATGTTCCTGCCAAGAGTAACTATCATTGCAGTCCAATCCATCTATACTAAGATGCAGTACCCTTTTTCTCGGTAATATTCATCATCAACACTATTGAGAAAAGAAAGACTACAAAAGCTTGACCAAATGGTAGATGAGGGAGATAGACTAGTACCTTCATGACAGCCAAATTAGTATCAATTCCATCAACTTTAACACCGTCAACTGTAGCTTGCGCAGATACAACCTTTTTATAGTTGTTCTTAGATTCTTTAACTGCTATTTCCAATGGAGTCATTGCTCCGACTGATATTTCACCCACAGCAATTGTGCGCTCATTTGAGTTGTTTGAACTTGTTCCAAACACAAATCCTAAATTGGAAACCATATCCAATGCTGAGATAGAATACATTCCACTTACAGCCTTGAAATCATTCTCGCGATCTGGCTCCCTTAGGCTTGACATATTTGCAAGGGTTTCTAATATCAAGTCTCCACCGGGAAGCTGCTCACAGAAATTAAACATGAGAAGGGCATCATACGGTATAGGGATTGCAGAGCTAATATCTTGAATGGCTTGTAAACGCAAAATTCCTAATACAGCCTTCCAAAGTGCTTCATCCCGCGCAACCCCTTTGATATTGTACTTGCGTATGAATTTGTGAACATTAAGAATCTCTGTGATGATAGCAAGCCAATAATCACGACGAGCATGACCTTTAAGCTCTGGAAATTCTAATACAATGGGTTCCGATCTACAAGAGAAATATTTTTAAAAGTTGATAGCAAGTCAATATACCGAGCTTCAATAGTTATCCAGTATCGATAAAAATAATTTCTGCAACTACTCACAAGGATACTGAGCTATAGAAGACTGCTTTGTCAAAGAGTCTAGTACCCCATGGTCCAGTCAACTCAGGTTTAACAACTTGTTTTAGATCATCTGATAAATCATATATTTTTGGTTTGTCATATGATACAACTCGAAGTGCTTCAAAATAAAGTGCATGATCTGTCAGGACTAACCTTCCTGCATAAATGCCACAAAGAAGAGTCACCAATGACCTTTAGAAAAGAAAGGAAATAGTTCGTACTTTTGCTTTATCAGCAAGTCTATAAATGTATATTTTCTTTTTCATGCACTCACCAGGCCAGGTAGATATTCCTACATGCTCGAGAACTGGCTGTGTGGTTACAGTTCCATCAAGCTCAAGAATCTTTTCACCTCTAGAAGATCTTATAGCAGAAAGAAGAGATGATTCTGAATTGCTCTTCATTTTTCTTATTGCTCTGTAAAATTACAAAAGCAAAACAAAATAAAATATTAAAGAATCTTTTTCGGTCCGTACAGACTGTGTTGGATTAGAAGCTGAAGCCTATCTAACAAATAAAGAATCAGATTCCCATTTAAATTATGAATAGAGGCAAGTACAAACAAAAGCTCTATGGAAATTATTACCAACCATAAACGCTAAAATATATGAGAATGTATCCGCCTCATTCTGTACTTAATATTGTCAAATTTTGATCAGCCAGGAAAGCAAGAGTTTATTTCAAGGTAAAGATTGTTTACCTTTCAAGGCCACCGAGGTACTTGTCATAGATGGGAAATTGAAGGCGACCCCCACTTGATGAACTCAGAACCTCAAAAAGATTTTCACTAATGACGACATTGGCAATGATAGGAATTGCAGGAGCTATTCGACAAAAAGCTTCTAAACCAACGGACATGTCCTCATCAACCTTCTAGAAAATTTGAGGCCCATCAATATTAAGAAGGACCAGAGTACTAAAACAGCACAGACAAACCTATAGTATATGTACAATACAAGGGTGTAGATAATTAGGCGTATTTAATAAGTTATATGTATATTTGATAATGGCCACAACAATAGAAACTACCAAAATATCAAGTTCAGAGATATACTTTGTGTTCACCCATAGATATGAACAGAAATGATTAGCATTAACAGAAAACATATAGTTCTTTTCAGAATAATCTAGCTATTTATAGCTTATACCATATATCACGTCTATTGTATAGCATGCCCACCAACCAAACCAACAAAAAGGCATTATGAAAGATAAGTTTCTATATATAATTTCAGAAATGTTTCCTGGTAACTCTGAATATATTTTCAATAAATAAACACGACTCCAAGAAAAATCTCATTGATAGTCAGAGAAACATACATTGATTAAAGGTTGGCTGGCAGCAGCTGGGGCCTCCCAAGCTATCATCATGTCATATGTCAAGCGTCTAAATGACTTATCAAAGAGATGACCAGTCATTTGTGTTGAAACGGAAAGTGCTTTGAAACAGCAGTATTCCAATAAGTTCCTTGCATATCGTGATGGATGCTTTATAGAGTCAGAAGCCTCTTGGTTGAAGTTCTCCTGAAGCTCACTTGAAGATATTTTAAGGATTCTGCATTATTTGGTTTTTTGTTAGACAAACAAATATGAAGGGTCCAGGGCTACCTCATTTAAGCTAGATCCAAGGAGGGTCAAAGTTTGATAGCTCAATGACAATGAAGCAATAATTTAAACCACACTAGCTAAAATGAAATTCACTTACTTTGAACATCTACGAACAACTAGGTTTGCAACCGGAGAGAGCTCCAGTATATAATTCCTCCCAGCAGAAGGAGAATTTTCCATCTCCTCAAACTCATCATCAAAGTAGCTCTTCTTACCTAGCAACCATTTAAATGATCCTTCCTTTACAAGACCTTCTAGCATATTTCTGGTTTTGCTAGTTACAGCCATCTGTTTTTCTCCCCGCTTGTTTATCAAGTGAAATATAAGATACCCAATATCCAGTTCTTATCGAAGTTCTTGCATTCACTGAAACATAAATATTGGCAGCAAAAAAAATCACACCAAGATAAATCCTCAAACCGAGAAAAGTGAAACTCCTAATCATAATAGGGCTCAACACATCAACAGTTCTACAAAGTTTTAGGGTCTTAGGCTCTTAGCAAAGTGACAGTAAGTCATAAAATCACAAAGCAAACATGCCAAGATCACCAAAAAGAGAGTCTTAAACTGTTTCAATCTCAAATACCACAAACACACACACACACACAATATCATGCTCCCACTTGCCAAAACCCCCCCACTAACCCTCACCCTGATCCCAATTTAATGCAAGGAAATTCGATACGATAAACAAGCATAGGAATTGAATATGCACAATGACCCAACCAAACCCAGATGGACCCACCTTTAAATTCAGATGAAAAATCTTACCTTTGGCAAATGGGGTTTCTCAAAATCGTGAGATTTTTGCAGGGAACCGAACACCGATCTCAAAGGGCGAAGAAAGGATTAATTCTGAACTAACCCATTTCGACGAAGAGAGAAGAAACTGGTGGGAGAACAACATAAACCGACAATTGGTTGAGTGATGCTAGAGACATGTAAAAGTAGAAATAATATCAGAAAAAGAGTTTAGATTAAGGATCATAAAAGACAGAGAAAGAGAGTGTGTTTCAGAGTTATTGGTGTTGGATAAACATGAAAAGATACTAGAGAGAGAAAAGGGAAAATTAGAGACTTCGCTTTCTGAAAGCACAAGTATTAGAGATAATCTTCTTCTCTTACCTTATTTGCTTGCAGGGGTAGGTAGAATTAGAAGCTCGCGGGTGCACCCAATTGAATACCGTGTGCCGTGCGCTTCTTCTCTGTGATTGATTCCTACTATTGGCATGTTAAGCATTTATTTCATTTTTTTTTCCTTTGTAATTTTCTTTCTAGCTTTATTCAAAAAATAAAACAAATAAATTGTGTTTGTTTTGTCTTTCTAGGATAGGATGAACTGGATAGAATATTTTTTAGTGATATAGAAATTACAAAAAGTTTGTGTATATTTTATACTTTTTAATAATTGGAACTAAAAAAATAAAAATTCAACAAATTATATTAATTTTTTTTGGTAATAACAAATTATATTAATTTAAATATGATATAAAAATTTTATCTTTTAATTTTCATTTACCAATTACCATATATATATATATATATATATATATATATATATATATATTCAACAAATTTAAGCTTCATTACAATTTGGTGCCTTTCGTGTTTTTTTCTCTTTAGCTTATGTTATCTTTTTTTTTCTTTGAATATGACTTTGTGCTCTTTAATATTTATAATAAAAGTGATACAACTTACAATAGTGAAGAATTAGCTAAGTATGTAATAGGCTATTACATATGATTCAATTTTCAAAAGAATAATAGAATCATAATTGATTTTTTTTATTTGATCAATTTCATTGGTTTGTATAGGGTAATTAAGAACTTTTTTACCACCAAAAAGTAATCGCATTAATACCTACCAAAAAAAAGTAATCACTAGAAAATTTATCTCTACTTTTACCCTTAAACCAAATATATCCTCCATGGAATATCTAGAGTATTTCTTAAAGATCACTCAATCTATGTCATTAACTGTCCCTCCACTACAATTTTTGTGCAGCCAAATTTATTAGGTTATATTTTATGTAGTGGACCAAGCAGCAACCTTATCATGCCTAATCAGATTCAATGAAAGCTGAGTAAACTCGTTTTCTTCATTTTATCTTATTTTTTATTTTCCTTTTTGGGTCATAAAATTATATGGGCTCAAGTTCTAACATTGGGCTTCAAAATGTCACTTCTTTAGTTTCCATAAAAAATCATTATGGGCCATTTAATTTAACCTATTGGTTTGTATAAAAAAAAAGTAGGAGTTGCAAAACCATATTAGTTTTGCAATGTCATAGAAATGTAGACCAAAAAACAAAATCAGTCATGGAAATTGAAATTTCATCTCCAAAATTTATTAAAGGTTGAATAAAGGATGCAAGGTTTGATGTATTCTGAGTCTGAGTTGTTGTCATCATCACTTGTATCACAGATTAGAAACAAAATGACATGGAGAAAAAAACAGGGAACCTTAATTAGAATTTAGAAAAAAACTCACACAAACAATTAAATAAGACACCATAATTAAGAGTAGGTTAGGGATGACTTGAATAAATAATTATGAACAAGCAATCTCATCAAAGAATATCAATTTAGACATGAACCTTATCCTTCCATAACAAAAATAATAAATCACTGCTGATGAGCACAGATTTAATAGATCACATATTTTACAATTAATTAATTAGGAATACTATCTTGTGAAACAATAACTATTTGATCGATGCCATTTTATTGATATTCATTTTTTTAAACAAAAATTAAGACAAATAAGTTATAAATAAACAATCATATTTCACAACAGTTAGATATTGATAAAAAACTATCTTATATAAAAATTTATTGATGAGTAATGTAATTATGTCATCAAGTTCTTATATTTCCTAATATAGTTTGTAAAACAGTCTCTATTCTTGCCCCTTTTATGTTCTTAAAAAAAAACTAAAAAGATAACTAAAGTCATGATGTTGCCCAGCATCTTAAAAAATATTTAATTATAAAAGTAATGAATCAAATCATGCTTCAATAAATGATTACTAATTAATTATGTTATTGATCAATTCATTTAGTCCAAATCTATTATTAGCTATATATAATAATATCTTATTATTATATGATTATATGTACTGCACACATACCATGTACTAAAATGAAAATCCAGGGGCAAAACAAGAGCTGTACAAATGGTGGCTTATGTCAAGAAAACTATGAACAAGAAATCAAATGGCAGATAACAAATTAAGAAAGCCTCAGCCATGAATAGAGACATTATCCATCTTAATTTTGGCAAAAAACCAAAAACCCTTCCAAGTCAACAAAAGCACTTGACCATAAATAATAGTATGTGGAGCCAAGGAAGAGTAATGAGCATGTTGCTTTAATTTTGAGAAGATAACAACAAAATGAGGGTAACATAGTGATACAACAACAATTCTAGAGTCATGAACTTTCTTTTCAATCTTAATAATTTCAAATACCATACAAACAGATACTTATGGGTTTTGCTTCCAATTTGGCCTAATTTTGGTGGGGTATTGCACCTGACCAGCTAACAACTTCCCACCACTTTGTTTGTATTACCTTCACAAAATTGATAATGAGATCATGTATGTGCTTGGACCCGGGTCCTTGAACTTGCCCATCTTATAATAATATCTACACTTCTCTCCAACCACTACCTCCTATCATTTGTCCCCAAATCTTAATCCATTTTTGGGAATATATTATAAACAAAATTATACTTTTGGCGATCTAATTTTACAGTTGAATAACGTTTCAAACTCAATCACCTATTTAAATTTGAAGGAGACTTCTCTTAAATTTAAGAATGATTTATTTTTTTTATCATTAAATTAATTTAGATATCAAAATTATATATGTTAAAGTGAGTTATCGTTAGATTAGCTGATCGTATATGATATAAGAAGTATCTTTCAAGATCAAGTTAACCTTTAAGACTCATTAGGTCCATATTCCTCTTCCTTATTGATGCATGCTTGCTCTAAGAGACAAGGAAAATCAATGGTCAAAAGTGAGGTCAAATATAAAGAGAAGGAGTAGAGAAGGGCAAAAGTGGCTTTGAAAGGGTTCACAAGTTCTTATCATTTTGCTTCGGGGAGTTGAGAACCCACATTGCCCATCATCTTTTGAGCATTGTGTGGCCCATTTAAGGTGTCTTCATTCCTTCTCTCCCTCCCAATTTTCATGGATGCAATGCATCTAACCCTACTTCCCTTTTCACTAAACAATGACAACAAATAAATATATGCCAATAATCTTATGAATATTTTCTCCCCTCAATCATTCACTTCAATGAATTGGCAACATCCACAAGATTTTATGGACTAATTAATCGCTTTAAGTGGGGTTCCATTGGATATTGTTTCACTTGGATTTTGGTTTGTGGTGGTTTCTCATATTACTAGAATTTGTGGCACTCACACCTCATTCAAAATTTAAAACTGCTAAGTTGGATTAGCTCTTTCCTTAATCTTTTTTTGGTAATAAGCTGTTTCCTCCCATATGAGATTTATAAACAGGTAATTCTTGTTGTATATCGAAAATACATCCAACGAATATTCAACGTGTACTATATATGTCATACGTAATGTGTGTTATATGTAATGTGTTATACTTATAACACACATTACGTATAACATATAGCACACATTGAATGTATTTTCGATGTACAACAATAAACATTGCTGATTTATAAACCACTAGTGTAAAAAAATAAAATAAAACCTTGTGTCACTTGATTGAAAACATATGTAAATTAGTTTTTTTTTTTTTCCAAATCATTGATTTCCTCTCCTTATTAAAGGCAATTAAGTCAATTATACTCCAATAAAATAGAATCATTAGAACAATAAAAAGTTTTATTTTTAAATTTTAATACATATGCATGTATGTCCTCATAACTCGAATTCGAGACATTAATTAATAAGTAGTAGAATAGCAATATAGAAATTAATTAAATCTTATGATATGTTGTTCAATTAAAATGTTTAAAATATATAACATAATTTGGAATATGATTAGGCATATACATACCCAAAGGATGGGAAACATACACCTTCATTAATAAGAAAACAAAACCTTATATTGTTGTGCGGTGGGTCCAACAAGACATGGGTACCTCCTAGTTGATCGATGATGGCAACAATTCACTCCGACTCTTAGTAGAACAAACACAATCACATGAATAAATGTATATAATATATATATATTGTAATAGTAAAATTTGCCAAAAATTGAAGAATAAATTTTGGAATTTGTTAAGATTTTTCAATCCTTCAACTTATTAGAAGAGTCTCGATATTCAGATTGACAAGAGAAAGGTGGACATGAATGACAGTTGACAAAGGAGCTATACAGTACCTTTTATTCAAATGCTCAAATTTGAAAGCAAAGAGATACACTTTGGAAAACCCGGGGGAGTGTGGTTGAGTGGTAGGGGCTCATCCTCCCTTAACCAAGTGTCGAGGGTTCGATCCTCGTCTTGGGTATGGAAAAACTTTAAAACTCCGGGCCAGTTGTCCCACCCTTTGAGGTGCCTACAAGCCAACGAGGGATTAGTCACTGTGGTCGACAGTGGATACCCCGGTCGTACAGAGAAAAAAAGAGATACACTTTGGTTGGAGTGTAGTGTTTGGTGTTACTAAAATCACTGTTAACCCAATTTTGTTTGTTGAACTAAAGGGAGACAGGTGAACAGAAAAAAAAAATTTTAAATGATCAACTTATTAAATTCAATAATTTTTAGGATGACGAGTGTGTGGATCCATGACAAATAATTTATCAGAGTAATAACATTGTGTTTGGTAACAGAAGCATTAGACATAAAACACTGGATTGAAACAGAGACATTATATCTCAGTGTCTTTGTGCCTAATATTTTTTATTTTTTAAAATTATAAATCTTGAAGTAAAAATATATCAAGTACCAGCAGGCTGGTACATAAATGAAAAAGCTTGATAACAAGCTATACTGTTATATGTATGTTAATCTTACGTACAAAAAAGTATATACAAATATTATTACTCTTATCATAATAACATTTGAATTTTCAATTTAAGATTTTTTTATTTTTTAGTTTTCAAAACATATCAGCTATATTGCAAACTGTTAGCAAGTATAATAATGGCCACCTCTTTTAGTGCCATATACTTTGAAACTTTTAGAAATGGCCGATCCAAACTTTTTTCATCTATTTGGTGTGAACCTATAATCCTATATAGGATAAAAGTTTAGTTTATATGTAGAGTCCTTAGTTGAAAGTGATCTATTGTAAAGGTAGGTTTTAGAAATTACTTATGTGATATAAAGATTTTATAAGTGTAATTTGCAATTTCATATAATTCTTGTGCAAAAATAGCATAATAGTTATAGATTTAGAAACCATATATGTAAGCATAAGCCGAACAACTTAAACAAACTTTTTATAGACTCAAACTTACATGTTTTATTCTCAAATTTTTATAAGTTTAACTGTGATCTACCGTCAATTTAAAATAGTTTTACATTGACGTCTAATCATGTGATACCACATCAGTAAAATGTAGTATTTTTAAGATAGTAAATTCAAATATCAAATTTATTTACTTACGTAATAGTATATGATTGAACGTCAGTATGAAATTGTTTGGATCACAATTAAACTCAATTTTTACATGCAGAGTGAATTTATTTCCCATTGGTTGTTTGCTTAACTAGCTTTAAGTTCAAGTTACTATAGGCTCATACACACACACAAATATATTAACAAAACCCTTTTGTTGTACTTGTATTATTATTATTTTTTCTTTTTCTTTTGTGATATTCATGATTATATAGTTAGATCTACAATTTGCAACCACACCATTCCAATCAAGTTCCAAAAAAATCTATGAAGCATAGGCTTTTATTCACATCCATTTTGTTTTTTACACATATATGAGTAGGGATTATACAAGGCAAGAATATTGTCCACTTGTGCATGTATATATAGCATGGAGTGGAAACAAATTGATCAACTTTTTATAATTAGCTAGTAAGTACAAGAGAGAAAATGAAGTGTGTCTTCATATAGTTCTTGTATATATATATTTTGTGAGAGTTGAAACATCCAAAAGTGTAGTCAAAGTGGCCAACTTGGTTGATAGCAAGAAGCTCCTCCACTCCCTTCTCTCCCATACTTGGCTAACTCTTTTGCATTGGATGCCCTTGCTCTCTACAACAAAACAAATTTAATAATTAATTAATTAAATAATATAAAATAATTCTTCTACCCTTATCATCAACTCTCAGTTAATAATTAAATGATTTGATTTGAATGATACAGTTATCCAATCATGTGATATTATATTAGCTGATTAACTTTGAGTTACTTTATTTTAACAAAAAGATACATTTTCCTTTCAATACATACCTGCATTGTTTCTAAATCATCTGTCTCTGAATTGAAGTCATAAAAGGTACTTGCTGCAGTAAGCTTCAAAGAAAGGAACTGCAAAGTAAAGCCAAATGAAATAACTTGATAAGGATATATATATATATATATAATAATAATGTTAAAATTTAAAAATTATCTTTGCTTAGAAAAAAGTGAATGCTATTCTGTCCTTTTGATCAGTGATCACATACCTCTACTTGATTCTGCAAAGACTGGACATAGTTAATGATTTCATCCAACATTACTGCCATACCCATAGTCTGCTGCAACATTATTAATGAAAATGATGAACATATAATATAAGAATGATGCTTGTGAAGATATATTTACAAAAACAAATAAATTTTCTAAAGGGTAATGTCTTTAGTCTTTACCTTGTAACATCCTGGGACAATGTTCTGTAAACACTTCAATTTTTCATTGATTTTCCCTCTTCTGACCTGAATAGTAACAATGAAAATGATAGGCATGTTATAATTCTAATCCATATTGATCAAAGAGGAAAATTAGAAAATTAAATTAGCTAAATATATACCCTTTCTGCTATGCTGTGACTATCAGTGGCTTGACCTCTCCTTGCTCTGACATGAACAACTTCCTTTGGTTTTCTCTCATCTTCTGTTACATTGCTTTTCACTCTCTTGCCTCTTCCAAAGCCCTGAAAAATAATATTCAAAGAAAATTAAAGATAACATAACATAACAGAGCAATTTGTGATGTCTTGGGAAATTATTGGTAGAAAGAAGAAACTTACATTTTTTGTCCTGCTTCCATTATCAGAAGATGCAGGGGTTGAGTTTGCTGAGCTAGTAGTTGCTGGAACAACAACATCCATTGTTATTGCTTTCCTCTTTTTACCTTCATGGATTTCACTACTATTCTCTGCCTGATGAAAATTAGGAACAATAGTGGATGAAGAAACTGGAACTTCATAGACATCATGGACAAGACTTTGAAAAGCACTTTGTTCCAAGTTTGCTTGAAACTCAGAGGCAAAGAAAGTGTCAGATGACAAAGGAGGCATGTTGACATGTGTGTTGTTCATTCCTATGAACTGATTTATGAGTTCCATGCTTGGATCAATATTATTATCTAAGAAAGGAAAAGATGATAATGGTCTGAAATTATGCAAATCTTCAGTGAATTGAGCCATAATAATAATATAATATGATATTCTGTTTCTTTTGATTTCTGAGGTGAGTTTAAGTGGTATCTGGATAATGTGTGTTTACACTCCAATTTATAGTGTGGGATTGAATTGCTTTTGGCAGCTGCAATATTGAATGAACAGGAGCGTTCTGAGGTGGCCACGTGGCATCTCAAACTTTTGTGGTTTTATGTTCCCTTGGGTGGGCTCCATCTACAGGGGAAAATAGTAGCACTCCCTATTTTTGGACCTTTTAATTTTAGATGCCCTATCTAATTTTTTAGCTGTAGTGGGAAAAGTGCACCTGTTTTAGTGGGGAACTAGAACTATAGTCTAGTCTAGGTGCAAACTCTTCCAAAAATAAATATATAAATATATATATATATATGAGTTTTCCTACTTCTTATTATATCTGTGTTTAGAAAAAAAAAATGTTTGTTTTGGTACTTCCAATAATTAGATAGTACCAATACATATCATTACGTGGCACATTCTGATTGGGAATAATAGGTGATGACTAGGCGCTGATATAGATAATACAATCAATCAGAATGTGTCACGTAATAATATGTATGAGAACTATCTAATTATTGGAAGTGCCCATTAAACTAGGATATTCACTGTGTAGGATTAATTTCATGAAACATATTTTCCACCACTCCCTTATAAGCCCCTAGGCACTCCCCTAGCTCTATGGAGCAGAGAATGTCTCTTATTTCTGAAGCTATAAGGCTAGCTTTGGATACCAAGATAGACTTAAGATAGGGATGGAGACATTAGACTTATAAAATATTGTCTGATTTTTTGTTCTTTCAAATAGTATTGGAGATGGAAAAATAGAAATATTTTACTATAACATGTCTATATAGAATTCATAATTACTTTCATATTCTTATATTTAAGTGGTATGATGCATTGACAGTTCGATACTATTAGAGATCTAAAATTAATTTTAAATTGAGATTTTTTAAATTAAATAGTAAAATAATATTGAATTTATTATATTTTTATTTAATATTTATCTTTCATATTTTTATGATATAAAATAATTTATTAAATTATATTATAATAGATTTCATTAAATAATTCTTTTTGATTAATTGATAATATAGTTAGTTCACTTAATCTTTGTTGAGACATTGTGGATTTTAAATAAAATTTTATTAATTTTTTATTTTGAAAAAAAAATTCCAGAATATTTTAAAACAACGTTAGAACAAAAAAAATATAAATAATATTTATAACTCATCGTATCAAAATAAAAGAAATTTCATATCACTTGCCAGTTGTCACTATAAGACTTGGTAACAATATGTATAATTTGAGTTTTAGCACAAAGAGAAGGAGAGAAAAGAGAGTTATAGAGGACTTATGATATTCATTTACTTCTAAAATGGTTTTGGATATTCATTACTTTTGTTCAATCGAAATCATGTCTTACATTTCAATTTTTCTTTTCTCACTTAAATTAAAGCTTCTATTAATTTATGTATATTTTGGATTATAAATGCTAGAGTATTTTGGTATTTTACATTTTGTTAGACTTTGCCTATATAAAGATTTGATGTATGTTGTATTTTGAATCATTCACTCAATATACAAAATTAATTCTCTCTCAAATCTATTCTTGATACAATGAGTTTCAACAACTAAAAAAAATTATTCACAACTTCAATTTTTTATATAATTAAAAAATTTGAAAACTATAAATTTTTTTAGAAAATGCTCTTTTAACTTCTACAAAAAAGTTAAAAACATTTTTTAAATTCTAATCATTTTTTGAAGGAAATTGAAAAACTCAAACAATCGCATTCTTAATCTTCTTTTGATTTTAGTCAATGGTAGTCAAAGTTTTTGTCCTCTTCTCCAAAATTATATGCATCTTTTTCCTTTCCTATTTCTCTATGCGAAATCCGTTACAACCCAAAAAAAATTGCACCTATCAAATTGGTTGGTATTAGCTACATCATTAACACAGTATTAGTAAACGTGTGATAATAGTAGCCATAAAACAGTGTGTCTTAGATTGTCACTTTCATTTTTGGCCACCCATTACAAACAAACCATTTCACTATTCAATCATCTTTCCTCCAATTTCATCTTCTTTATATAGTTTAATTTGTCCATACATTATTTGAGGCCACATTAGCATTGTGCTTTATATTGAATAATACTATGAACCTTACTTCCTTCCACACCCTCCAAAAAAAGCATTAGTTATGTGTTGAAAACATAGTTTCATTTTCATACATAATTGAACATGAATGAAAGCGAAAAAAGATGATCATGATGTTTCTTAGCGAGCAAGTTGGTATATAAACATGTTCAAGGTCAAGACTATGATATACTATTTTAGTTGTGGTGTATATTACGCTTTTGTCACTTAACCACATCTATAAAGTGTGGCTAAATGCATCCATAATGATTTTGTTCACATTTTTTAATTAACCTTTAGCAATCCATGCATGGTGTATGGCACACTAAATGCACCATAACTAAGTAGGTGTACCATAGACAAAACCTATGTTCAACCCTTTCAATATGACTACTGTTTTTGCCACACATTCATTCCCATTGTTTGCTCACACTTGCCTCATGATTTGGACCGATATTAGAGGGAATGAATGAACCAAACTTTATGACATGTGGGGTGTGTCATGTGTGTTTGGCACAAGGCAGTTCATTCAATTCTCATAAAGTGTTACATTCCAAAGTCTCATAGTCTAAACAAAATAATATGGGCATTGTAAAGTAGTACTAGTTACCCTATATACATACATACCCAAGTGTAGCCTTACCCTAATTTTTATTTTGTCCCAAAGAAACTACATACTAGTATATGAATCTTATTATACTCGACTAAAGTCCTTAAAAAATACGAAAATGATTGGCGTACATCAGCATTTCATCCATCAAGTATCCATCAGAGATTATTACCATTAAAGAGTGAGACATATGTGTGCAGATTTGATTTTTTTTAAATGGTGGACCCACAAATCACATAATGCTTGATGGAAAGTTGATGAATGTGTGCTTGATGTACATGTAATACTGTTGAAGATCAAGATATCTGCTATATATATCTTAACTAACTAATGAGTCTTGGACGACTAAGGAGGATATCGATTGAACATTTGTTTGTAGCCATTGATGAGGGCTCACATGTATATAGACAAACCAGAGAACTTTGAGACAACATGTCCGATGCTATAGTAACACCATATATATTATTACCCTTTTGCAAAACCATGGTAGTATAAACTTAGTTTGACAAATGGATATGAGATCGACCTTACTAATAACTTGATGCATGATGACTACAAGTACAAAGAGATTATGGTTGTCATGATTTCAAGCTATTCCCCCAATTGGAAGTGTCTTAGGCTCTTAGCTTCCATGTTAAAAACGTGCGGTAGGGGAATATCGACATTGCCCATGCACTTAATGCATTTAAGCCAATCAAGTTTAATTTCAAGGCTTGAAGGTGGTGTATAAATATAAAAACTAGCCCTACTAGGGTAGGCCGGATTTACCTAACACAATAACTGAATTTGTTTTGACTTTATCATATCTTTCCGAGTTTAATTATATTTTAATTTGTAAGGGAAGAAACAAAAGAAAATACCTCTAATGTAGATTTTAATTAAAGAATTATACTAATAAATCTTTTATACTTTTTCATTCACCTCCAAAATTGAAACATACATGCATATAATTAATAGACACGTATGATTGATGATTCCTTTTATGTAATCGTGATAAATGAGACATATTTTTTTAACAAAAATTATTATGTATGTATAGCATCTATTCTTCAATTTTATTTGTGCTTTTAAAAAATTTGATCCCTTCAAATAAATAAGTATCATATTGTCTCGCTCTACTATAGCCTAGGTAGGGGTGTGGGTTATTTACTTCCCTTAGCTTCTTACAATAAAAACTTATGGTAAGGTTTGTCACATTAGACCAAAAATAGATAATAGGAATATGGGAATATCTCAACCTAGACATGACACAAATTCTTTAGTACAATATGGATCGGAGTTGAACTTTGTTTTCTTTTAAAATAATAGAACGAATTATTAGTACTTTTTATTCATATATATGTATCACTTTTTCATCATATGAAGCCACAACAGTATCACCATATTACTAAAGATAGGATACTACGTGGCTCAATTGCAATCACCCTCAATATACACAAATATGATATCATATCCACCCTAGCTAACCTATCAAGTCCATATATATAGGATTAACTATTTATATTATATTGTTACATTGTCCTTTAAATTAAACTTTATCATAGAACAAATTAAATATTATACAATTATATTTGAATTACATACTTCGATCAACCAAAATGAGTTAATTCACTTAGTCAACTTCTCGTTTATTATATATTATCATAAATTAGGTTTAATATCAGAAATTTCTTATTAATTAATGGATGAACTATTAATATTCCGTAAATTATTTTAAGATAAACTTAGCCTTGAATTGGATCCTTCAATCTAAATTTTTTATTCATTAAAAAAAATATTTGAACTACTACGTAGGAAAGATGACAAATTGAATGACAAGAATCTGGCTACTTGGGCCCAAATGAAGATTTGATATAATGTCCACTTATTTATTATTTGTTTTGAAATAATGTGCCCACTTATTTGTATAACAATGTCCAAATGCATCCTTCATATATATAATCATATCCTCTGTGGCACTGAAAGGAAACATTTTCAAGGGAGAGATTATAGTAATTAAGTGGGGTGCGTATGAATATGATGATGATGAAATCAACTATAAACGGAAAAGAAAAAAGCTTGATCTCTCTATTATATATATATATTGACCATTACTATATATATATTTGATGTGGGGTTCAACTATATAGAATGATTAATAATTAGTAGCTAACACATATATTTAAGACAAGGTTCATTGAATGATTAGGAATTTATTAGGATTTGATGTGGAATATAATGGCCGCAAAGTATTGATTGATACTTAAAACATATTCACACTTGCTTATAATAAGATAGTATCATCGTCTAGTTATTTTATTTTTGTTTTTAATCATTCAATTATAGTTGAACTCACTTCAATTTTCACACCCTACACTTAGTTTTTGACTCGTGAGCAAAATCTAAGGTATTATTTAAATTTGGGCTATATAGATTGCAAATACAGATGAAGAAAGTTTTTTTTTTCGATTAGTAAAAAAAAACATTATATATATGTGAAGTACCTTTACCTGATATATATTTAAGATTGTAATTGTAATCTTTTATTTTTTCCTTTTGCAGTCATATTCTTAAGAAGAAGTAGTGATTATTCTCCTTTTACTATAGTCAAAGGATAATTTCCATACCTATGAGGGAAATTTAAACGCCCCACCCACCATAATTAAGGGAATCAAAGATCGAATCTAATAACTAATCTCTTAAGTCCTTCAAAGCAATAAAGGGGATCAACTCTCTGAATCTAATTGTTTGCTTTATTCACAATTCCTGGAATCAAATCTTGGACATTGCTAAATGAACGGCCTAGCGCTTCAACCCATTATACCAATCAGTAGTTAGTATTTATGATTCTGATTTGGATAAGCATAAATTTTGATTATATAAATTTGCCAAGATAAAATGTCAATTCCACACATAATTAAATAATCAGTCGTATTTATTATATATTAAAAATATATATGTAACTAATATCAAACGTATGATGTGTGTCACACATAAGAAATACATAATGTTTCTTATGTATGACACATAATTCACATTGGATACTAATTAGATTATTTATGTTATACAATAAAAATTATTACATAAATAACTAAAACTCACATTTACTTTAACGATAATCTTCGTGTTAGTTGGATTTCATAAGAACGTAGTCAGTAATTGGATCACCCTATATATTAACCGCAACCGCACCGTAGACATTGAATATTCTAAATAATAAAAAATTGTAAAAAATAATAGCAACAGTATTCTACTATCTATGACTAGTCTTTCACTTCCAAAATAATCATCATCTTCAGAATTCAGGAATATACCATGTTCCTCTTAGAAAGATAACAAGAAGAGAAGTACACAAAGATATTAATTATTGAAAAAAGAAAAAATCCTTAGAAAAATCAAAGCTCAATCTTGATTATTCTTGCATATTGAGTCATATATATTTCATGAGGATCTTGGTGTTGTGAGAGCTAAATTTTACCTGCGCATGCATTCTATTTGTGATACCAATGATTCAGATATGAAACTTTATAGTATTTAATTTGTCAAACACACTAATCACCGATTATCACGCCTTGATGACTTAACCAAGTCATGATATTCATCCTTTAATTTGTGCCGACATTGGCATCATTATCTGAGTGATCACATATTCACATGGTCATTATCCTGATTCTCATCTAATCACAATTAATCTCTCTGCATCATTTCTTTCTTTCCTCTGACTTTTTTTGCAACCAGACACACTGCTTTGCCTACACATTTGCCAATTTCCACAGCACTCTATGTACTTGTTACATGTTTACTACTTGTCACAATCACCAATCTTGCAATTGAATTATTGATCAACATATTGAACACAAGAAAATTACTATTGAGAAAGGAGAATAATTAAAGTACAACACAACCATATAGCAATGACTACTTTTTTCTTTGTTTTTGGTCAGGATCTTGCACTAAAATTGTTCAAGAAACTTTAGAAAATGGATAAGTGGGCTTACAATAGTATATAAATGTTATATAACAAAACAGAAAATGGGCCTCATAAATAACATTACAAGATTTGACCCAAAAACTATGTAGAGACTAACATTAGTGCATTACAATCAAGATGTGAACAAATTGTAATGACTAATACAAGAGGTGAAGAAATTAGGAACGACCAAAAAAAGAAAAAAGAGGTGAACAAATAGTCACAAGGAAAACATAGGCTTCATGACTAACATTACAAGAGGTGAACAAGACATGCTGATTGAGACCTAGGAGGCTAGGATGTTGATTCAAAGTTCTACATTGAAAAGATTGAGGTTTTATATATGTTTTTGTTTTGGTTCATAAATAGAGTTTTTAATTATTTGATTTAGACATTCTATAAGAGTGTGGGTGATTTATTGTATGAGTACGTTTTAGAAATTGCTCATGTAATTATTTGTAAACATGATTTACAACTTCAACCGTTCAAAATGTTCAAAAATTGTGCATTAGTGAAAAAAATTTTAAAGCTTTGTTAGAGTTATAAATGTAGGTACGAAGAATGACCGAATCACTTTAAAGCTTTAGTGTAATGTTTATTTTATGTTATTTATTTTCTCTAATTGTGTTTTGCATCTATGTTGAGAAATGTTGTTTTTCTATTTCTTTTATGATTCTGCTCAACACTACAAACAGAGAAATCTGTTTCTATCTTTGATGATTAAACATACGTTTGACTCAGTCCAAACATAAAAACAAATATGCCTCAAGTAATTAAAATAGGTGTCATGACTAAAATTACAAGAGATGAACAAGTTATTGTTTGTATCTTCTTACAATGTTAGCATGCTCTTGAAGACTTATAAACCGAGAATATGTTTCTCTCTTGATTGGTAAAACTTACTTAAAATATTTGACTCAGATTCAAAACCGAAATTGGCCTTATGATGACTAACACTACAAAGAAGGGCACATTATTGGTTATAGGATATGGCAATTCAAGGTATATTAAATGCTCACCATTATTATAGTTTGATTATCAAGTTATTAAAATTTGGAGTTTTTCTCCCACTCTGTCTTCGGCTGCAATATATACAAGTAATATTGATCATATAATAGAAATATGTCAAACTAGTATTCAACATGTGTCATACGTAACATGAAATGTGTGCTATACGTATAACACACATTTCATGTTATGTATAGCACACGTTAGATACTAGTTAAACGTACTTCTTTCTGTTGTACAACTAACATTATTGAATATATATTTCTACTTGTACAACTTTGTTACTCAACCTGTCTTATCTATCTGATGTCAACTTAATTATTCAATATCCATATCTATGACATATCTAATTGTATACTTTGATATCAATAGATTTGACAAATTAAAATGAAAATGTTATTTTGTATATATGGTTCCATGTTTCTAAGGATTCACATCTCAGCTTATCCAGATACTAATTCAAGAATTCAGATCCATAATACATGTACTAGCTACCCGACATTCTTGTACAATTACCAATAAAAAAAATCTGTGAATCAAATTATTTAACATTAAGCTTCTTGTAAATTCGAAGTTTTTCTTGTACTTGCCTCTACTACCTAGTTTTCAGAGGTTGTTCAAGCTGAATACCATCCACACAAAAAAGAAGGAAGTCATAATTTCTACTCCATTGGAGAGTCAAATGTAGAAGCAGTGAAAGTTCAAAGATGAGAAATTTCTAGAAGTTAAATTAATTGTTTATTTTATTCTATACAACATTATTCTCACCAGTCTTATATATGTATAGACTATAGAATATCATTGGAAACTTTTGGAGAAATGAGAACCACATAGTGAATCTAATCTCAGGTTAAAGAAGAAATCATGTTACAATTGACAACAAATGAATAAAACAAGTGGTTGTGCCGTGCTTGCTCTAAGATTCCTAGCAGTAGTGTTTGTTTCAATGCCGCCCCCCACATTAATAGCAGCACGTTTGAGTATTGTGTTTTGTTCAGTCAATCACGTTTCCTCTTCTCTGTTTTTTTATCTAGATCATGTTCCAACATTTAAGATATTATAGGGATATAAACTCGCGAGACTTTCACGAGTTTAGATAAATTTCAATTGTAAAATCAAACTTGTATGTAAACTCGTTGACTTAATTAAGATTCTAAATTTATAAACTCATAAGAATTTACGAGTTAACTCCAGTATTTAATATTCCTGCAAGCATGAGTTGAAGTCACACATTGATAGATATAGACTAAGTAAAAGTATATCAGATGAGAGGAGCCATAAATTTATTGACTTAAGGTTGTGAGTAAAAATTGCAATAATGCTTCAGGTACAACATAAATGCGTTCAACTTGTATCTATCGTGTGCTATTCATATTACAGGATGTGTGCTATACGTATATCACATATACGTATAGTACACATCCTGTAACATGGATAGCACACGTTGAATATAAGTTGGACGTATTTCTGTTATACGTGTAACAGTAAAAATAATGTGGTATTCGACTCACTTGCCTGCGGTTCACTTCGTCCCTTTATTTATACTAAAAAGATGTCACCATACATCTTGTAAGCTTGAAGCCTTTTTTACATACTTTGCAACAATATTATACTTTTTTTTTTTTCTTTTGAGATACAAATATGAAGTAAATTAAAAACTTCATGTGAGTCTGTTCTTTGACAATTGACAGAAACAACCTAGTCAAGGTCCATGCATCAATTTTTAATAACCTTTGATTCTCCTATGAGCGTATAGGGTGGCTTTAAATGAATATAAATTTATTAGCTTCTGTGTTTAACTCTTCTAGAACGAGTTAAGAATGTAAGATGCCAAGCAATGAACCTATACATACACCTTTCAGTGTTTCCTGTGGAAATGACTATGAAAGGTGAATAATGAAAGCTGTCATATGGAATTTATACAAGCATTGAGCTTTTTGACTTTTACAAAATTATTCACTCAAATATCAACATAATTTACATTGAATATCATATTAATTCCATTATAAATTTAGAATCTTAATAAAATCAAATGTTATGAGATTAAGTAAAAAGAGTTACACTCTATCTAATAACTATAACTTTTAGTTGAATGCTTTATTTACCATATTACATTTTATCCAACATTTAATATAATGACCCTTAGATTCTTTAAGCAAAGTCCATTCGTGCCAATCTACTTGTTAAGTATTGACTCTCACCAAATTTTGATAACTTTACTAATAAAAATGATTGGTGAACAACAAAAATACACATTAACACAGATGATGTGTAATAAATATCAAAGAAATTGTATCAGATAACAAAATACAACTATTAATGTGTATAGGGTGATGTTAAATGAATAATATAAAACCAGCCCAACAAGCCAATAAATGAGATTTTGGGCCATAATTACTCAGCCCATTACAATCTCAATGATTATTTGGGCCAACACCAAAGTCAAAATAGGCTCATTGACTGTATGAGCTGGTTTTTCATTGTCCACTTAGCATTATTGATGTGTATAAGGTATATGCATGACCGTATATATTGCACATCTTGTTACATATAAAATGCACATCCTATATTTTAGGCTGAAAAATCTGATATTTACCTAGTATTACCGATTTATCAATAGCACATACCTACATGCACATTTTACTATTCAATTAAGATAAAAATTATCTAGAACTTTTCAAGTCCCTCATTGGTCCACACCATGTCCAATATTAGATTTGAGTGTGAGTTCACATTTAAGTGCAGTGCAAATTATGTATATATGACAGTTTTCTATTCAATTTTACCAAAATTGTTGCAGTATGTAAGATTCAAACCAAAATAATTGTATATATGTACAATGATAAGACTTTTCAAAATGTGAGTCTTATTTAACTCTGAAAAAGTGAGGGGTATCTATCCTTTAATCAATTTAATGACCAACTCACTTTAGGTAAAATATTGATTCCTCTTTATATATATATCTTGCTTAGGCCAATTTGCTTTTTAACTCTAATTTCTTTCTAGACTCATTTATATATATATATATATATATATGCATGGTGCTATCACCAGTTTTAGTTAGTGTAGAGTAGTGATTCACCATGCATTCTTCTTCTTCTCCTTCAAAGAGTATTAGTTGTTCTAGTGAAGAATATAGTGAACTTAGAAGAGGACCTTGGACTCATGAAGAGGATGATCTGCTCACAAAATCCATTGCTAATCATGGACAAGGTAGATGGAATTTGCTTGCTAACCGTTCAGGTAATCTTAGAAAAAAAGCAAATAAAAATGTTAGCTGATTCAAAATTGTGTACATTTCTTCCAAACCATTTCTTTATGCTAACTCTGATCAGTTTCTTATTTCTTATTCTTTTTCTGAGTTAGGATTAAGAAGAACAGGGAAGAGTTGCAGATTAAGATGGTTAAATTATCTTAGACCAGATGTAAAAAGAGGAAATTTAACTCCAGAAGAACAGCTTTTGATTTTTGAACTTCACTCAAAGTGGGGTAACAGGTGCATATATATTCCATATAGAGAGAATAGTCAATTCAAAAACTATTTATCTTTCAAATGGATTCTAATTTATTGTTCTGTTATATGATTTATTTTAGGTGGTCAAAAATTGCACAACAGTTACCAGGCAGAACAGACAATGAAATCAAGAACTATTGGAGAACTAGGATTCAGAAACAAGTGAAATATCTGAAATCTGACACTGACAAAGCAGGGTTTCATGATATTCTTCTTCAGGGTTTATGGAGGAAAAGGTTTCTTCAGAAAGCAAAAGAATCATCTCCTTCTGCCATTTCAATCCAAAACCAAGAAATTCCATTCCCTCATGATGTTGTGCCTCAATATTCAGTGATTGAGACAACACCAACATCACAAATATCAGATTCTGATGAGCAGAACAATGGTTCATTCAATTCTTCTTTAGAATCAGAAAATATCCCAAATATGCATCAGATTTTGGGATACAGTACTCCTAGTGCTGGTCAATTTCAGGCTTTTGATAACAATTATTTTGGCACCAATGCATATGATAGTTACCATGCACTTAACAATGCCTATGAGATTGATGCCTTCAACATGACTGCTACAGTGGTTGCTGAGAATATGGAATGTCCAATTGGTGATTGCCAAGTGTCAGAAAGCAATTGGCTACACAAGGATCTTGCATGTAGCATGTGGAACATGGATGAATTATGGCAATTTAGGAGCACACAAAAGCAATAACTTAAACAAGAGTTTCTTTTTGAGACAACCAAAACATACACTATCTTCTATTGATACTACTTGTTATTATTAGGTAATTGATCAATTGTTTAATAGCTACCAACAAAATGATATAGAGGAGTGAGAATATATAGTAGTTTTATGTATATAGGTACATTTCTATCTGTTGTTGTTCCACTTTTCTCTGCTATGATAAGTGCAATTTTTGTAATGGATTGTTAAGTTGAGATGAGCCAATATTCAGACACTACTAAGAAATTGAGTGTAAAACCATCACACACATAAACAGACACAGGTTTCATAAACATTTCAGAGTAGTCACTTTGGACACTATGGTAAGAATAATATTCTCAAAAAATGTCAAAATGTAACCGATTTGGATGATGAATAAAAAGGGGTCAATCATAGAATAGAGGATTCAACAGTGAAGAAAGTGAAAAAAATTGCAGAAGACTAAGAAAGGTCTGTAAAACTGTGGTCTGCATAAATAAATTTTCTAAGTATGCTCTCTTTTTTATAGGCATTTCAAAGTCTTCATCCAACCACCAATGAGAATAAATTCTGTATTTTTGACTAAACATTTACCATGTGTCTCCTCCATTTTTTACTAGATGAACAAAAGCTAACAAAAGTGATTTTAATATTCACACCTATATTCCTTTACTTGAGATATCTTATAATTTGAAATGCAATGTATTGGTTTTTCAAATTATTCTTTTGCATAATGTAACAGATGTATGTATGCTTAGTGGAAAGTAGTCAAAGGTTCAGAGATGTATAATATCAGACCAAAATGTAGCAATTTTTTTAGTGAAATGGCAGATTACATTTGATTATGTTCTGATTATATGCTTCTAATTTCCTTGAATTTATGAATAATGAATGAATCATGAATCATAGTCTAAAGAGGAAGAACTGCATCGTTGAGATTCTAAGACTAAATTGAATTGATACCATTGAAAAATATGTTGAATAAATTGACTTGAGACAAGAGGCACAATTGAAATCATACTTCATATTGCTTTGGAATAATATTTTCTTATTAACATAAATTCTGATACGATTTCAAACATAATTTCTTATTCACCAACCAAATATATTTAGTAAATTTTAATCTTTATTTTTTGTGTCTCGATATAGTTGTCAAATGCTATCTTAAAAAATGACATAGTAATGAGATAACTCAAGAATCAAGTTCTAATTATGTTAATTAGTATAAAATATTTGCTCTAATGAGATGATAAATAGTTATAAAAAAATACAAATATATGATATGAATTTTGATGCAACATCACTATAATAAATTATATATATTGCCATATCTTGTTATATGCATTATTTGTGAAAAATAATCATATTAAAAATTAAATATTTATTGACATGAAAGTATATGATTATATTGATAAAAAAGGATAAAAATATTGTAAAAAATAAAATTAATATAGAAATATTTTAGTATTCAAACAAAATATTAGTTTTGCAATAGTGATAATCTAACGGTAAGGATACATTCTAAAATAAGGACTAATATTCGTAGGGTTAATCCAATGGTGAGGATACATCCGACAACATAATTTCTCTCACTGAATCGGAACCGTCCATTTATGCCCAGAGAAAAGCAATCTGAGCCATTCCTATAACCTTTATAATCCAAGTTTAATCCCCGCCTCTAGGGTTTTTACACCGAACAGCGAGCTCTGAGCTACAACTCTCTCTCTCTGCGCTGCGGATCTCTCAGGAGCTTGCATCCACTTGAGGTTAGATATGAACTTGAAACCCGTTTAGCCTTTGATGAGTTCTACGTCATTGTTAGCCAAAATCAGTGCAGAATGGAACGAAAGTTCTCTTTTTTAGGGTTTATCTGCATTTAATAAAGTTTGTATTTTTCATGTCTGATTTTTGTGGTGGAAGCTTGATTGGTGTTACTTCTGTGTTGGGTCTAGTGGAATTATCATTTGCTATTAAAAAAAAATTTTTTTTTCATCCTTCGATTGAGCTTTGGATGAATGCGGTTTTGTTTTGCCTTATATCTGGGAGTGAATGGTTGCCCATTAATCTTGATTTCACTATGATTCCTTTTCATAATACCTATTTCTTTGTACCTAGATGATTATAGTTATAGCCTTGGATTAGCGTATAACGTGAAGCTTAAGCTCATGGTTGAACTTTTAAAACTTGTAAATGAATAGATTGAAGTATTATAAGATTGATGTATGATTAGTGTTGTTATGTCTTGTCAATCCTGCGTATCTGTTAGAACATAGAGTTAATCCTGAACATGATGCGGGACATACTTCACACGACTAGATGTTGAAGTGTGATTAATGTCTTGCCATGACATTGTTCTATTAATATTTTTGTATGATGGTTATCTTATACCATGCTTGTTAGATGTTTACATTGAAATTTAGTTTTTCTAAAATTTACAAACTTTAGTTTCACCAAGTTCTTCTCTGGCTATACAGTTGTGAAGATGTACACTTCAAGGAAGAAAATCCACAAAGACAAGGATGCTGAGCCAACTGAATTTGAGGAGTCTGTTGGACAGGTTCCATTCTGATTATTATTAACATGTTATCTTTGATTGCTGCAGCTTCAAAACTGTTTTTTTGTCAAGTATAAATATTTGTTGTTCAATTGTTGTTGTAGGCATTGTTTGATCTTGAAAACACCAACCAGGAGCTGAAAAGTGATCTGAAAGATTTATACATAAATTCAGCTGTGTAAGAAAGCATATAGTTTGTGTTTTTGTGCAAAGTTACATGATTTCTGTGTATGGCTTATGTATAGCAATTTTCCTGATTCTACAGCCAAATTGATGTCTCTGGGAACCGTAAGGCCGTGGTTATCCATGTCCCCTACAGACTAAGGAAAGGCTTCAAGAAGATTCATGTCAAGCTTGTGAGAGAGCTTGAGAAGAAGTTTAGTGGCAAGGTAAGCAAGTCTAATACTTTTCTTTTGAAAGATGTGTAGATTTATTAGATTTGCTTTATTCTGGATATGCTTCACATCTGTTGAGTATTATTCCTCCTTATAAAGTTTGTGCCCTCTCCTTTGTTAGTTGCTATGTAGTATATTATTTCTTATTTGGAAATGATTGTTCAACCTTACATTTCAATCTAATTGTTCTTTATACTTTGCATAGAATAGCTCTAGACTTCTCGTCATCTGTAGATGTAATTCTGAATTTAAGCAGGCCACTAAGCATTTGCCAGTAATGATGTAATATTGTCAGTCTTGAAAATTTGTTTTGCCCTTTTCCAGTTACTTATTCATAATTTTTGTTTGGTGATGACTCATCTGTTATAT
Source organism: Aeschynomene evenia (assembly GCA_013621005.1). Lineage (NCBI taxonomy): Eukaryota > Viridiplantae > Streptophyta > Magnoliopsida > Fabales > Fabaceae > Aeschynomene > Aeschynomene evenia. The sequence continues at coordinate 33,793,988 of CM024267.1, forward strand.
TTTCTTCAACTTGAACTTGTAGGATGTAGTCTTGATTGCGACCAGGAGGATTGTGAGGCCACCAAAGAAAGGCTCTGCTGTACAACGTCCCCGAAGCCGAACACTTACTGCTGTGCATGAGGCAATGCTGGAAGATATTGTATTGCCAGCTGAGATTGTTGGGAAGCGTGTTAGGTACAGAATTGATGGATCAAAGATCATGAAGGTAAAGCTGTTGCAGCTGATGAACTTTGAACGTTAATTCTCGTGTTCATCTTCAATAAACTCTCAAAAAGTCAAAATAGACTATCTCTAGTTAGCTAAGTTAATGAGAATGCACACAAATTGGAATATAATTTCCCTATGGTTAAACTCGGGTCTTGAAACTCATGATTCATTTATCTAATTTTCAAAATACTGCTAATTTTTCTCATTGAACTGTGTCTTTCTTATGTAGGTTTTCTTGGACCCCAAGGAGAAAAACAACACTGAGTTAAAGCTTGAGACTTTTGCTGCAGTATACAGGAAACTTTCAGGCAAAGATGTTGTGTTTGAGTACCCTCTTGCAGAGGCTTAGGTTCTTCTATGTCAGCTTTTAATTTATCAAGGAATTTCATATGGTGGATGCTGGTTAAAGTTTTGTTCAAGTTGGTTTTCATGCTGGATTTCTTTTAGTATTTTTGAGAAGAACTATTGCCTTGATCATCGGTGTAGGATTTGATATTTTTATTTATAAAATCAAGATGATTCTCTACTTTTATTCTCTAACTAATAGGTGTTTTTTGTTATGGAAATGAAGCTATTTGATTATGTTTTCTAGTAGGATCTATCCCTGACCGATCTTATACTTGGAGTTTCATAGATGGTGAAAATGAAATGGGACTTGGAGTAGTAAGGAGGGAGGGTCTCTGACATTTCACTAAAATTGTGATTTCATTCATTGCCACTCGTCAAACACCATTCAAGCAAACCTTGATTTATTTACCTAAACATTTGCTTATGTTAGAATTAATGGAGGAATTGCATAAATCGTGGACAGAGAACCTTTTGTTTAGTGGTTGTATCTATTTTTGACAAGAAAAAGGAAATATTCTTATCTCTGGCAACATTGTGAGTAACTTTTGTTGCAACTAGTTTCAATGACCTCTGCTTTTCAGAGGATTGGATAGTTTTGTTAGGCAGAAATGGAGACTTTCTTGCAGATTAAAATTGTCATCATAATTATCTTATTCAAACAAAAAAATTATAAATGCGAGTAATTTAATTTTTTCATCCAAATGAAAAATTTTAAAATTAAAAAAATTTACATGATATATTTAGAATTCTTTGCATTTTAAATTCCTCATCAATCTTGAAAATCTACACGTGAATACTGAATATATCATGTAAAATTTTCACGTGAAATGATTTATTCTCTCTTTAAATAGATCTAACAATTCCTTTTTACTTGGTATAAAATCTACATTACAAGAATAGCATAAATAAATAGCTCTAGCTGATTACACTGTACACAATATGAATAATGGTTCTTGTTCATCTCCCTTCATCAAAAGAAGAAGTAGAGATAGAATTTCTAGAATAATCCTCAACATAACTACTACCTCCAGAAGCTTTGGTTCCACTACTACCATTGGTTTTGGTAAAAGCAGAAGTGGTGGTTGTGGTCCAACCTCCTACACGACCATGAATTCCTGGTTTACCTGGTCTCGGCAGAGTGAAAGAGTCACTAGAAAGCATGAGATGAACCGAATTCATGTCAGGTCTATCGCTTATACTTGCTTGACAGCACAATAAACCCAGTTGAATGCACATTGCTGCCTCATCAGCATTGTATTTACCAAGAGTTTGGTCAACTAAATCCATAACCTTCCCTTCCTGATACAGCACCCATGCCTACAAATACAGTGACGGTATTGAAAAGTTTGAAAGAAATAGTAAAACACTATGCTAGATGATTAGTATTGGTTATGGTATGTTCATGTTAGATACCATTCACTACACAATATGATTGCATAAAATACAGGATCTATTGTCCAGTTCACATTAAAAAAAAGGTGGTTTTATGATGCCATGTCAATGCATGACTTTACTCTGATTGTCTGCAAAAGCATACCAATTCATGATTTCAGATGACCAAGGACAAACAGTGTAAAGTAAGACATAAGCTAGATGAAAAATCAACATCAAATGCAATGTTTTCTTAAAGCAACCATTCACATAAGAAAAAAACAAAATGTACGCACCATCAAAGGAAAAGAGTGGTCTAGCCTACGAAACTCCCAAGACTATAGGGAGCCTGTGAAATGGCTATTTCACAACTAGAAGGCATAACCAATTGGTTGACCAAGGCTTACCCTCGAAGAGCTATACAAGTTAACCAGGAAAAGCACTCGTGAAACGAGTACTGTCAATAGAATTTTATTCCCAAAAAGATACCAGTTTAGTTTAGGCACTAACATCTAACTGTCAAAGTGAACATCAAGAACAAGAATCACAACTTGACAGCATATAGCATATTCCCCCTTAAATCGTTTTTCATGCACGTAAAAAATAAACATGTTACAGGTTTGCAGTGATGATCAACTTACATAGTTCAAGAGATCCACCTTTTCTGAACCAACCCGCACATCGCGGTTTTTCCTCCCACTAACTATTTCCAATACCAAGACTCCATAACTGAAAACATCTGTTTTCACAGATAGATATCCACGCAAAGCATATTCCGGAGCCATGTAACCACTACATTCATCAAATATAAAAGGTATAAGGATGCCTACAACAGAATAAGAAGCAACAAGCAGCGAAGAATCTACTCACTGTGTACCAGAAATCCTAAATGTCTGCACATGAGTGTCCTCCCCAGGAAACAGTCTCGCCAAGCCAAAGTCCGAAATCTTTGGATTTAATTTCTCATCCAGCAATATGTTACTAGCTTTGATGTCCCTGTGAATAATTCTTTCTGGGGCCTCTTCGTGCAGGTAGAGAAGCCCTCTTGCCACACCCGTAATTATTTTAAACCGTGTTGTCCAGTCCAAAGATGAAGACTTACTTTTATCTGAAAATTGTTGCAACTGTTAATCACTTTCCACAAACAACTACAAATCAAGGAGATAAACATGAACATCTTCATCTGTATCAAGGAGGTATTGTTCTAATTACCAAACAGAAAGTGATCAAGGCTTTTATTCGGCAGATACTCGTAGACAAGCATCTTTTCAGGTCCTTCTGCACAACAACCCAATAGTGTAACCAAGTTTTTGTGCTGAATTTTCAGTAATAGCTTGACTTCATTTGTAAATTCTTTGACTCCTTGTCTTGATTGTAATGAAAGCTTCTTAACAGCTACTTCTTGACCATTAGGCATCAATCCCTGCAGAAAGCATCCATAACAAGTTAAATGAAATTTAGCTTTTGATGAAAGAAACAGTTACTAAAAAAAGCTCACTACCTCGCATTAATTTCAATATCAGTATTATACAACAAATCAGAAACAAGCACTCCCTATACAAAACCCAAACCCCCCAAAAAAAGTGAAAAACCCCAACGTGCCCAAAAATAACAACTTACTCAAGAACCCTATAGTTCCCGTGTAATTTGCAAGAAAGAAACTTCAATGTTCACGTGTTGAACCTCATATCACTTTTCTTTTCAGAGGAAACAAAAAAGGAATAAAGAATAATTCTCCAAATTGATTCCGAACGAAATCATCACTGAAGTCTAAACAACTTAATAGCCTATAGAGGAACGAAAGCTTAGTACAGTTGCAGAGAATTAAAAATATGCATCAAATTTAGTAATCTATTTTTTTGAACCAAAAAGATATTCCCTGAATGCATTTTTATCGAGTGATATTTTTATTAAAATTTAATTTGTGGCTTCACTCAATTTTTTAACTAAAAAAAGAATTGGTACCTTGAAGACAGGACCAAAGCCTCCATGACCGAGCTGGTTGAGCTCAGAGAAGAAATTAGTTGCAAGCTGGAGAGTATGGAGGTCGAATAAGAGGTCCCACGTTTCACCATCGCCGTCGTCGCCGGGATCGTCTCCGCCGTGATCGGAGGCTGCGGCGGCTTTCAGGCGCTTCTCCAAGCAGGGGCAGAATATGGCTAGGAGCCCCATCCACCCAAGACGACGTCGTTTCTCGTGGTCTTCGATGAAGAGAGAGTTTACGCTTCGCAGTTTGCAGTGTTTCAACTCTCAGGTCAACACAATACTATTACGTAAGCTTTATATATGTTATGTTACTCTGTGAGTTAGATTAGAGAAAACACATTTTCATGTAATATTAGGAAAAAAAACTAAAGATGTCTAAAATTTCTAAAATTTAGACTAAAATCATGTCTAATAGAGATGAAAGATCAAACCGGATATGTCCTCCTTTATTAGCAAGTTCACTTCGATTTGAGTGATCAATAACAATAGTTTAATTATTAATTTAATAGATTTGTGTTAGTTAAATATATACTATTTATTTATTTAAAGAAACTTCTTAGTGCCTGCTTGGTTGATGATAAAAACAGCGTTGCGTTCAAATAAAGGGAGTTTGGAAAAAGCAACTGCGTTTGTTTTGATATTTTGCTTTTAGAAAAAGTGCATCACTTTGAAAATAATTGATTGTAATGGAAGCTAAAATTATTAGTTTTTACTTTTACTATCTCATAACAATTCTCTCTAACTCCACTTTTTAACATTTTTTTCAAACACAAATCAATTTTTTCTACCTCAATTATTTTAAACACAATTCTTTCAACATTAATTATTTCCAAAGCAATTCTATCAAAATCTAAACGAAACGGAGTCAAAGCATATATTGTCTCATATTTCACATTAAGAATCAACCAAGCCGGTGAATAGTCATGTGATGTCACCTAGAGAAAGACAACAAAACACAACCAATTTTTAATTTTTGATATGTAAATTATTATTTGTGCAAAACTCCATCTGTTTACTTTAAAATAATTTAATATTTTTTCCACAATATGGTTATTCAATTTTGTCCTGCCCATATGTTGTTTTCTTTTCTATCTCTCTCTCTCAATGTAATGAATAATGAATTTTCTTACAAAAAATATGGTATTCATCGCCTAAACTTTTGGAAAAAAAAATCCATGAATTATTTTGTCCAAGTCCTCAATTCTTGATGGGAACGCTATATTCAATATGTGTTATACAGTCATATATAATGTATGTCATATGTAACGTATGTTATATATATAATATACATTACATATTATATATAATACACATTAGATATTAATTGAATATATTTTTATTGTATAATAAATATTATTATTTTCGTAATCATATTGATTAAGTCAAAATGATTAGGATATTTGGAAACTTTGCTTGCCATTTGTCGAGTCAACTTCCCTATTATTTTCACTTTTGCCGGATTGAATTTCTGATATTAGTATATTACTAGGGTGTAATGGTTCTTATTTACATGATAATATCGATGAATTCGAACCAATCTAAAAAAGTTTGGATCAGATCATCAAGTTTGTTAGGATAAAATCTAAACAATATAATTATTTAATATTCGGATATCGAATTTTAAAAATTTTAAGATAATAAATCCGAACTACCTGATTCATCTGATTAAAAATTTTAAAAAGTTTTAGCAAAAAATTTCATTTGTAATTTTGGAATGTAAACTTAAACATAACATAATATTTAAATTTATAATTTGAGATGTTGTGAATTTTTAAATTTTTTATAGGTTTTTATTGATTTTTTAGGAATTTTTTGTATTTCTCGGGCAATTTTTAAAATTTTTTTAATTGAACATCCAATGATTCGAACAAACCAACCGAATTATAATATAATTCATCAGTTTAGATTTGCTCATGAAAAAATAACACATTCAATTCAATTCGAACCGAACTGAAGTTGATCGGATCATATTCATTTTTCTTTAAAATTCGAGTCAATATGACCTGATTACATCCCTACCGTCTACAATGCAAATGAGGGAGAAATATAATTTCTGAGGTCAATTTTTTAAATTTTATTCCTCAAATTATTATTTAATAAAGTATGATTTTTAGTTAAATGAGCTTAACATTTCATCTAATAATAAATAAAGTGTTTATTGACCTAAAGCTCTTAAAAATAAAAATAAAATATCAATAGGATGATTTAGATATATATGTTGGAGGAGGCAGAATGGGTCTCTATAAATATTTTAAAAATTATAATAATTTAGTTCTTGAACCTGCTTACATTAAATGGCTATAGATATATAAATGTCAGTTTGGTGTTGCTTTTAGGAACACAAGTTTTCTTCTACACGGTTGAATGCATAATACAATTTAATTTAAAATTAATGTAGCACATGAAAAAGTTAAAATGAGTTGACCCTCTGTGTCTTTAAGTCATAGGTTGAGGTGGTATCTATGAAATATGAACTCACTTCGATCATCAAATAAATACTTTGGTTTTGGGCAGTTGCTTTTTCAACATGTAAGAACTTTCTAAAATTATTATAATTAAATGTATGAACTTAACGATGAAAAGATATTATATAATATCATTTGGTCTTGACTTTGGATTCGATTAAATTGGTTTTAAAAATTGAATTAAAAAATAGTACATTTAGTTTTATTTTTGTAAAATTGATTTTGAATAAAATTGATTATGTTAGAATTAATTTTATTAAATCAATTTTGCGGTACAATAATCTATTATTATCTAATAGCTGGATGTTTCCCGGTAAAATCAATTTTCCCACCAGATTTCCCTTGCTTCTACGTTTACAGTTGTGAAGCACTCTTCATAAAATGTTCCATCAAAGTTTAAATTTTAAATCTCCAAATTGATAATGATAGTGCCACACTTTTACTGTTGGGAAAAGTACTTTTGTGTCACTTCAAAAATAAAAGAAAGCTTACTTTGAAAGCTTCTGAGTTTTTTTTCCCTTTTCTTTATATTATTTGCTTCCCCTCTCTCTATACTATATTTCCTCTTCCATCTCACTGTTCCTCCTTCAAACCAAGACACACCCATCCTCCATCTCGCAAGCTCATCGACACCACCATCCACATACACCTCACCTTTAACTGAGATCTCCTCCCTTCCATTTCTCTCTTTCATTTTTTCTAAATTTGAACTTGTGGATTCTGAAGTTGAATAACAACACTAATAACATCAAGCATACCCTAACCAAAGTGAGGAGGAGGAAGAAGCAACTATAGCGGGAGAGAGATAGAAATCAGAGTCAGTGAAGAAGTGGATCGCTCTTACCGTAAAGGTTGTTCATTTTTTTTCCTTTAATACCTATATCATTTTATCCAACTCCACCCTACTCTTATTTTCCAAAATGTTCTTCCGGTTATGTTTCCATTTATGCACAAAAAACAGGTCTTGAAGAAGATCTTCCACCATATGCTGTTCGTAGGATGAAAGACCCACAATGGAAAGGAGGGTTCAGCCTTGATGTTGAGTTTTTCCTAATGTTTTTATTCTCTTTTCAAATTATGCTATTACTTATGGTGCTGCTATATATTGCTGGAAAATTTTGTTGAATTGACAATGTCATTTGTAATTAACTCTGGATGTGTTTGGATATTTATTTTGGGATTAAAAACCACTTTTTCGTATCTACAGGACAAGTTTAGAGAGCGAGAGCAAGGATAACAAGAAAAAAGTGATGAACTTATTATATCTTGATCTCTATATTGCTTTATTCCATTTTGGTTTTGGCTATTTCATTTGTTTTATGCTTTGTTTCTGTGATTTTGGTTCTGAATTTTCTGGATTTGTTATTCTAATTTCATTTTATACATTTGGGGGAGTTCAATAACTTTAATTTCACCTTAATTTGTTATGCAATACCTTTTGGATTTTTTTATGTTAAGCAATTTGCTAACTTTTAGAATAAATTGGGTTTAATTTGGTTTTTACTTTTTATTTCTTAAGCGGCTCTTAAATTTAAATATTTGGTTCACTATGTCAAGAGCTTTCAATATCTTTAATGATCAACAAGTAAGAGCTAAAGGTATCACCTTTTTTACTGTAAAAGTTGTTATATTTTTTTAAATCCAATTTTAGTTTCTATTATGCTTCAAGGTTGTTTATCTATAAAGTGAAAGAACAAACATTTCCATTTGATTCTAAATGGTTTTGCAGTCTTTTGTGTTGGGGGGTTTGGTTATTTTTTTAGTGGGATTGTTCAGGCAAGAAAGTTATAAGCACCATTAGAATTAGAAGGTGAAGCTAAACTAATTATTCCTCTATTTTTCTTTTTTTCCATTTCATACAAAAGAGGGACAAATCTTGAGGGAAAAATAGTGAGAGGGAATTTAGGTTTTGATTCTATATATGTTAAACAAATTTTATTTTAAATTGTTAGTTTTATTAATGAATTAATGAATGAAGATATTCTCATTTGTGTTATAGAGTAGGATGCAGGGTGTTGTGTGTATAATAGGGACATTGACATTGATTAATCTTATTATCATATATTATTTGTAAGTGATCAAGTTCTTCATTTGATTCCATGATGAGTCCTGTTTTTGCTTCTGCATTTGTTTATGCTTTTGCTTCTCACTTTGATTCTACTTTGGAGTCTACTTTACAATTAGAATGTGAAGCAAAACTGATTATTCCTCTATTTTATTTTTTGTCCTTATAATACAAAGGATGGAAAATTTTGAGGGCGAAAGAATGAGTTATTTTTATTACATGATGTTTACTTTTGGTTGCTTTGGACCTACAAACATCTTATAAATTATCATTATAAAATAGACTACTTGATATGTATTACAATATTGAAAGTTTATAGGTGATTCAGTAATTACTAATTAGATTTAGATGTATGTTTACTGATGACTCTTTCTTTTTTTACCGCCTTCTTCTATTGACATATACATATTTTTTCCTCTATTACAATAGTTTGGCTCCATGTTGTGCATGCATTTTGAGAAAGAGAAGATGTAATTACATTTTCTCATGTCATATTTTAAATGTGACTTGAATTTGTGAGCATTTTCATAATTCACTTAAAATTTGGCTGAATGCATTATTTGTGTATGAACTTAGAATGCATTGTTCTTTCTTTTAAAATTAATCAGTTTTCTTATATTATCAGGTCTATGCACTACTTCAATTACTAGATGGTAATTTTCAATCCCTTCCCCTTACTTTGGTTCTTCCCCCATTTCATTCCATTTTTGTTTAGTTTACTTTGGTTATTCCCTCATTTCATTCCTTTCTGTTTAGTTTTCTCTTATTACTTTTCCTGCTATATTTCCAATTAAAAAAATGTTCATCTTATGGGGTGCTTGACTCAATTGTATTATTATAATGCTTGCTCTGAATGCTTACAAATTATTCACTCTTCCACTTTTTGTTTATGATTTACATTTTAAGGATTTAGAATTCCTGTTTTTTATGCTTGAAATGATTAATATTGAGACTTTATCTTATTTGACTTCACTTGGTAATCATAATTTTTCTTAAATAATTTTTAAACCTTTATATTTTGTATAATTTTAAATATGTTGATAAAATTTGGAAATCTCCTCAAGTCAAGAATGAATAGTTTTATTACATGTGAAATACTTACATTCTTTCCTTATCCTTAGATCAACCAATACCTTCTCAGCAAAATCTCTTCTCTTAGCCATTATATTTTTTTGCCTATTCTAAACTAGAAATTCATTGACCTCTTAACACTAAAAAAAAACAAAAAACAAAATAAACAATCTATACAATAATGCAAAACAACAACATTTATTCTCTTATTTTTCTTATTCTTCTTCTTTCTTCTCTGTCCAAGCTCTGTTTCAGATCTAAAGAACAAGTAATGTTGTGTACCTTTAATGGTTGACAACGTTGCATCAAAGTTGGCTGAGTAGAGAGTTCTCTTATCATGCAATTGATTGGTATGTGAAAATTTTATCACAATCCTCTCTCTCTTTATATATATCTCGCTTACTTTGTGGATCTAACTTTTTTTGTATTGTAATCTAAGCAATTTTTCCTAAGTTGATTTTCAACATGGTGGTGCTTCTTTGTTTCTTCCTATTTATTCACTATATATATTATTCAAGTTACTAAACTATATATCAGTGTGTTACAGATAAAATCAGTTTAAGCTTAGTTAAACATGATTAGAAAAAAAATGAAATCAAATAGTTGATTGAGGTATAAATGATTAATCTAAAGTTGAACAAATTTTTTTATTTTTGGGATTGTTAGTTTGATAAGTTTGAGATTAAATTTATTTAGATGATGAAGCCTTCAAAAGGTTGAACAACTTTTACTTTCGTATTCAAGGGGGGTGACATGGTTGTTAGTTATTAACTTAACATAGAAGGATATATTTGTAGTCTTCTTTTCTATGATCTCATTGTACTGTTGGCAGTTTTGAAAAAAAAAATGTTGAAAATTGAAGAATGAGTGTTTATATATTACTTATTTAGTGTTTAATATTTTTTTACTTCTTTATTTTAGACTAATTCCGTATTAATTTTTCCACCTTCACTCTGGAATTTTCACGAATTCCAAGATTTGTGCTAAAATGGTGATTTTATTTCCATTAAGGTGTATTTCATACTATAAAATGATGCAGCCATGTTTTAGGATACAATAGAGAGGGTAGGGTAGGCATATGGACAGAAGTATTGGAATTGTGTGGACTGTGGTGGTGTCTCAGTTGGGTGCTTAGGATTACAATTGTCAGCATTTTGGATTGAGACTATGCATGACAATAAGAGTATTCGCTATAAATTGGTATTAATGCATTATTTGTCTTTATACATGAACTTAGAATATATACATCACTTAGAAATAAACTCTTCCACTGTTTTCTTCTTCCCATTTGAAATTCTTCTTCATCACCAATTTAGTCTTATATCACATGTCTTTGCTAGCTAATTTGTCGAAGATGCGGAATACAATAGATTTTTTTTCCATAGTGCATTGAGGTTTAACATGTGATACTAGCAATTTTTTCTCTCTTTAAATGAGGTGCTTTTTAAGTTTGTTTAATGAATGATATTTGGGTATTAATTGTTGAGTAGTTGCTACAAGGATTATCTTTTTGTAGACTTCATGTTTCATTCTTACAAGTACATCTTCATAGAGTCAGATATGATAGTTTAATTTCTTCAAAGAACTTAGGAGCATCTATGAGTATATTATGGTGCAAGGATAGACAGTTAGAGACTGAAGGGGATTGAGAGTAATAGTAGAATAAATAGATCAAGTAGACTTTATAGTTTCTTTGGTAGAGTGTTGCCTATCATTGAATAAATCAATTTGTGGGGTTGTGTATATTTGTGGGCAGTGTGAAAATGGAAGGATTATAAATGGTAAGAGTTGGAGTGTGTAGGTGGTGGAGTTGTGCTTTGATGTCGTGTAAGCGATTATGATGAATTTGGTTTTATCAGAATACTTAAATACACCAAATGTTTTTACTCGGATGAATTTTATGTTTAATCTCATTAAGATTTAAGACTATAATAGAACATTTCAAAAATAGTGGCACCGGTGTTCAATGCTGTATGTAAGCAATTATGTTAATTGTTTAATCTATTATCATATGTTTCCTTGCATCTTCTTCCAAAGACATTAAGGGCTATATATCAGCAAAATTACTAAGGAGTCTTTTCATTCTTCTACATGTTAGTGATTAATATTACTCTATTTGAAATTCTATCATTGTGACTCTTTTGGCAGTTATATGAAGAACTTGATAGGGGAAGCTTCCTAGCTCCAAGTACTTGCACAACTATCACACGTTTCTTTCTCTGCACTGTGTTTTACATTGATGAAATTGATTTATAAAGTTGCATTGATGTAGTGTTAACTTTATTTTTAAATCATGTCAAATACATTGATGAGGAAATTAGAAATAGCTAAAGAGTGTGACATATAAATATATTATATTCAGATTTTATGAAATAAAACTATGTTCACTTGGATCCTGTTTATCTTTATTTAGAGTTTGAGATTATTAGTAATGAATTAATTTCTTCCCCTTTTATCTTTGTTTGGAGTTTATGATTATTGTGTAAATATAGGATTCATAGTATATCAAAACACAATAACAAAAATAAAAGCTCTCAATAACATTTATTTTCCAAAAATATACATTAAACAAAATTTTAAACAAGAGCCCGTGCAAAGCACGGGTCTGTTACTAGTTTATATATATCTTGTAATTTGATCTCAGACGTAGGTTTAATAAAAATTGAGAGCTCCTAATTAATTCAATCACCTTTTATGTGAAAAATAGCACAGCTAACATTTTCATGTTGGTGAAGTTCACCAACCAAACGGCTTAAAAGAATATTGGAAACCAAAATAAGCAAAATCTGACATTGCGACATTCGACCAACCAAACAGACCCTAAAGCAACCCTACATTGCCATATTTGCCCTCAGCACAAACCAAAATTACAGCTCCACTTTCAATCTCATCCCCTTCTCTGATCGAAAGCCGCCATTGGCGACCGATCAGAGTTCGCTCACTGAAAACAGCAACAACAATAACAACATCCTCGTTCGCACAGAACGATGCTGTTGTTGTTGTTGTGTCTCTAAAAAGAAGACAGCGAAACGAGGAAAAAGAAAAAACAATGAGGTCTTCTTCTTCGGACACGATCAACATCGCTGCCAGTACTCAGAGACTCGATGTCGATAATCGAATCGCCCTTAGATTCTATTATCGGATCGCTGATAACATTATCAGACAGGTTCTTCACTTTTCTATTCCACTCTAATATTTTTTAGTTTGAGTTTTTTAGGGTTTAGCAATATTGGAAGAATTTTGGGAATTTGGGGGTTTCAATGTGCTGATAAAAATTCGATGCTTTGGGCTTGTTTTTAGTGGTTGTGTGTAGAGGAATGTAGTTATTTAGGAGCACTTTTATGGGAGATAGGGTCTAATTTAAGGCTTGGTGGGTTAATTTCAATGTGCCCCAACTGATTGGAGTTTCTGGTTCACTTTCTGCTAAGTTGTTGTTGTTTATGTTTATTTATTGTTTCGATGAATGGCTATTTGATTGGTTTCAGGATTTGACATAGATTCTATTAAGTAATAAGCATGTGTATTGAAAGGATGTGGGCGAGGGAGATATAGAAGAAAGATGGTTTATTGAGATATTTGCAATTTGCACAAGTAAATAGCTTCTTAGTAAATACTTTATATTTTTGATTGTGCAGTTTGTACTAGTAATTGGAAGTATTTTAGGTTATGGTTATGGCCATGAAACTTCATTTGGAATGGGGGGGAGGAGGATATTTATTATCCAAAAAAAAAAAAAATTGGTATTTACCTTCACATAATAGATGAGAATGAGATACTTAAATGCATGAGTGGCATGATGATGATACATGATAGATGACGTGCGTTGAAGGCTGCCATCTTGTTTTCATATTCTCCTTCTCCTTGCGGTCATTTTATATTATGCAGCTGCATAATGATAATAATTAATAGATTTAATTTTGATGCACTATCAATGTAAAAAAATTTTACACAGTCATCCAATTAATAATGTCACAATGTCACATTGTTAGAGGTGTTTAACTCATACAATAAGTACCTCAAAAGTCACACATGATAATATATGATTGATTGATAGTGTAAAGTCTTTTATACTACCATTGTATCAAAATTAATCTCATAATTAATTTATTCTAGTAGTGCACTTCTTGTTTTGCTGCTCTCTGCATGACCTCTGAATTCCAAATATTGATTTTGAGTTTTGACATGCAGGCTGATATTTTTCGGGCTGAGAAGAATATTATTGACTTATATGTCATGCTCCTAAGATTTTCTAGGTAACAGAAAATGTGGCTTGTAATGTATTGATCACTGTTTGACTAAAATTATGATTGCTTCAGCTGAATGGTTTAAACTACTAAACTAGGTTGATATCATTTTACATGATATTTTACCGTCAACCTGAATTAAAGGTCCTTCCTTTTGTTTTGTTATAGTTTGGTGACTGAGACAATACCACGTCACCGGGATTATAGATCATTTCAACAAAGCAAAAAAGAACTATTGAAAAAGGTTTATTTTTGCCCCTCTTCTTCAGATTGAAACTTAATGTTGCATGTAATCTGATTTTTAAGCATTTTCTGTAGAAATTGTTAATTTCCTTGAATGAACTGGAGAAATTGAAACCTCTGGTGCAACAGAAGATCAATGAGCTTAACAGCAGACATTACCAGCAGAATGTTCAGGGAAACTTTCATTCAAATAATTCAATGAATTTGTCTCCATTGAAAAAGCAAACTTTGGGTAGTTATTATGGCCAAATAAAGGTAAAATTTGCAGGAATTTTTCTTAGAAGGTTGTAGCTCACCAGTGATAATCTCTCATTAAAATTAAATCTTTTCTTTTGGTCGAATGAATCTCTCTGTTTTTTGTGTTCTCCTTGAAAAGAAGTTTTGCATTAATAATTTAATATGCCATTGTATATTTGTTCAGACAGTCAGACCAACTGCTGGGGAGTTTGCTTATCAAGGATCAAGAGGCCAACAATTCTCTTATGTCAGGCCTGGGGAACAGCATTTGCAAAGACTGTAAGTATTGGAGTCTTCATTAATTTATAATTCGCCTCCTTAAGGTGATAGATATTGCAGTTTTCTTTCGTCGCAAGAATGAAGTTATGTGAAACTTTCATTCTTCTGTTTGGCTTACTTTGTTATTATCATATTAAAGAAATCTGCACTTGAAAGTAGATAGGCTAGATGGGCTTCCTGGAGTAATGCCAATGATAATGTCACTCTCTACTTACCTATATTTTTGTTGCAAGAGTAATTCAGATTTTCTTGTGTGTTTTACATTACTGTGTTAATTTTGATAATCTGAAATCTGATTTAGTTAAGTGAGTGAGGATTTTTTTTTTTTTTCCGGGTTACACCAGCTGGTTGGAATACAATTTATCTTTCTCTCCAAAAACAATCAGTTCTGGTATGCCATATTTGCTTACTTTTTACTTAACTAAGAGGTCCCTTCCATTTTTGCCTGCCTTTTACAGATCTCTAACTCTTCCACCCCCAAAGGAGGAAACACTCTCTAAACATTCTATCCTTGGTCCTAATGGACTAAATGGGCAGTGGCGGCCACCTACAAGTGATAAAGAGGTATGCTAGTGCTTATATGTATCTTTCAATTTTATTCAAAGATCATCCTGACTTTTCTCCCTGGATGTAGGTCAGGTATCCAACCATCACAGATCTATCTCCAGTTGAAATACCAAGGTTGCCTATTTTAAGTTTCTGTAGTGCTTTTCTGAGTTTTTCTATTGTTAGCCATCCTGCTATCGAAAGAAAAAGTGATGTTGTGTGTTCGTCCTGGCCTTTCTAATATAATGAACTTTATTTAAAGTTTTTGTTATAAACTTTATCTATTTATTTTATATGTTAACTACATCCATCTGACTGGATTCTTGCTCTCAACATACAGCCTACAACATTCTCTGAAATATGGATCACTTAATAAAAATGATAATAGCATCAAAGAACACAACAAATCAGATTCAGATTCAGTTCTTATCCAGAATGAGGATTGCAAGGCCCAGCAAGCTGAGGAACCTCCTTCTCTCATCTCTTTTGAAGCACTGGAAACCCCTGCTCAAATAGAAGTTATCAGACAGCCTTCTCCTCCACCTGTACTTGCTGAAGTACAAGATTTGGTACCTGCAGTGTCACCTCATCTTAACGAGGATGGACGTGAGACTGCGATTCCGTCATCAGATAGTTGTCTTCATGCCGAGTCGCCTCTGCAACTGCACATTGTGAGAGTCAATAACATTTTGTTATCTATTTTTTATGCATTCTTCTATTAGGTTGACATTTCTGGGGAGGCATAGCTGAGTTTGTACTGAGTATAGTTTTTTCATACATGCTGATGATTTCTAAAATATTTAATAATAACAAAAGTTTGACATCATCACTCTCATCCTAATAATTGTTTCTATTTGCAGTCGACTGCCTTGATGGAAAATTTTATGAAGCTTGCCAAGTCGAATACGGACAAAAATTTAGAGACTTGTGGCGTCCTTGCTGGTTTGCTTGTAAGTGATGTCTACAAATTTTCATCTTAAACATCAAAAAGAGCTTTGGTCCCTGAAATTGAATTGTGCATCTTCTATATTAGAAACAATAATTAGCCCATTTCTGGGGTCCCTGAGATTGAAAAGAACTAGTTTCTCATGTTTACAGTGATGTGCTATTGCAATAGCAACAATGTTTTTTTAACTACTGATATGTGTGTTCATGTATGAAGGTGTTAGATGCTTGGTATATTAATATAGTAGTTAGGAAAATTTTCCCCAACGCTGTTGTGCTTAATAAGCTTTAGTTTCTCACAACCTTCAGTCCTATGAGTTCAACTGTGAGATATTGATTGTTATTTTGCTGCATATCTGATTGCAGAAAAACAGAAAATTTTACATTACTGCTCTTATTATCCCAAAGCAGGAGTCAACCTCAGATTCTGTAAGAACTATTTCCTTATAAAAGGTTTTGGGGAATATGTATTATTATTATTATCTATTTTTATGAACTTTACATTAATTATGTGCTTTATGAGCAGTGTCAGACTACAAATGAAGAGGAAATATTTGAAGTGCAGGATAAACGATCTCTTTTCCCCCTTGGATGGATACATGTGAGTTTTCGATTTCTGTGTCAGTAGGTTTCAGGTTAGAAGTTGTTTCAAAAGAGAAAGAAGTTATAAGAAACTATGTACTGTGTATGTAATTTCTCATTGTGTGACTCTAGTTTCATTTGGCTTATAGCAAAGTACCGTTATCTAAATATCTTATTTTTTCTATCTACCAGTCGTGCATTGTTGTTAACGCTGATATATACTATTTTGTGATTGCCAGACACATCCTACACAATCCTGTTTCATGTCATCAATTGATCTACACACTCACTACTCGTATCAGGTGAGTAAATTTTAGTTAAGATAATTGTCTCTTTATATATATATATTTTAAAAATTATTTCTTATGCAAATGATTGTCGCTTCAGATTATGCTGCCAGAATCTGTTGCAATAGTCATGGCACCAAAAGATAGTTCAAGGTAAGATTACGTCTCTGATCTATCTTGATAATGAACCGTAGCAAAGAAAGCATCTACATAACAGAATTGAGGTGGTGATATCGAATTTCATAAATTAAAATGAGATTGCTTGATACAAACACTCATTAAATTTAGGAAACACAATCCATCAGAGAGAAATGTTAGCAGAACTATTTATAGGGTGCTGGAAGATCATTATCCTACCAATCCATCATGAAATGACACATGTGTCCTTAATTACTTGTTACAGAAAGCATGGCATTTTTAGGTTGACAGCACCTGGTGGAATGTCTGTGATTAAAAACTGCCAGCAACGTGGGTTTCATCCACATAGCCAGCCCCCAGATGGTGGTCCTATTTACAAGACTTGTACAGATGTTTACATGAACCCTGATTTAAAATTTGAGGTCATTGATCTTAGGTGATATTTCATAACTGATAACACTAACACCATTTGTTCATAATGCCATCTCCATCCATTCTCCCAGTGGCCATCATCATAAAGCATGATTTGGCTGCGTTTTGTATAAGAGGAAATCTTGGCCTTTTACTCTTGTTGTCTAAATGTCAGATTCTGTTCCACTCTAAGAAATGATCCATTGATAATTGTAGAGTTTGATTCAATTTAAGTATCTTGAGATATATTGTTACCGTCAAGCATTACACTATTATTAGGGGATGTTTGGTACATTAATTATTACTTATCAAATTACCTGGTAATTTAGATTACTCAGAATGATTATTACCTTTTAAATTACCGGAAATGTGCAATGTAATATTTGGTATGCATAGGGTAAATGAAATTAGATGATCTTTTTTATAATATAATTAAAATTGAAGGTTATATACTTTAAAATATGAGTTTTTACTATTTCTTTTAATACACTATAAAAATTACTGTAGATTTTAAACTATAAAATTAAATGACATACTAGAAATTGAAGGTTATATTTTTAATTATGATATTATATAATTTTTTATGGAGTTTAAAATAATAAATTATAGGCTTTGAAAAATGAAATTAGATGATTTTTTTTTTCATATAGTAGAAATTGAAGGCTATTAGACTATAGCCTTTAAAATATTGAATTATATGATTTTTTCACATATTGTAGAAATTGAAGGCTATTAGGCTATATACTTTAAAATGTGAGATTTCACAATTTTTTAAGTTGTGTTATAAAATGAAGATTATAGCCTTTAAAATGTTGAATCATATGAATTTTTCACATATACTAGAAATTGAAGGCTATATACTTTAAAATTTGAAATTTCACTATTATTTTGGTAGTACTATAGAATGAAGATTATAGCTTTCAAAATGTTGAATCACATTCATTTTTCACATATACTCAAAATTGAAGACAATATACTTTAAAATATGAGATTTCACATTTTTTTGAGGTGTATTGTAAAATGAAGACTATAACCTTTAAAATATTGAATCATATGAATTTTTCAAATATAGTAAAAATTGAAGGCTATATACTTCAAAATGTGAGATTTCACAATTTTTTGGTTGTATTATAAAATGAAGACTATAACCTGTAAAATATTGAATCATATGAATTTTTCACATATTGTAGAAATTAAAGACTATATACTTTAAAATATATAAATTCATAATTTTTTTAATTATGTTATAAAATGAAAATTATAGCCTTTGAAATATTGAATCACATGAACTTTTCGCATATAGTTGAAATTGAAGTGTATATACTTCAAAATGTGAGATTTCAAAAAAAAATTTGTTGTGTTATAAAATGTAGACTATAGTCGGCCTTTAAAATGTTGAATCGCATGAATTTTTCACATATACTCGAAATTGAAGGCTATATACTTTAAAATGTGTGATTTCACATTTTTTTTGTTGTATTATAAATTAAAGACTATAACATTTAAAATATTGAATCATATGAATTTTTCACATATATATACTAAAAATTGAAGGCTATTCACTTTAAAATGTAAAATTTCACAATTTTTTGGTTGTATTATAACATGAAGATTATAGCCTTTAAAATGTTGAATCACATTAATTTTTCACATATACTCGAAATTGAAGGCTATAAAATTTAAAATGTGAGATTTCACATTTTTTTGGTTATATTATAAAATGAAGACTATAGCCTTTAAAATATTGAATTATATGAATTTTTCAAATATAGTAGAAATTGAAGATTATATACTTTAAAATGTGAGATTTCACAATTTTTTTTGTTGTATTATAAAATGAAGACTATATAGCCTTTAAAATATTGAATCATATGAATTTTTCACACATTGTAGAAATTGAAGGCTATATACTTTAAAATGTGAGATTTCATAATTTTTTAGTTGTGTTATAAAACGAAGAGTATAGCCTTTAAAATGTTGAATAACATGAATTTTTCACATATACTAGAAATTGAAGACTATATACTTTAGAATGTGAAATTTCAATTTTTTTGCTGTATTATAAAATGAAGACTATAACCTTCAAAATATTGAATCACATTAATTTTTCACATATACTCGAAATTGAAGGATATATATTTTAAGATGTGAGATTTTACATTTTTTTAGTGTATTATAAAATGAAGACTTTAGCCTTTAAAATATTGAAGCATATGAATTTTTCAAATATAGTAAAAATTGAAGAATATATACTTTAAAATGTAATATTTCAAAATTCTTTTGATTGTATTAGAAAATGAAGACTATAACCTTTAAAATATTGAATCATTTGAATTTTTTCACATATTGTAGAAATTGAAGGCTATATACTTTACAATGTGGGATTTCACAATTTTTTTAGTTATGTTATAAAATGAAGACTATAGCCTTTAAAATGTTGAATCACTTGAATTTTTCACATATATTAGAAATTGAAGGCTACATATTTTAAAATGTGAAATTTCACTATTTTTTTGGCAGTGTTATAGAATGAAGACTATAGCCTTCAAAATGTTGAATCACATTAATTTTTCACATATACTCGAAATTGAAGGTTATATATTTTAAGATATGAGATTTTACATTTTTTTTAGTGTATTACATAATGAAGACTATAACATTTAAAATATTGAATCATATGAATTTTTCAAATATAGTAGAATTTGAAGGCTATATACTTTAAAATGTGAGATTTCACAATTTTTTAGGTTGTATTATAAAATAAAGACTATAACCTTTAAAATATTGAATCATATGAATTTTTCACATGTTGTAGAAATTGAAGGCTATATACTTTAAAATATGAGATTTCACAATTTTTTTAGTTGTTATAAAATGAAGACTATATCCTTTAAAATATTGAATCACTTGAACTTTTCACATATAGGTGAAATTGAAGTCTATATACTTTAAAATGTGAGATTTCAAATTTTTTTGGTTATGTTATAAAATGTACACTATAGCCTTTAAAATGTTGAATAACATGAATTTTCACATATACTTGAAATTGAAGGTTACATACTTTAAAATGTGAGATTTCTCAATTTTTTTAGTTGTGTTATAAAATGAAGACTGCATTCAAAATGTTGAATTACATGAATTTTTCACATATACTAGAAAATGAAGGCTATTCACTTTAAAATATGAGATTTACAATTTTTTTGATTGTATTATAAAATGGAGACTATAGCTTTTAAAATGTTGAATCACATGAATTTTTCACATATACTCGAAATTGAAGGCTATATACTTTAAAATGTGAGATTTCACATTTTTATTGGTTGTATTATAATTAAATTGAAGACTATAACCTTTAAAATATTGAATAATATGAATTTTTCACATATACTAGAAATTGAAGGCTATTCACTTTAAAATGTGAAATTTCACAATTTTTTTGGTTGTATTATAAAATGAAGATTATAGCCTTTAAAATGTTGAATCACAATAATTTTTCACATATACTCGAAATCGAATGCTATATACTTTAAAATATGAGATTTCACATTTTTTTTGATTGTATTATAAAATGAAGACTATAGTCTTTAAAATATTGAATCATATGAATTTTTCACATATATCCGAAATTGAAGGTTGTATACTTTAAAATGTAAGATTTCACATTTTTTTGGTTGTATTATAAAATGAATACTATAACCTTTAAAATATTGAATCATATGAATTTTTACATGTTGTAAAAATTGAAAACTATATATCTTAAAATGTGAGATTTTACAATTTTATCTTTTTTATAAAATTAATACTATAGTCTTCAATATGTTAAAGTTAAATCACGTGAATTTTTCATATATATTAGAAATTGAAGGTCAGTGGGTGCTAATGTAATGTACCTATGGTAATGAAACTATGGCTTTACATAAGGGTAGTGGCAGCAACAATGACAACTAAGTATATCATGAATGATTTAATTGTGTTCTTTGTTATTTAAATATTTAATTAAATGTTCAATTTTTCAGTCTGAAATTTATCTTTTTATGAGAAAATTTTCACCTTGAATAAATTAACCATTGCTAGTGACAATAGAGACCCTGAATAATAAAAACATAATGAAGAATATCATGATTAAATATTATAAGATACTCTTAATTCTTAAAAAATATCTTATAAACACTACAAGACATTTCAATTGAATCAGCTAGAGCTTTCAGTATTGGAGATTCCAATTCTAAACTATTTTCTTCAGATATATACAAATAAGGAACCTTAAGGGGCACCACCTCCTATATATAATTGAATCATACCATTCGAGTTATCTATTTGTTGTATTGATGATATAAAAATAAAATAATATTTTCTTGTGTTTGGGTCCACTATGGCAACCATAGCCTATAGAGTCTCTATTATGAAGAAGATAGATAGGTCTCACTCATAAGAGCTAGCATGGCCTTTACCAAGCAACTGTTTCTGGTAATGCTAATTAATTTTGGGTTGAGAAGATGCTTGGTGGGGTGATGAGCATTGAGACCTCTGTGATAAAGAAGAGTAGATAGATTCATAATTCACAATGTTGCGAATTTGATTTCTATTCTCGCCTTAAAAATTGCTTTAGGTCATCAAGCAAAATAATACCTAAGCATAACATAGAGTTTTTTAACGTGAGGTTAAACATAATGAAGAAACACAATATATACATATACCTATACATTTACTAAATATTTATCAAATTTTAATGGAGCTAATTCATGATCCATCTTAATATGAGGTAGGATTTTGTCTTAGTAAAACCCTAAAATTATCACACGGGATAAATTTTTTCCTGAGATTTACATTAATGAGAACAAATTAGTCATTCGTTCAATGATCATTTGCAGATATTTGTGATTTACGTTGAATTTGTTTGTTCTTTACAAGACTTTTGTAAAGATAATGATATGATTCTAACAAAATAAAAATCATTAAAAGTGAAAAAAAATAAATTCTTTCTCTTTTTTCTTATCCCTTGGACGTAAGATTAATTTGATCTCATTTATTTAAATTTTAGAGATCAAAAATGAATTTTCAATTTCTCAAAAACCAATGTAATTTTACTCTAATTAAACTTTTCTAAACATATTACTATAAACTTATAAAGTGGAGACATGAGTGAGGCCTAAAAAATAGTAGGTGAGTGGGGTCCACATGTTGTGGGAAGTAATAAGCATGGAAAAAGAAAAGAAGTTAAGGACTGTTTTGTCATGAAGGGTTTTGGGCTTATTCATCCTTCCACGTTGGGAGAATGCTCACATGGCAAGTTGACAAAAAAGGATTATCTGTCTTTGTGAAAAGAAGAAACACTTAGGTGTCCATCCTCAATGCTGACCCCTACATCCCATGCTCTATACTCAGCTTGCCCATCAACACACCATTCTACACTTAATTGGTCCTTTCAATTTGTCCTAGTTGTGTTCTAACATATATTCTTATGAATTTAATTTCATTTATATATATATATTCCAATAAAAAATTACACAGATATCAATAAAAATATGAGTTTAATTTTAATGCACTGACAATATAAATGTATTTTATACTGTCGTCCAATTAAAATGCTCTATTTGTATGACTTTTTAGGTAATAGGAGAGAGAAAATACAATCATGGCTGACGTGATAGCACATAATTGGATGACTGTGTAAAAAAATGATATACTTTTAATGGATGAAAATTAAATCCTAAAAGTATTATAGTTAATCATTTGTTGTCTTTGAATGTAGTCCTTTATAAATTGAAGTGTATGATTTTATGATAATAACAAAAAAAAATTTATACTATCAATATATCAAAATTAATATGAGAAAATACGAAGAATTATATATTGTGGATTTTAGTTTGTTATTGATAATAAATTAAGAATACTTCTATACAGCTAGAATTAATGAAGTGAACATGATGTGTTAGAATGATTTATCATAGTTATAGGAAAACATAACTACATACAAAAATAGTATTTGTTATCTTACCTTATCTATCACATACACAAAAATAGTATTTGTTATCTTACCTTATCTATCACATACACTAGAAATATAGAGCTCATCATAGCTTCATTTACACATTGATCAACAGATGTGCAAATGATATATAAACTTGTGGTTACAAATATTATCTTGATCTTTATCTTTATACCTAATCTTTTAATTGTCACAAAACAGATCAGTATCACCCTTTCAATCTTCATGCTAAAGAGAATTAAAGAGTAAGTATCATCCATTTATCTGACTAAGTAAAAAGCAGACAGATAACAAGGTACCTAAACTTAGCTTATTTAAATATTCATTACTATCATTAGGATAATGCTAGAATCTCAGTGTCAAAGTAGACTTTAGTGTGACAAGACAACATTTAATTTTTAGAGTTTAGGAAGAGCATTGATGTATTAGAAAATCTGAATTGATGACAGCAAGATTAATTAATTAATATGTCAATGAAGATGGGGGAATGGTCCAATTGTTACATTTTTATTTGCACCATTATGCATTGTTGGATGAGATAGTTTTGGTTGGCAAGTGGCATGTTCTTTCACTGCAATATGAGTATGTAGGCCAATTCTAGAAGATCTAGCTTTCAAAGATTTTGAATTGATGGAAATTGGTTTTTTCTATTTCTCTTGGAACTCTAATTTGATCAAGTTTCAATAAATCAAGCAGAATTTTTTTTTTTACTTTCAAATTTGAAAGATAAAGATTATACTTATTATTGTCATTTAACTCATTAAGAGAAGTAAGAGCATAGAGCTAGGATTATATTGTCAGTGTGTACTGGGACCTAATAGTACTTGAGATACTGAATTTTAATTTCATGCTTCTAAATGATTGATAAGTGACTGAAAAAGTAGTATGAAAACTAAGAATAACTGTACTGTATAGACATTATTTATGTATTTGACAGTACTTTTTTCTGATTAAATTTTTATTACATCATAAATTGTGTTTGTGAATGTTTAACTTAGAGATTAGACAATGTTCCTCTACCTTAAAATATGGTGTTTAATATGATGGAGGAAAAGATCAAAGAGCTTAATCAGTGGTTAGGAATAGGATTAATAAAACCCCAAAGTCTATATCTTAAAGAACAAGTCTTGTTGCAGGTTGTTTCATAGACAGAGACTCCCAAATATTATTATTCCTTCAATTCAGCAGAATCAGATTGTGGTTGCAGTCACTTTCCTCTAATCAAGCAGAGAACTTTTACTAACTTTATAGTGTTCCCTTTTTGTTTAATTGAATAATGATATTTGTACTCATTATTTTAGTAACACAATTACGATACACTCTCATTTACTATTAGATGAGTCGTAATACTTATGCTAAATGAGATCCATCTCATTCAATGTGAGTGTGTCAATATGATATTCAGAAAATAGTAATTACAAATAAAATTTCTCTTCTTTCTTTTTATTTTTTATTTTCCACAATTTCCAAGTTGTCATTGATATCATTTTTCTCTCTCTTGTATTTTTAGTCACATTTCTTTGTCTTCCTCTTTTGTTTCTATTCCCCAACAATAATGGACAAAATCCTCTCTGCTTCTTTTTTTCAGAGAAGAACATTAAAATCTCCTCTGATCCTCATAATTTCTCACAGAATCTCCCTACTCCTCGAAACTTGAATAAATGCTGATAACACACAATCTCTTCATATGAATCAAAACCAATACACATTTTTCAATGTATATTCCATAGTTACCTTTGAATTCTTCCCTTCCTCTCTTTTTCCCCTTTTTTGGTTTCTTCATGTGCTCAGAAACAAGTCCTCCTCGTCTATCTTTTTCTCATGATCTCTCTGAGCTACAAATTCTACCTATAAAAAAAAATGTGATTCCTTGCAATGACACATTGCTTATGGACTCAAATTCTGATTTTGAGTTCATCACAAACAACACCACCCTTGAGTTTGAATCATGTTCTGCTGATGAACTTTTCTATAATGGAATGATCCTTCCAATTCAGATACAACAAGAAAAAGCCAAAACCACAACAAATACTAGAAAACACACTCATTATGCAGAACAACATCATCATACAAAACTTCCTCCAAGACCATTTTCTCCAAATGTTGCTGACAAAATCAAGAAAGAAACCATTAGAGAACTACTTCAAGATGTGAGTTCTGAATTACATGAAAAAAGGCCTCACCATTCAAACAAGTCCTTTTGGGGGTTCAGTAGGAGTAAGAGTCTGAATTGTGACACAAGGAAAAACTTGATCTGTTCTCTGCCTCTCTTGTCAAGAAGCAACTCAACCGGTTCTGCGCCGAATCCGAAGAAAATGAACTCAATCAAGCAACAATCAGCATCTAAGTCATCATGTTCTGTGTTCAGCTTCTATCCAGTGCAAAAATCTAGTTCAGGTAAGAGTTATGGCAATGGTGTTAGGATTAGTCCTGTTTTGAATGTTCCAACTCCTTATGTTTCCAAAGGGACAACAAATCTGTTTGGTTTGGGTTCATTTTTACGTGTTGGGAAGGTTAAGAAGAACAAGAAGTGATTCATTTCATAAGTATATGGTGTTAATTAATTATGATCATATATAATTATTATGTCATGAATTCTAAGAGAATCAGAGAAATGTTTGTTTGTATTTAGTGTGTATAGACATTAAAATCGACATATATTCGATGGAGTATGATTAAAGAAAAGTGTTTGATGATGAAGACAATGATGAAGACAAAATAAAAAATTTGTATCTTGGAATAGAAATTGTGTATTGTTAACATATTAATTGGAAGACCATTGCTATAGGCACAACAAAAAAAAACAAGTCAAAACAGTCTATAAATAGGAATTTAGGTCACAATCACTCAATCCATTAAAAATACATTCATGATTACAAGTGTTATTTGGACCATAATATGTTAAATGAGTTTTGTTGGTTGTTTTGGCTGATTTTTTTTGTGCCCCAAGCATTTGTGTAATTGGAATTCAATATTTTACATAACTAAAATCCAAAATTGTTTAAACAACAATCACCTTGCTTGCATTTGATTCATCATTTGGGTGTCTAAATTCCATATTTATATAATGCAATTGTATAAGTTAATTATGCTTTACAAATACAAAATCTTGAATATTGAAGACCAACGGGAACAAATCTTTAATGCTTTGTCCCATCTTGTTTTGTATTTTGTGATTCAAGACCTAAATATGGAACCTTTGATTTAGGTGCTTGTTCATATCAACTCTTGTACAATTTATTTATGAGAAATGTCACTTTTATGTAACTAACATTTTGTCTCTAATTGCAAAAAAATTGACAACTAAAGGTGGATGTTTCATAGACCAAAAAAAATCATTGATGAAACTTGTGGAAAATATGTTATCCAAATTAAGCTCTTCCGCTAATTATTAACTCATCTAATCATGGACCTTGTTTGGTTTATCTATTTTAATGACATATACTATATACTTAGGATTATGGTTAATGCATTTTACACAAAAAAAAAATATATGTATACTTTAAAACCTTCAAGTTTCAAATGTTGCATATAGGAAAATTATAATTTGTCATAACTCATATTTAGTGGGATATACTATATATTTTTTAGTATTTTGTGATGATTTTGGTTTGGTTTCACATGAACAAGGTCAAAGCAAAATGATGTGATGATTCAAATTCACTAGTGAACTTTTATGATTCAATTGTGGCTACCAAAAGGGCCAAAAGCATCCATATATATTCACACGGCTTTATAAAATAGAAATCATGAATAAATATTGTTCTAACTACTAGTGATTAGTAAAGGAACATTTTTACACTCATTTTACCTTTTCTTTCCCATAATGTGCGGAGTTTGGATTCAGCATACCATCATTGATCAATTTTGATATTTTAAAAAAAAAAAAAGAAAGTCAAAATGAATTGTGTTATATGTCATAAAGTTTTAAATTTAATTATACTAGTGAACCTTTCTGTCTGTTGTACATGGTTTTTCGTCTTTGATTATTATCTTACATATCATCATTAGAATGTATGACAAGAGGGAATAAAAAGAGGGAGTAATAGTATTCCATCCGTTTCACAAAATCTTTCAAAAATCAAACATCAGATATTAAGGTAAATAAAAACATTGATGAAAGTATAAAATTATATAAATTGATAATATCATCCTTGAAAGATTAAATTTCTACTAATATTATACTTATTTTCTTTTAGAGTAATGTTTGTTGTACATCGAAAAAACATCCAACGAGTATTCAACATGTGCTATATGTCATACGTAATGTGTGCTATAGCCTTTAAAATGTTGAATCACATGAATTTTTCACATGTACTTGAAATTGAAGACTATATATACTTTAAAATGTGAGATTTCACAATTTTTTTAGTTGTGTTATAAAATGAAGAATATAGCTTTAAAATATTGAATCATATGAATTTTTATCATATACTAGAAATTGAAGGCTATATACAATAAAATGTGATATTTCACAATTTTTTTCAATTGGGTTATAGAATAAAGACTATAGTCTTCAAAATGTTGTATCATATGAATTTTTCACATATACTAAAAATTGAAGGTTGTATACTTTAAAATGTGAGATTTTAAAAAATTTTGTTGTATTATAAAATGAAAACTATAGCCTTTAAAATAATGAATCTTATGAATTTTTCAAATATTGTAGAAATTGAAGGCTATATACTTTAAAATTTGAGATGTCACAATTTTTTTTGGTTGTGCTATAGAATGAAGAATATATTCTTCAAAATGTTGTATCACATGAATTTTTCACATATACTAGAAATTGAAGGCTATATACTTTAAAATATGAGATTTCACAATGTTTTGTCTTTTTAATAAAATTAAGACTATAGCCTTCAAAATGTTGAATCACATGAATTTTTCACATATATTATAAATCGAAGGCTATATACTTTAAAATGTGAGATTTCTCAATTTTTTTGGTTGTGTTATAGAATGAAGACTATAGTCTTCAAAATGTTGTATCACATGAATTTTTCACGTATACTAAAAATTGAAGACTATACACTTTAAAATGTGAGATTTGACAATTTTTTTGGTTGGGCTATAAATTGAAGACTATAGCCTTCAAAATATTGAATCATATGAATTTTTCACATATTGTAGAAATTGAAGCCTATATACTCTAAAATGTAAGATTTCACATTTTTTTTTGTCTTTTTAATAAAATTAAGACTATAGACTTCAAAATGTTGAATCACATGAATTTTTCACATATACTATAAATTGAAGGCTATATACTTCAAAATGTGAAATTTCATAATTTTTTTGGTTTTATTATAAAATAAAGACTATAGCCTTTAAAATATTGAATCACATGAATTTTTCACATATACTAGAAATTGAAGGCTATATACTTCAAAAAGTGAGATTTCACAATTTTTTTGGTTGTATTATAAAATGAAGACTATAGCCTTTAAAATATTGAATCACATGAATTTTGCACATATACTATAAATTGAAGCCTATATACTTTAAAATGTGAGATTTCACAATTTTTTTTGTTGTGTTATAGAATAAAGACTATAGTCTTCAAAATGTTGTATCACATGAATTTTTCACATATACTAAAAATTGAAGACTATATACTTTAAAATGTGTGATTTGACAAAATTTTTTGTTGTGTTATAAATTGAATACTATAGCCTTCAAAATATTGAATCATATGAATTTTTCACATAT
Organism: Aeschynomene evenia; assembly: GCA_013621005.1. NCBI lineage: Eukaryota > Viridiplantae > Streptophyta > Magnoliopsida > Fabales > Fabaceae > Aeschynomene > Aeschynomene evenia. Next base: position 33,823,111 of record CM024267.1, read on the forward strand.
TGTAGAAATTGAAGGCTATATACTTTAAAATGTGAATTTCACAATTTTTTGTCTTTTTAATAAAATTAAGACTATAGTCTTCAAAATGTTAAATTACATGAATTTTTCACATATACGAGAAAATGAAGGCTATATACTTCAAAATGTGAGATTTCACAATTTTTTTGGTTTTATTATAAAATGAAGACTACAACCTTTAACATATTGAATCACATGAATTTTTCACATATACTAGAAATTGAAGGTTATATACTTTAAAATGTGAGATTTCACAATATTTTGGGTTGTGTTATAGAATGAAGACTATAGTCTTCAAAATGTTGTATCTCATGAATTTTTCATATGCTAGAAATTAAAGGCTATATACTTTAAAATGTGAGATTTCACAATTTTTTTGGTCGTGTTATAAATTGAAGACTATAGAGTTCAAAATATTGAATCATATGAATTTTTCACATATAGTAGAAATTGAAGGCTATATACTTCAAAATGTGAGATTTCACAATTTTTTGTCTTTTTAATAAAATGAAGACTATAGCCTTCAGAATGTTGAATCACATGAATTTTTCACATATACTAGAAATTGAACACTATATACTTCAAAATGTGAGATTTCACAGTTTTTTTGGTTGTATTACAAAATGAAGACTATAGCCTTTAAAATATTGAATCACGTTAATTTTTCACATATACTAGAAATTGAAGGCTATATACTTTAAAAATGTGAGATTTCACAATTTTTTTGTTTGTGTTATAGAATAAAGACTATAGTCTTTAAAATGTTGTATCACATGAATTTTTCATATATACTAAAAATTGAAGACTATATACTTTAAAATGTGAGACTTGACAATTTTTTTGGTTGTGTTATAAATTGAAGACTATAGCCTTCAAAATATTGAATCATATGAATTTTTCACAAATTGTAGAAATTGAAGGCTATATACTTTAAAATGTTAATTTCACAATTTTTTGTCTTTTTCATAAAATTAAGACTATAGTCTTCAAAATGTTGAATTACATGAATTTTTCACATATACTAGAAATTGAACACTATATACTTCAAAATGTGAGATTTCACAATTTTTTTGGTTGTATTACAAAATGAAGACTATAGCCTTTCAAATATTGAATTAGATTAATTTTTCACGTATACTAGAAATTGAAGGCTATATACTTTAAAATGTGAGATTTCACAATTTTTTTGGTTGTGTTATAGAATGAAGACTATAGTCATTAAAATGTTAAATCACATGAATTTTTCACATCTCTTAGAAATTGAAGGCTATATACTTTAAAATGTGAGATTTTATAACGTTTTTACTGTATTATAAAATGAAGACTATATCCTTTAAAATAATGAATCTTATGAACTTTTCACATTGTAGAAATTGAAGACTATATACTTTAAAATGTGAGATTTCGCAATTTTTTTTTGTCTTTTTTATAAAATTAAGACTATAGCCTTTAAAATGTTGAATCACATATATTTTTCTCATATAGTAGAAATTGAAGGTTATATACTTTAAAATGTGAGATTTCAAAAAAAAATTGGTCGTGTTTTAAAATGTAGACTACAACCTTTAAAATGTTGAATCACATTAATTTTTCACATATACTTGAGATTGAAGACTATATACTTTAAAATGTGAGATTTCACAATTTTTTGGTTGTATTATAAAATGAAGTCTATAGCCTTTAAAATATTGAATTATATGAATAGTTCACATATTGTAGAAATTAGAGGCTATATACTTTAAAATGTGAGATTTCATAATTTTTTGATGGATTTATTTTTTATGTAAAACAAGCATTATTGTTTTCTTTTATGTATAATCACTATTACTCTACTTTTATTCTTAAAGCATATTTTAAAACATCAATATATAATTAAATAAGGATATATAGTTCATACTCCTCCATTTCACTTTAATTTTATAATTTGTAATTTTTCTTTGTTTCAACATAACCTATTTTCAATTTTCAATGCATATATAATTATTTTATCTCAATTTTATCCTTATTTTATGAATGATTGTCATTTAATGAAGAGACAATAAAAATGAGTGAAAGAATTTTTTTTATTTTTCACTCATTTTTTTTCAGAATATCGATGGAAACTAATTTTATTTTAATTCTTATAAAAAAATGTAAAAAAGATATTTAAAGTGAAATGGAGAATATCTCATTCTTGCTGGGAGATATCTCATACTAGTAGTATACCTCATGATGATGCCAACAAATCCACTTTTTTGACAAACTTTTCCTTGGAAAAGACCAAAAAAGTTCCTTGGGAACAAGAGCAATTTGGAAAGACATAAACGACATCAAATTCAATTCAATACCAACCTCCAAGCCCCCAAAAGACCGACATATTTTAGTGCAAATTGTAAACCAAACCAAAAAGCTTAGTTTAGATGAAAAATTTGTTTAAGAAACATGCAATGACAGAAAATAAGCATGGTGGTGAAGTATAATCTCACTCCATGCCATCCTGTTTTTTGAAATGCTACCACCATTGGCTAAGATAAGCAAAGCAAAGTGGAGACGAGTTAGAGAATCTTCGCGAAAATAAAAAATTTGTTTATAACTATAGCGTTATTTAATCCATATAGCTGATCCGAGACTTTCCCAACACACCCTTAGACTTAAAGCCATTACCCAATTGGTTAAAGTACCCTGATATTTGCTCATCATTCAAATACCTACATAGGGACTGCTTCAATTCCAGCACAGAGAACCCTAAATGTCAATGGTTTCTATTCTACTATGTAGGAACTAATCCCTATGCATAGAAGTAATGCACAATTGTACATGAGTTTCAAGAACTATGACTGTTCAATGTTCATGGACATCACTGGAACTCTCAAAACAGTCACAATTCTTGCTGATACCTTATTTGGCGCAGAAGAGCTACTTGAAATCTCTATGGGATGTAAGAATGCTACACAAGGACCCTCATGAACATCAAGCACTCAACAAGAGTGAAAAATGCTGTGTTTACTCAAATGTTAGATTTGGAAAGGTTTATAGCAGAAAGGGGTAGTTAGGTTGTTAGTGGTACCTTCTTACTATAAATAGGGGAGCTTGTACCTGTTTAGGTGTGGAGAATCATTTGAAAACTTGTCCTTTCTTGGAGAGCCCAGGGACTTATTCCTCAGAATTTCTAGGGTCAATAAGCAATGCACAATTGCACATTGCTTAGAGTTCCCCAATTGAATAATAGTGATTCATAACCATTTCTTCCCAATTCTTAGTCCAGTTCTAACATCAAACCACCCACACTTACACCTCTCTACTTGTTAATCACAGCATCTGTGTATTTGTAATCGTGTATCGTGTTATAGTATGCCAATGACAGAAGAATTCCAAGAATTATCAAGGCAACAGAAAAGCATAATAGTTTCGCCAGCAATGACATAATCCCGATGAAGTCTGCTTAGCAAGGTAAGCTGAGGCTTAGAGACATCGAAATCGAAACTATCATAGTTTCCATTTCATGAAACATAAAGAACTTTAGTTGTACTTTTGAAGTAACGATCCATCATACTGCATGCAATCAAATAAATAGATTCCTCGGATATTTGCAGAGTTGTTCTCCTGCACCGGATTCAATCAGAACAATGGAAAGCACCAAAGACAAGAAAAGAGGACATAGTACACTATACTTCCCTGTTGTCTTCCTCTTGGAAATGTAGGTGAAAAAAAATAAGTTTATGGCAACTGCATTTGGTTCAAGTCACTGGCTCTCTGCAGGAAGATCTTGAATTGCATCGCGATCACTGCAGGTAGCCAGCCAGGTACCGACTTTCAAACTATTTTGACCAGCAAAACAGCTTGTGCAAATTTTACGTGTTCCTTTTTGGGGTAACCAGTCTTGCCTCTCATGGAAAGGGCTTCGTTAGCAGCCCCACTTCAATAATGGCCCAAAATCTATCACTTTCCAAATTTAAAAAAAGTCAACCGATGTTACTATTACAAGTAACATGTAACAACAAATATGACTTCCTAGAATCATATTAAAAGTTGATTAAAATGAATTCTGATCTAGGTGATCTTAGCTTGCTGAAGCAGATTCACATAAAGAAAGATTAAGCTCAGTATAGCTTATTAGCTATCATCACACATTACTCACAGTTCTGCTAAAGAGAGTAGCAGATTCGTTCTGCATTGGACGAACAACAAATTGAAGCCTCCGAATTTTGAGGAACACCAGAAGGTTGATAACTTAGGGAGAGCAATTGATAAGTTAAAATTCCACCCATTTGATGGGAAATTGAAGATTTCCAAAAAAGTGCAAAGAAAGTAATATTATTCTTATCTATAGAAGCTACATGCTACAACATTCAGATAATCAACTACAAAATTTCATAATTACTGAAATCAACTTCTGATTTACATGGATGATTTTGATTTGGTGGTTACCATTATTTATGTCACAGTGTGTAAGAAGTCAGCAAGCGAAACATTTGAGACATCCAGGATTCAGTTTTGCCATCATCTCATCCCCTGCATAACATAACCAACCATCAATCCTAAATTCTAGTTAATGTTCCAATTGAAATCCACAGCCACCATATAAACGCATACCTCATTCAGGAACATCAGAAACTTTGTATGATTCTGCAGTTACCTCTGTCAGCCACAACCCAGGAAATAGTGTCTGCAACACAATTTTGAACCAGCCAAAATACAAAAAACAATGCAAGAAGTGAGCATAAGTTTTGAGACGTTATTACCAAGTGCAAACACCATCAACAAGAGTTTACAAGTTTCCAAAGTCATTCTCTGTCAATTTTTCTCACAAACTAAAACCAACAGAATCCAAAAAAAAAAAAAATCATTTTCACAATCATATCATAGTGTTATTACTTACATCCAATTGCCTCTGCACAATCCTGGGCCTCTTCTTAGGCCTTCTGGGAGGCCTAGTCCCAACCAATCCCCAGTAATCTTGTTCAACCTCTTCCTTGGATAGAGAAACTGAAAACTTAGCTCTCTCATTCATCACCATCTTATTCTTATTCTCCTTCACTTGAAAATGCTCTGCATCGTGTGCTTGTTTTGGACCTTGTGCTTGTGTTTGTGATGCTTGTGGTGGTGGCGCCTTACACGCAGCTCTTCTAGTTCTCAAATTCCAGGGCCTATTGTTAGCACCACCTTCTCCTCCATCTTCGAAATTCGAGATTTTGAGGTTCTTACCCGAAACCCCATCAATGTTTTGGTTCGGTTTTCGCTTGGGGACTCGAGGAGGTTCGATTTGGTTGGATTTGGATTGGGGGCGTGAGAATCGGCGATCGAGGGAAGGAGAAGAGGAAGGTTGAGGAGAAGGGTCGTTGGAGGAAGGAACGTTGACGCACCTGAGGAACCTCTGAGAACCCCATTTCAAGCAGGGCAAGGAGAAGTTGTGCAGTGGCTTCGATCGTTCAGGCACCATAGCCATCAATATGAAGATGAAGATGAAGATGACCCTTTTGTTGATGATGACGTTTTCTGATAGTGTTGTTGTGGAAAACACTGAATTGGATTGGATTGAGTTCTGGGGTCGGAAAAAGTTTGAGTTTTGATGAGTGTCTCTGTGTCTGAATGTGTATTTGAGCTTGTTTTGTGAATTGAATTCCTTTAGAGTTTTTTGGCTGGTATGTAAAGTTTTGTTTTTTTTCTCTTTGATGTGGTTTCGATCTCTTTTGTTTCTGATGAATGATTTGTTGATTGTAGAGGAATTGAGGAGGAGGAGGAAGAAGAAGAAGAACAAGAAGAACAAGATGGGTTTGAATTTGCAGAATGAAGAGAAAACTGAGAGAAGAGGGTGGCTTGCTTATGTGTGCAAACGATGACAGAGACAGACACAAGACAAGCTGTAATGAGAGAGAGGTTCGGTTTAACGTTCGGCTAAAATGTTTCTACTTACAAAAATGTTGGGTTTAGATCCAAGATTTTGTTCTTATTTTAAATCAAATAAATTTCAAACCTTATTAAATTGTAGATGTGAAAGAGACTTTGGTAACGTTTATTTTGGTAATATTGTTGTAGTAACTTTGTAAGACTAATCTATTTTAGCATTTATTTCATCTACATTTTTTCTTTTGCATGTTGGTTCGATTTAAAAATAAAAATCAGGCAGAAAAGGAGATTACTTTAATATTCATAATAGTTTTAAGTGTATTAATGCATTTACTAATGAGTAATTATTGTTTAATTACAATTCCACTACTTTAAAATAGACGTTTTAAAATATTTTATTTTTAAAAAAATAGCTTTCAAATATTTTATATTTTGGAAAAATATCATTTGGTTTGATATTAGTCACTAATTCTTACATATTGAGTGTTAAACCATTTTATATCATGAACCAATAGAATTTCAACGAAATAACTACTCACTATCACAACTATCCACCTTGATTTGTCATTTTAATAAAATTGATCAATTCTGAAAAATTAAATTCATTAATAAGTGAAAATTATAAAACTAAAGCTTTGGATTTACATAGAGATTTTTTATGAGCATTTATCATTGTGATTTCACCTAAAAATAATTCTTTTTCACTTTTGGACATATAAGGTTTCGTGAATTGAGTAATAATCATTACAAACACTTAGTTCGGTTTGGATCAATTCAGATGCCTTCATGGCACAAGCAGCTAGTCTTAGCTTAAACGCAAACAATTGCTCTTATGAACGATGCATCACTAATTAGTGGCCACAAAAAATTAAAAGAAAAAATAACAGCAACAACACATACAAGAAGATATACAAAACTTAAGAAAAATAAAAAATCATAAATGGACACCTAAGAAATGGAGCAACTAATTAGTGCTAGTAATAACAAACCAAATGTGACGACCAATCTCATCAAAATTCAATTTGTGAACTAAATGGTTTTGATATGCTAAGAGTTTATGTATTTCATCATAATGCTGTAGCAAGGACTTAAATAACTACTAGAAAAATTATCCTATGACATATGTAAAAATTTAATTTGACTTCTACGACATCACAAATGCTTGGAGAATAACAAAAAACCAGTCAAAACAGCCAAGAAAACTCATTTAACATTTTATGTCCCAAATAACATTTTAATCATAAGTGAATGATTGTGGCCCAAATTCCTATTTGTTGGCTGTTTTTTTTGTTGTACCCCTATCAATGTCCCTAAAACATTAGTTTCAGTTATTTAAGATTTATAGATATCAAGTTGACCTATCCTTTGCTGTCAGAATTACTACACATTTGTGCTCAAAAGTTAAAAAGATACATACAGGTATTATTATTAGTATTACAAATTATAAGTGAATGAATGAATGGGAGAGATGGCTCCTTAAAATCATTTTAAGATTAAAATATCAGAGAAATTGGTGCATACATCGGTATGTATCCATCATCAATTCATCATTATAAATTAAAAAAAGAGAAGAAAAAAAATCTAACAAAAGCTGAAATAGCGCAGCTAGTTCCTCAATTGGTGTCAAGCAACACTAGGTGAACATGTAAATGAACTTAACAAGGAAAAAGAAAGGGAGGAGCTGCTAAATTATCAATTACAAAAAAAGGAAGTTTGAAAGAAAGTTTATCTGTACATAAGTGTGAAACTAATGAGAGGCCTCTATGGAACTTAACTCAGCATTATGAATAAAATGGAACCATGGCCAAGATCCTATTCCTGGTTGGGGAAAAATTTGGATTGGCTATACAAAAGTATTTACAAACTCTACCTCTCTGTCAAAAGGAGCATTCTAAGAGCAGCTAGAATTTGTTGCCTCGGTCTTGATCACCCGGGTGTTATACGAGCCGCAGAATCCGCATTTGTGATATAGCCAGTGGAAGCGTGTGGTGCCCTTTCGATCACAGTCGTTGCAGAGTATGTCCTGCATGCATGGCCATTACAAAAATGATTAACAGAAGAAAAGTGATGAGAATATACTACTGCTAGCTAGTTATCTATATTTGGCTTCACCAAAATTTTGTTGGAAATCCATTTGATATGATGATAGAAACAACATTGAAAATTGGAAGTGTATATAAAAATAGCAGCATATGATTGCATGAGGAATTTCATCAGGTTCATTCTATTGACATTGGTCATGAACAGGAGAAAAAAAGACATTTTTCTAACTTTCTAAGCCTAAAATTTGTCTTTTGTAATGATTTTGTCTATAGTTTTCTTAATCTCCTTCTACCACGAATAAGAGGACTAATTGAACAGAGACCAAAACGTACTAAAAAGACAGAAGTAATACCTGATGGCGATCCCTGTATTCTTCAGGAAGCGCCTCAGCGGCCAATAGAGCATCAAGCATACCAAAGTAAACCTGAGAAGATAGAAAAACAGCTAAGTATTGAAAGCATTTCAGTTTCCATTTGAAAGCAGCATCAGAAATTTCCGATAGGCGGCTTTAGACATGTTAAGGATCAATAAATGCATAGAATTGTATGCAAAACCACAAAACATCTCTACAAATTTAGACTTAGTAGTAGACATGTGAGAAGAAAATGTTCTTACCGCCATATCTCCCAATGACTTGCTGCAGATTGGACATGTGTAGTGACTACATGTGTATGCCTAACATTTTCACAACAAAAGAAGATTAAATCCAAAACCGACCTTGAGATTACTTCATTTGAAGAAGAAACAGACTGAATATAAATGAGTAAAATGACAAATTGTTCAAATGCATTTTTCTTGTTCTGAGAATCTAGAAGGGCTAGTCCTAAAATTGGCATGACATACCTGAAAGCAAGCCGAATGCATGTAATGCCCACAGGGTAGAGCTCTGACTGTTGCACTCGATGTGAACAAGTCGTCACAGCAGATTGGGCAATTCATTTCTAGACCTTTCTCCAGGCATTTGTGAGATGCTGATTTTATCCCAAGGCAACAATTGCATTTCATACAGTGAAAATAGTCTATACCAAGCCCTTGCCCAACACGGCATATATTGCAAAATGGGCAGTGATATACATTCCTGAAAAAGAACGATGCCAAGTCAACAACCAAAAGCTATGAGGATAAATAAAACTAATAAACAAATTTGACAGATTAGAGATCAGAAGTACCTTTCGTCATCAAAAAATTTGCATATGCTGCAATAGTATTTTGCCATAGAAAGTCCATTACAAGAAGGAGACATGCATATAGGCCCAACTGGTTGTATATTCAGGCAGACCATACACATCATTTCCATTGTTGCTTTTCTGAAATTATCAAACATATAATTAGAAATGCAAATGACAATAACAATAACCAAGCCTTGACCCATTAGGAGGGGTCAGCTACACATAACAAACAATGTCATAGTGTTCTATCGTAAATCATGTCAACAGTCAAACCATTAATGCCTAAATTTAATCATTTTGCCTAGTGTCCAAAAAATAACTCCAGATAGTACCGGTTCAGAGAAAGTGTGCATTATTGTTAGTAGTATCCCTTGATCTCCCAGGCTTGAATTACTAGACTCTCCATGCATGCCCCTCACGTAATGAGCTAAAGCTCCATTGTTTGGGTTTCAAAAAGATGGGTGGAGAGCAGTGTAGTAAGATTGAATACATATTACATTTCCATATCATTCTATCACCTCTTCATAATTTCCTTCCTGCCCAATTTGGGAGGAATGGGATGGATGGGAGTGGAGTTCTATATTTTAATAAAATATCACTTTTCCATCCTATTCAATTGAATATCAGAGTAGAATATTACCCCATTCAACTACTAAAATACCCAAATAATGGAGTGGAATAATTATGTCACTCCATCTTACTCCATTTGATTCTATTCCACTCTCCACCCTCTGATGGACTTTCCTTCAGATACATTTCTGTTGTTTCCCATGCTTCTTATATCTGTTCAAGGCCTCGGATAGGGAGCTTTAAAACCAGTTTACTGGATATTCAAGAGATCCCTTGCTCTCCCTAGTCTTGAATTCCTAATCTCTCCTTCATGCCACTCTCATCACTCCTAAAACCTCTTTATAATCAACTATTCCCTGACAAATACAAGTGATGTACTAAGTACTAACTAATAGCGTCCACATACCATGATAAAAAAAAAAGAAATCCAATAAAAAATTTACCTATCCATTGAGTGATCGCTCACATTGTCATGGCAAAATCTGCATGTAAATAACTTGCCACAACAAGCAGCACGAAGCTTGCAATTTCTCTTATAATGCTCACAGCCAAATACTTGCTTCTCTGGGTCCCGAAATGATGGTGAGCGACCTTCTATTTCTTTAGAGGAGTCCCCAGATAAAGCTTTAGGTAGCTTCTGTTGGGCAGCAATCCAGCGACTACAATACAAAAATAACTAATCAACGATAGCACAAAGACGAAAGCTTAAAGTGCTATAAAGTTAAAAGAAATTTATAATGTCGGAATTAAATAGACAAGGAATAATGGTCACTAGAACCAACCTTGTCATTAGATTCTGCACAAGATATGCCTTTCTCCTTGGATCAAGAGTTGAGTCACGATAAACCTTCCGGATCTCTGACTCAAGTTCATTCTGATTCATCCGGAATATGTCTTTCCAACCTGGCTTGAACATCTGATCATTATGGTCCAAGCTTTCTTGATGGTCAGAACCTAGGAAAAAATCATAACACACATCCTTTTAATTATCCATGCAGTAATTTCCACCGAACATGAAAGAAACTAAAAGCATATTGGAAAGTAGAAACCTCTTTGAGATGTGTTACGCTCTGATGTTTCTGCCTGTGAATTAGACACTGGACTCTCTTTCAAGCATTCATTTAGCCACTCATTGAACATAGTGTTCTTAGTTGCTTGTTTCCATGTGTCCATCATTTTGTTCTGTTCATCCTCAGTAAGTGCAGAAGTTACCCAAGGTAGCATTGATTGGAGAACTTCAGCACCGGTAGTTCCAATGATCCGGCCCACTAACTTGTCCTGTTCTTCCACCGTGAAATGTTTCCCAAACAATGGCCAGAGCTCGAGTTCTTCCCTGAAAATATGCTGATCCAGGGTCACTCTTACAGATTTGCACATCCCTTGAAGCTTAGTTGCAAGCTCGTTGTACTTTCTGACATTATCACTATCGTCTGCATCAGAAGTTCCAAAATTACTTTCATTTAAATCCTCTGACATACAGGACATCTGCAAGGCTTCATGAAGGGCTGAAAGCTCAGAAAGAGTGCAAGAAATATCTTCAAATAACTTTTCTTCCTGCTTATGGTCCAGCGTGTAAGAATGGCTCACATTGTGAAGTGTCTCTTTGGATTCCAAGGCAGGAAATACTATATCATCTTCAGCATTACTATGAGCTCTATATAAACCCCACAAAAGACGAAATCTTCCACTAAACTGCCGAAGAGTTGCTTCATCACGTTCAGTAAGCTTTCCAGATTCAACGTCTAAATACTCCAAGTCCTTGCGTATGGCTTTATGGAATTTAAATATGGTATCAATGGGTCTCTCTGTAGAGCCTGCATCACATGAGCTGCTGTCCGTTTCCCATATGAAAAGACTAGAATTAAGCGATGGGGCAGAGGAGGTGAAAGACATGGAGCGCAAGGACTTGGCTGTAGCAAGTGAACTCAGCCCCAAATTGTTACTGTTGACTCCTAAAGCTGGGACACAACAAGACTGGCCATTACAACACTTCTTCTGGATATTTCCATTTTCTGAAGTTTCAGGAACATCTCCATTCTTGTGAAACTCCAATATGTTCCGCTTGACTGATCTTTCGGCCCCATCTGAATCATCTAATATAGAGCGATCTCTAGCAGCAGAAACAGAAGCACAAGCACAGGAAGATTGAACCATATTTTCTTCTATATCAGTCAGTCTCTGAGCATGACAGCAACCTGATTCACTTGAAGACCAACACAGATCATAGTTACGAGCCTTGCAAGCCCAACCAGTGAATAGTGTGACTAGGGCAGAATCTGCCGCTGGAGCTGGAATAGATTGCCAAATTGTCAAGATATAGAATACTGGCAGTAAACTTATTATTAATGTAACTTCTTTTCAAGGGAAACAAATTTAAAATAGACATAGAACCTGCCAATTGCATATTTTTCAGAAACATCTTTGCTTCATCTTCGGTTAATGATCCAACCAACCATGGCAGCACACGCTCAATTAATTTCAGAGGCATCATGCACAAGCTTTGATACAGAAGTTCACGTTGCTTTTTGAAATTAAAGTGCTTCCGTGCAAGTGGAAGAACCTAAATATGAAGGGAGTCAATCACATATTTAAAGATAGATAAAAAGATAGCTTCTTGTTGCTACTTTCTTGTCAAACTCATGCCTTAAATGTCCAACTACGGATCAAGAGCTAAAGAACTTCCTATGTCATACTTCTCTACTAAAAAAATTAATTCATTTAACATAAGAATTACTCAATAGTTATCAACCTTTGATAAGCTATCTATGGCGCAACTGCTGCATGCATAACATTCAAATCCTAGCAGCCACTTTATCAATCATCCTATTGAAGATTAACATTGTATTTGCTAAATACATTCACATCTAACTTGACCGATGAAGACTCACCTGGACTTCTTCGTTCTGGAAATGATTCTGAATAGTTTCCATTATAAGATCAGCATGTGAGCACAGCTTGGAATAAAATTCAGCTTCTGAACTAGATGTTGCTCCTTCACTTTGAATACTTTCAATTAAACACCTGAATTCATTGAACTGGATTTCTTCTTCAGCATGCTCCTGAAGGAAAGAAAGCTCTCCATCTACTGCTGGAAAAATAACCTTGTCCTCAGCAATACTGCATTAACAGAAAAATCAATTAACCCTTCCTTGTTACAACTTTGAAGGCTACATAGCATTTAAAAAATAAAGAACTTCAGAGCATGATCAATTTCTGTTTCCATTTCTTGTTTTTGGTCTATTTTCTTATTTTCAGGATTTTGTGAACAAAATAGTGAAAACAAAAAATCAAAACAGGAACAAGATTTATTTTATTTATTCACCTATTTTATTTCACAATCCTGGAAAATTGGAAATAGATTAATAGAAACAAGAAATGAAAATAGAAACCTAACAAGAAACTATTACATCTGCATTCTATCAAAGCTTGTTTCATAAGAATTCCTTGTCACACACTATCACGCAACATAATAATGCAACATAGAGGATAGTATTTAACAACACTGCACACTTTAATCTTTTATGATAATCACGTTCATGAAAGTGATTACATCCACATTCCATGAAAGCTTGACAACCATAAGTATTTCCGATTCAATCCTTTAGGATAACATTATTTTTCTTTCTTGCTCAACAAGTAATAGTGATCCTACAAATTGCACATTTGATATATTAGTTATAGAAAGTGAGAAAACACAAAACAATTCTTTTTCATACTATATGTGTAATCCTACAATTTGCACATTTTATAAATAAGTTGAACAAAGGTGCAACAATTTGTTTCCAATAGATTTTTCCGTACTATATGTTTCTTCTATGGCTATTCAATTATCTTCCAAAATGAGTACGCATAAGCTTCTAAGATTGGGTAAAACTAACAGATGAACAGTAACCAAAAAATAAGTTGGGGTAAAAAAAGAAATATGACCGACAAGAAATCAAAATAAGAAAATTTTTAATTTTAGAAACATCAGATACTTCCACATGACATGATACCTGTGAAATATGCAAACTTCAGCGATGAATTGCAACCTTTCATTAAAAGCTGACAGATTAGTAAAATCTCCAGAGAGTTGTATTTTTCTGGTCTCCACTGCTATCTCATTTAGTTCTTTCTTTATTGCATTATGCCACAACAATATTTCATCTATAGGATGTGTTCCCATTGTGTCAGAAGCATCTATAAAAGATCCAGAATATTTCCTTTTCCCGGTTGTTGTGGGCTCACATGCACATTTTACTTTCCCAGTCTGATGGGCTGACGGACCTGGACTACATTGAACCTGAGAATGATCTACACAATTTTCAACTGTGTTAGCACTACTTCTCCCTTCCATCCAGGCGAAAATAACCTTCAATAAGCAAGAATATGATCAGATAAATTATTAACACATAGAAAATGCATATAAAATGTGTGATGACCCATAAAGTAATAACAAAGAAAATAAATAATGATCAAAAACAGCATTAACATTACACCTTTTGAAGTAGTTTTTCCTCTGGTACTACTTTTCTTAAGCACTTCCTCAAATCCTGAGATTCATCTGGTGATATAGATGATGACAGCCATGGAAGAAATTCTGCCATCATATTCACAGGAATACTGCAAAGAAATTGCCAAACTAAAGATGCCTGTTCCTCAAGAGAGAACTTCTCAATAAGCAGTGGAAAAACCTGATATCATTCGACATACAAACCAATCAGCCACATACCAAAATAAACATGTTTTTCAGCCTTTAAAAACTAAGTTAACAAGCACCATGATGAATGATTTGTGACATCCTGGTATAGTATACTACACGTCTACACATAAGAAATATACAAGTTTCATAGTTATACCCCCAGTATTTTGCACCTAGCCTGCAATAACCATTAGTATCGATAGCAGTTTTTGCTTGCCGGAAGAAAAATAAAAGTCCGGTCAAATTGGATATTAAGCTAAAAGCTAGTATTAAATAGATTTATACCTGCTCCTCTTCCTTAGCCATGTGCTGACTAACTGATGTCTGGAGAGCTCCAGTGCACGATGCCAACTCCCTTGCAAAACTTTCATCATTATGCATCGAAGAATTCAACAGCTCAAATAGATGATCAAAAAGATTACTTTCACTCTTGTGTTCAAGGGAATAAGTCTGTGCGACATTCTTCACACGTATATCTAGAGCTGGAAAAATCACCTACATTTCAGAAAAGATTTCCTTCAGAACGTTTGAACATAGAAGTTGATATACAGCTCAACAAAAACAGATCTATGGAACATGTAAGTAACATTCTTCATTGGGAAAATAAAAGGCAAAACTTAAAAAAAGAGTGAAAATTATTCATTTGGGTGGAATAACCCCGGGAAAGGAATCAATAATCATCATATTAGGGTTTAAATACCAATTCATTTAATCAAAAGCAAGAACATTGAGAATAGCAAAAATACTATCCACCTGAAATGAAAATCACCACTGTGATTAATAAAAACCACACTCAAAAACTCTTTTTTGAAAATTAATTTTCACTGAAACTTCACTAGTTCTTCCCCCAACACTAAATTGCTAAAAAAGGAACCAAAATTCATCAAACTCTTCAACACAAAATCTTCATTTCTCTCCTACATCATATCTCAACAAAGGGAAAGGGGACAACAAGCTCCAAAATAGGAAATATACACACACGCAAAAAAAATTCACAAAAGTAGCACACCTCATCTTCGGCATTGGAGTGGTGCGTGTACATCGATCTGACGAAATGGTACCGTTCCGACAGCGGCCTGATATCGGAGCGGTCATCGTCTCCGGTGGCAAAAGCCATCGCGGACCGGTGCAAGGCGTCAAGCTCGTTCCGAATCGCTTTTTGGAAGAACGAAAATATCAAAATTGGCGACTCCAATAGCGAGCCGCTGAAAGTGCCGCCATTGGAGGAGGAAGACGAAGGATCCACCTTGCTCACTCGATTGTTCGCCAGCACTGCCACGCCTTCAAGGTGCTGCATCCCCGTTAGCGGCGTCGCCATCGCTGTTTCCCCTCAGTCTCCCCAATTTTCTCGCACTTTCCTGGAAAGCTCGAATTTTCCCAGAAAATTTCTTATAATTTTCCCCCAATTAATGCTTCATGTGTGTTTTGTGAGAAAGAGAGAGAGGGTAGTGGAGAGACGTTTCTTTCTTTTCTTTCTATTTTAGTATTTTTTTTCTTTTTGCTCTGTGCGGATATTGTAAAAATTTTGCAATAACGTCGTATTATGTATGATTTATGGTTGTTGTGTTGAAGAAGAGGAATGAGAATTGAATCGAGGGTTGTTTGGTTACGGCGATAAGACAGCGTGCGTGCGAGGTGCTGTGTTGCGACTTGTTTGCGAGTGAGGGACATGATGACGTTTACCATTTATATGCCTCTCTCCCTGCCACGTGGATGCGATTATGTGCCACGTAGGATGATCATGTCATTTGCTGATGACCTTTCTTTGGTCAATTTTTTGAGAGGTCCTAAGATGCTATTAGGGATTTCATCCTTGATGTCTATATCACATCACCTGAGATATAATAATATTACTACTACTACTAATGTAATAAAGGTTAGGTTGTTTAAAATTGTGGATGATTAAATTAGGGTTTTTGAGTTTCTACTTCATTATTTTATAAGATATTATATTTTCACATAATTAATAATCTCATTTAATTATTGATCTAATAGATTAAAAAAATGGACTTAGTAGTTAGTGAAACAAATGACTCATTTATAGCTATAAATTTTTTTTACCATTGAATTTTATGAGGTATCAAAAAAATCTATTTAAATATATAGTTTAATTTCAATCTACTGTAAAGTAATTTTACAGAGATAGTCAATCATAAATTGACATGTTAGTAAAAGTCTTTAACTCAACTATCCACTAACTAAAAAGTCTCATAAATCAATGGATGTAATTAACTGACAGTGTCAGTGTATTATAATTAAACTCTTAAATATATTTAGTTTTATCCAATAATAAATTAGCATATCAATATCATAAAGAGAATTGAATTACAATTTTATTATTTAAAAAATTGTACAAATTAAATTATTTGATTGAATGAAGATATAAAACCACAATAAAATTAGATTCCAATCAAAATAGTGTATGAAAATAACTTTTTATTTTTAAAATATATAATGTTCTACTAATAAAAGACTCACAAATTGCTAGAGGAGGGGTCAAATACTTGATTCTCTAGTTTAAATTCTACTAGGAAAATCTTATTAAGAATCTTTAATGGTTCATTCCCAAAGATTATCAATGGCTTACATATGCCTTGTTAATTCTTTTTTTTTTTCTTTTGGTTTATAAATCACCAATGTAGAACTATTGTAAAATAATTGTAAAAATGAAAAAAAAAAAAAAAACTACAAATATGGTATCACATATCATTAAATAATATAGACAGATTGTTCTAATTAACAATGTACTAAAATTAGATTTATATCACACAAAACAAATAAGTGTCATGTAATTTTTGTTGTCCTTGTTGATTTGAAAAATCCAATGGAAAAGATACAATTCATATAATAGTTTCTTATATTAATATTAATTAATTATATAGATTGAGTGACATAAACAGCTTTTACGTATGCATTACAGTCAGTTTAGCCCAATGTGGCTCTTCAAAGACCACGGTTGAAAGTCGCATTCATCATTCATCAATATATATGAAAGTGACAAATTAAATTAAAATATTTTGTGCAGATCAAATTAGCTAGCACCAATAATTGTAAATGATTTTTATATGATAAGCTTTAATTTTAAGATATTATAATTTCCTATTGTCGAATTAAAAAGTGTACTTCATGCTGAGACAAGAAAACTATATATCATAATTTACTATATCTTCTTAACATGCAGAAGGGGTAAATAAAAGCAATCTTTTAAAATCTTGAAGAAAATAATTAAGAGGAACAATAAATCAATCGGTATCAACTTTTTTTGCATTTTCACCTATGTTTGATTCATTATATTTTATAAATGGTGATAATAATTCACTATATTTTTTCATCATATAAAATGCATTCAAAACATTATATATTATTAATCTGATCCAAAATGGAACTTCTTCACACAATATACATGGGTGTTATGAACTAGATTCCATCGTCATTCATCACCACCATTTACAAGATAATTTTGGTTAATTAATTTTAAAACAATACGTGATTTAATCATATAATGTCATATTAATAAATATGGTTATTTTACACATTTATTAATTAAAAAATCATATAAAAAGTGATATGTAATTGAACAATAATATAAAATCTTTTAGATTGTTAATATATTATTATTAAACCCTGTTAAAAATAGTAACGAGACCATAAAATATGTTGAGAATTAAAAAGTCGATGACGAAACGCAATCTTTGAATGAAGAAAGGACAGGGGACAAAAAATTATGGACAACATTTGTTTATAGAATTAGGGTTCGTCATGGTTCAAAGGTTTGAAATTGGAATTTATGTTGAGAGCTTAGTATATCTACTACTACTACTCAATTATATAGTACTATAAGCTAATGTAGATGCCGTACGTCATGATGATTTTGAAAGCTTAGCTTGAGGATGGAAGTTTAAATACTAGAAGACAAAAATTGAATGAATGAAAATGGTATTTTGTGGGAGCTATATCATGTCAACTCTATAAATTAGGTGTGTAATTGTGACATTCAATGAATTGGTATTAAATATGGTCGACAGTACAGTAAATACTTCATTATTTTCAAAATAATGAAAACTAATGTATCTAGACATAAATTGTAATATAGATACATTAATTTTTCAATATAACAAAAAAATCAAAATGATTTAAATGTTAGCATTGCATTCAATGGAAAAAAATAGGTGTACATTTACTTTTAGACGTTAAAATAATATTTTTTATTTTATGATTCTACATATACCCGTAATATTGTATGTTTAGCTTAGAAAAAAATAATTCAGAATGTGCTAGGTTATATCTATTTTTATACTTCAAAAATATTGTTTATGATAAAAATTTGTACATAAAATCTCATAAATCATTCCTAGTGTGGCTTGTTTGACTTTCTATCTGATATGTTTAATATCAAATTTTGTTAAGATTTTAAACAAAAGAATCATCAATCATAAGCACGAAATATTAAATAATACCCCAAACATACATCAAATGTTCAGAATCAGAATAAGAGGGAAAATAGAATAATGTTCTGTCCAATACACATTAAAAATAAATAAATAACTTATTATAGAATATTACGAGTATCTGTTTAACTTTATTTCTAGGTGGGAAATTTGACAATAAAATAAATAGGGAAAGTCATAGTCAAGTGTGATAGGTTGAAATTGAAGGGTTGGGAAAAGGAAAGAAGAAGAGTTTGCAGAAGTGTTAGAAGGAACAGAGAGGCACAAGGGTGGCACGAGTAGAGAGTGTGCCATGTATTAGTTGGCACTTGAAAACCCCATGCCTGTCTAAGCCTATGCCTCTTTTGCCTTTCCATAACACATTCCTCCTACATCTTCCAAAGTTATTTACTCTCCATCAAATAGTAATTTATGGAAAAAAAAATTCTTATATATAATAAAAAATCAGTAAAAAAAAAATTAATAAATAATGCACATACAACATATATGATATATATCACATGTGTTAATATTATTTTTTTACAATATGTAATATATATTGTACATATTATATTAATTGTTTTACCTTTTTCATTGTGTATATAACTATGCTCATTTATGAATTACAAATTTCTCAATCGTCTCTTTGATGGTCTCTGTTCCATAAAATTGTATGCCGAATTAATATAATGTAGGCCCTATTTACTTATAATTCAACGTTTTAACAAATAATCAATACAATTTTGTCAATATGGACATAAAGATCGATAAATGTTAGTACATATAATATTACTCATTAATTTACCTTTATTATTTTCATGTTATCATCAATCATCCACCTAACTTATTTATGTTTATTATTTAGTACTTTTCTTTTTTCTTACTTCCTACTATTGAGATATGAAAGCAACGTAATAATTGTTAATTGTGTTGTAAAAAAGTGTAGATAAAAAGAAGTAGGTCTATATACCAACCTACAAATCTAGTAGGGTATATTCAATTAAATTATGGGGTTATCCAATATCCATATAGAGAAAACAAGTACTCATCATAGGATAATTGCAAAGTAAATGTAAAATGGAAAAAAAAATGCAAGCATTGGGTTTAGCTAGGAATCAGATACTCCTACCATAAATGGATTTCGATTTTGGATTTTTTTTTTGGTTTAATGATTATTTTTTTTTTAATGATTTTGGAATTTTTCATGCCACACAAAATGACATAGTCACATAGGCCTTTGCTTATTATTACTACGAGAAGGTCTTAATTGAACCGTTCCGCATATGCTCTGTTGGTTGCTCTTTCCAATGGTCTTAATAATTTATTATTATCTTATTACTTCTTCATTTTAAAATAAAGAGTTTTGCTAACAAGTGTTTTAATTTCTAAGGACAGCTTTTAAGAATATTAAAAAAAAGATAAGTTTTTGAAAAATTATGACACTAAGACACTTGTTAGTAAAACCCTTAAAATAATACCTAATCTTTTAAAGTTTATATACAAATATTAAAAAAACTATAAATGATCTTGATTTATATAAAAAAAATATATTAAAATGACTATATTATTCTTCACACTTTTGCTAGTATATTTTTCAAGTAAATTATATTAAAGATAAAATTAGTATATCATCATTAAATATATATTGAAAAGTTAAAAGTGATAATCAAAATAAATTTTTAAATCTTAAACCACCATTATTTTAAAATGAGGAGAGTAACTTAATAATCTAATTATAAACCTTCATTTAAGCGAGTGTTTTGATATGATGTATGAGATATTTAATACTTCTTCCATTTTTCATTTGTCCATTTTCTAGTTATTTTTACAGTGTTTTAGATAATGATTAATTTTATTTAAAAATTAATAAAATACTAATGTATTTTATTATATTGTTCTTAATTAAAATAGACACATAATTTTAGATAATATAATTTATTAAATAAATTAAATAAGAATAAAAGAAAGAATATATAGGGAGTGTATAGGATTTTGCTTTAAAATATATTAAATATTGCTTAGCAAAACCCTATACTAATGGTTCATTTTTATTGTTTTTTCAAATTTCAAAATATTGCATCGTATAATAATATATTATTTTATATATTGATACAAAAATAATGTATTGTATTTAAAAAATTTTATAATATTAATTTTTATACAATCATATATATTAATACTAATTATTCTTCTTTTCCGATGTGTGAGACGTCTCTGAAGTAACTGATAAACAAAAGCATAAGCGAAGGTGGGATGCACTACTTATACTATTTGTATGCTAAAAAACTAGGTGGTGAAATTGTGTTAAGAAATTCTCTCCTTTATTTGTCTAGTTTAAGGTACTAGCAACAATGCGATTTATTAAGCTCACTATTATGTAATATCCAAATTAAAGTGAGGCCATATGTATAAGCTTTTTGCTTCACCGGCCAATCACCAACTAAAGTCTTATCAATTTGGTTTGGATTAAGATATCTGTTGCCGCAACCAAATAAAAAATGCTTTAATGTGCTAACGCAGATTTCCAATTTGTTCTTTTTTTTTTTTTAAGTTTGACCAAACTTTGTGGTGAAATAAAAATAAAAAAAAGGTTAGGGGGTGAGGCAAAAAACAAAAGAAGATGCACAAGTACTAAGCAATTATATTTGCAACTTAGTGGGGGGTCCAATCAATGTAGTTTTTCACTAATTGACTTCACATAAATAATAAAGAAAATTACAACAATTAACATGAAAATAGAACTCTGTTTGTGGGCTGTGTTTATACTATGTAAAATTGATTCTAACTAAAATTTATTTTAATTTCACAAAATTGATTTACTTATAATCAATTTTCAAAAAAAAAATTCATCAGTATCCTAAATTGTTTTTACATTGATTAAGGTTTTTAAAAAGATGGGTTTATATTAGAGAATGTGAATTATAGATTTCTAGGTTCATAAAATATTTGATAAACTTAGTTTTCTTGAAGGCCCCAAAGTTTATTTTGGCACCATATAAGATTGGAAGGAAAATATTTGGAGCATAACAAAAATTTCATCTACAATGATCAATATTTGTGCACAACATGTAATATTCGTTGTGCAATTTATATTATATATTTTGTGAACAACTTGTTAACTGTTTTGACTGATTTTTTTTGTTGTACCTCTAGCGACCATACTCACGTTGGAATGTTTAGAAATTGCGATCCATATCTAAAAATATGTGCAATAATGCAAATTATTGATGCAATTGAAATGAAAGGTTACTCAACTTTTCTTCAAGAATTTGTTGTATTTTGTCTTTGTCAACTTTCAAGTTATAAACCAAAATAGCAAATGTTGATGGTCTGATAAGTTTTCCATTTCAAAATGTCTAGGCTTTAATTTCTATAGATAAAAAGTTGGAACCCCTTTATGGGTGCAATTGGATATGTACCTGTGCACTCAAAGTTGCTTGCTCCTTATGGCATGCCCTCAAGAAATTGTAGACTCTACTAGACAATATTGTAGTGCTCTCTCTAAGTTTGGAAGATGAATCCATTTTACACTTACTCACCTATTTCTTTCTTCTTCTTTTTTTTTTTTTTTCTAATCTTGCCACCAGCCAGTGTATAAAGATCCACTATGACGAACTTGGTTTACACATATTCAACAACTACCATCATCAACTAACTTTATTATGGCTCATTTAAAACTTTCCCACTATCTGCCATGTATATATGGCTTAATAGCATAAAAAAATTGTATATATGGCTTAAATGCAAGGCTTGTATTTTTCTATGGTCATATGTCTCGTACTCGTATAATCGCAAAATATAACGTGGTGATAACTCATCTCTTTATCTCGTGATTAGGAATTCGAACTCTGTACATGAGAATAAAGCACAATTCGTGACTATTCGTTTATCTCTTTAAAGAGCTCTCACAACAACAAAAAATTAGCCACGATTACTAACAAAGCATGCCCCGTTTAAAATATAACTTAGTGTGTTGTCTCATATATTTAATACAATTGAGAATATGCTTTATTGGATTCTTGAGGGATGAGATGTTTTTGTCTCTTAAGTGTGCTGTGACAAGATAAGGCTCATTATGATTGATATTTTCTCATAGCATCACTTTCCATTT
Source organism: Aeschynomene evenia (assembly GCA_013621005.1). NCBI lineage: Eukaryota > Viridiplantae > Streptophyta > Magnoliopsida > Fabales > Fabaceae > Aeschynomene > Aeschynomene evenia. The sequence continues at coordinate 33,845,956 of CM024267.1, forward strand.
TAACAGTCTTATTTATAGCTAGCCCAAAGATTTCAAGTATAACAGAATATAGAAATAGTGTAGAGAATTAACAAAGTATTAGCCACACAGGATAATTTTGAGTTTCAGGGTCACCAACAAATTAACATCATCAATCTTGACATTGCAGCAAACAATGAATAATCAAACTTCATAGCTAGCTAGCTTTAATCATTTGAATAATGTGAGATATTTAACGGCTATGAAACACCCTCATACGAATGATTATTTTGGGCTCGAAACGTAATCAACGCTCATGCTCACCTAATTTTGTGCTAAATTTAATTATTGTATCTTTATTAGAATGAGAGTTTCAACCTTGACCACTTGATACATTAATTTTAAAGTGCAACATTCTCAAGTGATTCCATTAAAGGCATGAGTGCTTGATATTTTACTAACAAGTTGTTTTAAATTTCAACAATGCAACAATGAGTCCAAGATCTTTTTAATGATTTCACCAATTACAAGTTGTTATGATGCTTCCAGGTTCCAACAATGAAATGATGGACTGGTTCATGTAAAGAATATAATGGGCCTAGTAGCCCAATTAGTAGTATTGTTGGACTTAGTTAGTTATGTCAGAAATTGTAATTGGGAACCATAATGAAGACTTAATACTTGTGTTTCCCCATTCACCAAAAAAATAATACTTGTGTTTCCCCTCTCTAGGATTCTCCAATTCTCCCTCAAAGGCTCAAACTATCTAATCCTTTTACATCCAAATTCTTTACCATTTCAGTCCATTCCATCTGTAAGTTGTTGCCAATGTTTTCTATGAATTAGTTAGCTAAAATTTTGCAATAGTCCTGCCAAACTTCCATATAATCCCTAGCATTTTTTTTAATCAGGTTGGAAAGTTACAATTTACTTGCTTAGTATCTTACAGCATCAGAAAATTTCTGACCTTAATTTCCATGCATCAGTAGAACAGTGCTTATTTACCAAAACATTAATTGGATATTGTCAAGTTCAGTATAAAGCAATGTTCTCATATATTGTTTGGAAGAGAGAGCTAATACAACCATAAACCATTGCATTACTAATTAATTCTAAAATTAAGTGCTTCAACTTAATTGGTAATCAGAAATCAATTTATTTTCTTTCACAGTTAAAAATGATTTTAGGTCCAAAATAATAAAAAAAAAAGCTCAAGACTACTAACAGATTAACCAAAAAGAAAATGAATTTCTGTTACTGTCAAAGTCTTCTTGACTCTGCTTACAAAGGCCAACAACAATAAGCAATTTGAAGTTGTTTTCAATGTTGGATTCATATTGTTCTGAAGATCAAGGAACCTCTTCAGAACATGCTTTAGCTGATCAATTCAAAGGGTTAATTAATACTTGATAGTCTATGAGGAAATATGACAAAGCACCACTGCACATGGCAACATGGTTTGAGAGTAAATTATGTTCTGTCCTATTTTCAGGAACAGGAAAGATGTTGAAAGCAATGAATGTTACCCTTACTTTAGGCTTAAAATTGCAGAATCAATCCTAAAATTATGATTATTATACACTAAATTCTTGTTTCCTATACACTCATTTCCTGTTGTAGACTGTTTTTAAGGCTCATGGTATTAGAATCTTCAAATGGAAAATTTTCTTTTGTCACATAAAATCCCCTATCAATATTCACCTTATCCTGCTATCATTGTTATTGGCTTATTGCAGATACATAATGCATTGCATTTTTTTTATAATCTGATCTTGGTTCTGTACTGACATAAGCTTAGTATTGCATAGCAGTTCATTTACTTTGTCCAATATACTTTTGTCTGCTGAATTTTTGGTAATCTGGTAATATTGTAAGTTGCTATTTATGTGATTGTAACTTTTTAGTTAGGATTAATTCAAGCTATATTATACTGATAAAAAATTGTTATGGACAGTGGTTTAGATTCATCTATTGTTGGTTGGTTATGCTTACATTAGTACTTCTTTTGTCATCATTAGTTAGTAATATCAAGTTTTGTTTGTCAATGTTTGATTTGATTAAGTCAGTTTGGGTGTAGCAGTCTATGAACTTGTCAATCAAACAGATTTCAATGTGCTTCCTAAGCCAACTTGTTGATGGAACTTAATCATTTCAATTTCTATTTACTATAAATGACTATAAAATAAATGGACCTGGAAGTTCTTGTGATTTAAAAACAATTATAAATAAAAGATCACCAAACTTGAAAAGCCTAATTGTTGGCTGCAATTAGTGGCTGAGGATTATATTCTGTCCTCTATGGAACAATCATTCCAAGCATGGTAAGTCTAGAAAAAATAGATTTCTTATTAGCATACAACTACTTTGTGTCCATTAGAGTTTTGTAGCCTCAAAATGATCCAAGAAAAGTTGTCCATGACAGATACAACCTTAAATGCACCAAAAACAGAGAAATCCTCACATGCTCTGGAACACTTTGATTTGTGCTCTAGAAACATATACACAACCACTTATTCCAAGTTTTTTATATAACTTTAAAACTTTGTAAATCAAAATGAGTGACTTTTATAATATTTTTAGAACACACATTGGTTTCACTTGTTTTTTTCTATTTTTTTAAAATGAAAACAAACAAATATTTCTAACACAATAAACTCAATTTTTACATCTCCAAATCAAAATGATGGTTCATTCTTGGCATTCCAAAAGCTTCCCTTTCAAGTCCACCACATTATTTTTTGTTCCATTTTTTCATAATTAGTAATATGAGAACTCTCTTATTCAGATAGTGCTTTGTATAAGTTAAAAGAGAATATACATCAATATAATAAGTTTATTTTATTGTAAAAGTGAAATGAATAATTTTAGATCGTATAATTATAAATAAACTAATTAATAGAATTAATGGTCATGTGATCAACACTCTTTTGTGGTTCATATATCTTGGCGTCATGCCTAAGTTCCTTTAATTTCAAATTACACTTTCTTACTCAACCATTTTATTTTTCATGGTTATTCAACCATTCATTCTTTAATTTCTCAAAATATGCAATTCAAGTTACACTTTCTTAATTATTCGAGAATGTTTTAATTTCGTATTTTCCTTCTATCTTTTTTCCATGGTTATTTATTCATCAGAAAGTCCTTGAATTGCTTGCCTTCAATATTAATGGCAATTAAAACACAAAGCATGTGATTGGTTCAAGTAGCTAGGGGAGGAGGGTTTTCCATCTTCAAACACGCAATTTCTGTACATTCAATTTGTTATAACTTATACCATATTGTTATTCAATTTGTTAGTGTTTGAAATCATTTTAAAAGTTAACAAATTGTCATATATCATGTCTTAAAAGTTTAAATTGATAAATGATTTTTACATTACATTTTCAAACATAGACAAAAAGTTGTAAAACTGATTATTAAGCATTTATAGTTAAATTGAATAAAAATATGTACTTTTTAAATTATATTATCAAATAAATATTATAAAATTCTTGAATGAGTATCGCTCATAATAATTATTTTAATTTAGTGTTCGAATTATTACATCAAATGTTTGTCCAAAAGAAATTTTATCACAATCTTTTAATATTATCTTGTAATATAATTACTAAATTTAAAAAACCAATCAATAAGTCTTCTATATATGTATACACACACTTAAATATATATTTTTTAGTTATATATAGTTTTTCAAAAAGAATTATTGGGGGAGGGAGGTCCCTACCTACTGCTCAATATACGTCTCTAAATATGAGTTATTTATCCAACTAATTGTCTAATAAATAAAATAAAATTTGTCTAAATACATAGATTACTACATTTAACCCAAATCGTCAACATAAATAGCTATGCTTAATTGATAAGCCAATATAAGCTGTCAAATTTTGAATACGCAAATCACTTCATGATGCCCCTCACATGCTGTAAAATTGATAGTTTGTCAAATTTAAAAAACGCGTAAACATTCGTTAACTATAGTAATTAAGAATATTCATGAAAAAAAGTACTAAAGTAAACGCTTTAATTACGAGCTGACTTAATAATACTTGTTCTATTATTATTAAAATCACTTTTTTGGATACATATATATAAAGTTCAAAGGTCCATTGGTGTAGCTACAGGCTACAGCTCATAGCCAATAAACTCCCAAATAAATAATACCATCCTTTGCTTTGCTTTGTACCCAGCTCATGCAAAATACACAACATATGTGTTTTAACATATAATTTTACATCATTATTGGATACTTTCTTGTGCATAATGTGAATACGATATGAGACATAAATAAATTTAAATTTCAAAGAGGAAATTCGTTAATATTTTCTTTTAAGATATACGTAAGTTATAAATCAATAAATCTTAACGTACAATAAAAAAATTAGTTATTAGTTATTACTGTCAATATGTCTAATTTAATTTTTTTTACTCAAATATAAAAATGGAAAAAAGAGTAAAATATTAATGGATTGAATAATTGTGACTCAAAACTTTCATATTGACTTATTTAGTTGATTTTTCATAATATATATAACAAAACTGTAATTCCTTTTATTTTTTCTTCCTCTTTGAGATGGATCCATATTATTTAGGGGCTGTTTGGTTACCGTTTTTCATGTTCTGTTTTCTCTGTTTTTAAAATTTTGTGAAGGAAATACTGAAAACAGAGAAAATAATAAAATGAAAACGGTAACTAAACACCCCTTAATTTTTGGATAATTTTATGGCATAGTATCAAAATCTCTACTATTTAAATTTTTGTCCCAAAATTTATTTTGATAATTATCCAAGAGTTCCGACAAAGTTAAGGAATCCAAGAAGAAAACTCGAAAAACATCACTCAAAGAAAAATACTTTATTAAAAAGGCTCATAGTCTAATAAAAACTAATATAATCAAGCTCATTAAAAATTCTACTAAATTAAAATTTGAAGACATTCCATTGATCAATGATTCAATATACTTGTGCTTTAAAATATATAAATAAAAAACAAGAGAGTTATGGGCATGTTGATTTGTGAGTTGTGATCAATCAAAGTATCTCTTTTGAGTCCTGAGGTAGGCTTCATGGATGCCTCTTTATTTACTCTCTCTCACCTCACTCTATAATTATAACTCAAATCACTTTCATTTATGATCATATATATAAATACACCACTTGCACACACACACACACACCAATTGAATCAGCCACACCCTAATTCTGTTCCAATCTCTCCCTCCTTTGAAATTCTTCCCCATTTGAGATTTTCTCTCAAATCCAACATACTCATCATCATTCAAAATCTTAATCATTCTCTGATTTGCCATATCATCACCAATGAAGAATAAGGAGCAACAACATCAACAACAACGACACACTACTAATGCTGCTTCATATGTGAAGCTATTCACTTCTCAACACCTTCAACAACTCTGCCTCCTAAATTTCTTCTCCTATGTTCTTGTCTTTGGCTTTGGTTTACTCATTGGTGTCACTCTAACTTTAGGCCTCAAAAATTTCTCCCTCAACTTCCAATTTCAACAGTTCCTTAATGTCCCTTCATCACTTGGTACCAAACAACAACAACAACCTCTTCAACTTGCGTCTCCTCCTCCAAATTGTCCTCAAATCTCAATCAAAGATTCAATACAAAGCAACCCCACAAATCAAAATTCAACCTTTTTGACCAATCAGAAAAGGGTCATCACCACCAACTCCACAAAAACAAGACTTGGGCTGAGGGAATTTTTGAACCCACCAATGACTATGCATGACATGAGTGAGGAAGAGTTGCTATGGAGAGCTTCAATGGTTCCAATGGTCCAGAAATCACCATTTAATCAGACACCAAAAGTTGCATTCATGTTCTTGACAAAAGGGCCTGTCTTGTTGGCTCCTCTGTGGGAAAAATTCTTCAAAGGGAATGAAGGGTTTTACTCTATCTATGTCCATCCACTTCCTTCTTACAATGGAACAGAGCATGAAAGCTCTGTTTTTCATGGCAGAAGAATCCCTAGCAAGGTTAGTATACTCATTTTTCTACTAATTAAAATTTCTTCATCAATCAATTGTGTTTGTGATGATTATTGGCATACACTTTTCTTTGGTGTTTAATTTTTGCTTTGTCTTCTATTAATCTCATAATTAAAGTAACAAAATAATAATAATAATAATAATATAATAAGTGACATGAGATATATTAAGAAAAAATAGTATTTTTAGAGTATTTCGCTCACTATTAGATAAATTTGATAACAGCGTCGCTACTGAAATAAAAAATTAGTTAAAATAACTAATAAATTGTGCACATCATATGTAATATAAATTGCACAATTAATATTACATATTATGAAAATTATATATATATATATATATATCATATAATGTGCACAACATATATTATATTTTTCAAATAATGATAATATCGTAACATGTGATATATGTTGTGTATAATAGATGATATATATTGTGTATATATATAATATGTTATATATTTTCTATTATATATATTATGCATAATATATTAGTTAATTTGATTAAATTTTTATTTTGTTTAAAGTATTTCCCAAATTTTACACCTCAAAAAGGAAATTGGAAAATCAATTTTGGCTGGCTGAAATGGTTTATAGACCACATTCACAGTACATATATGATGTCTTTTCCGTTGTCTGCTAATTTTTACAATGAAGCGCGCCAGCTGAATTATAAATAAATCATTTTGCCCAAAAAGTAGTATGACATAATTGACTTTCTTTTTAGTATTGCCAATTTTATTTAGTATTTTACCTTTTTGGTTCCACTGGCTTTTTATTTTGAGTGGCTCCAATGATTGATACAATTAGATAAATTGAGAATTCATGTATCAAATATCAATTACAGGTAAATTTGTATCAGGAAACTGTAGAGAATCATATGTTAGTAGCTAAAATTTTAATTCTATAACTGATAAATTTGAAAAAAAAAAATCCTCAAGTATAACAAATGTGAATATTTTTTACCAAATTTAACTTTAAGTGATTTCAGTTATTAACAGATAGTTATTAGTCATGATTAATCAGAAATAGATTCATCAATAATGTAATTGAAGAGTATATCCAATTATTGATTCAAGATTCCTTAAGAATGAAAATATTATTTCCAATAGTTACGCATAAATTTATGCCTAGATAACATTTATCCATATCAATCAAATTCTTTTGTCAAAGTTCGTTATTAGAATAGGTGTCACATCACATATGTTTCTTTCCATAACGACGAAACATTTGAAGGTCAAATTAACTCCAATGAAGCTAATAAAAAAATTAGTTTTATTTTGTATAACAATATTACTATTGATATCCCCATAAAATCTTTATTTTATGTCCCCATATCTCTCTTCTTAGTCTATCAATGTTTTTAACCCTTAATCATGATTGAGTAATTTTTTATGTATTATTGAATTATTAATTCAAATTAAATAGCTAAATGTAACCAATATTTTTAAATATATATAGTATGTTGAATCATGTTCATACATACTAGGAATCTCTAAGATTAGGCACAAAACTAAAGAAATTTCAATCTAGTCACTCTTTCTTGGAGTCTTAATATAGAAACCTGATTTTGATTGCAATTATACTATGAAGCACGAGCTAGGTTTCCCTTAATACACGGCTTATTTAATGGTTTATATATTACAACGGTTTCCTCCTAAGTGTATGTTCATGTGTTATTTGCTTAAAACTATCGACATTTCGCATCAGCTATATTAGGTTCTTTAGCAACATGTTTTCACATTCTATTTCACAACAAGTTGCATTAATTAACTATAATAATAATAATAATAATAATATTGCGTGTCACACTTTTTATTTTCAAAACCTTTCTCCACACGCATGTACTATACTCTTCGTAATATTATTGGTAGACAACTACTACTCCACTTTATTTTTCTAACAATCATGTACCACAAAAAATTAAATAATTGCTTTAGGAATCTATGCATATCCTTCTGCCATAAAATATTTTGCTTTCTTTATGGTTCCTATATATATATATATATATATATATATATATATATATATATATAATGTTTATCGTATAACAGAAATACATTCGATTAGTATCTAACGTGTGTTATATCTAATACGTAATGTGTGTTATATGTATAGCACACGTACGTATATCAAACATTTCATATTATGTATAGTACACATTGGATACTATTTGAACGTATTTCTGTTGTACAACAAATATTATTGTATATACGTATAAGAATAATCCTTATTTTAATTGTTAACTTGGAAAACACCCGTCTGCATGAACCTGAACCAGTCACTGTTCGTAATTAATTAATTATGTGTGCGGTTCTAATTATACCAATGAGAGTTGTGCACACTATAACGAAATTTTTGGATCATCCTTATTTTGGGGCTTATTCTCATGGTCAATACTTGTGGGTTATTGTTTTCATAATAAGGCTTTGACTATAGATCAAGTAATTATAGTATAGTAGTAACTTAATTTTATATCTCATTTATTTACAATGGGGCAATCTACTTTTTAACCTTTTTTCGCATTAATATTATAAAATAATCTTATATTATTAGTTTATGACATTGATTAAAATAATAAACTATGTTGAATGATTATAATAGTTAATAGTTATTTTTTTAATGATTTTATTTTATAGAGTACAAGTAATTAAATTTATATATTTCTTAATAATCAAATCAACAGTAGCAGCTTATTGGCTAACTAGTATCCGTTTTCCCTTGTTTGGAAAAGACTTTTTATTTATAAATCTTTGAATCTCTTCCCTTTCCCTCCCCAAAGAAGTTTCCACTTTTAGCCTAAAGTAACTAATATACCGTGGTGGAATAAGAGTGAAAAATAAAAATTAAAACTATTAGAGGTCCACTGAATCTACGGAATATATGTCGAATTTATGTTTTAGTATTCTTTTTGGTTGCTTCCGGAATAGGACAGTTAAAGCCAACTATTACATACTTTTCTTTGATTCCACTTCTTTTGCACCTCCAAGACAATTCCATTCTCTTCTCTTCTCCATTATTCCTAAATTCACTTTCCCACCTCAATATGATTAAAACTTTTCATAATTCTTTTCTTCACATACTTTGTTTATCCCATGCAAAAACGAATCTATAATACCGCCTTTTTTGCTATTTAATCTTATTTATTTTTTGAGAGTGTTAATCTGTAATACTTTTGCCCATCCATTAAATATTATTCAATTTGTATATTCTATATTACATTATAATAACAATAACAATAATATATATTTTGGTTAACACGATAATAATATATTACATTACTTTATTATTTGAAGTGGCCCAATTAGAAATAAGTTAAAATAGCTAGCTGTAAGTTTTTTTCTTTTTTTTTTTAAAAAAAAACCATTCAGAAAACAGGGTTCAATAATGTGGACCAAAGAACAACTCATACGAAACCAACAAATAATCAAGACTAGAGTGAACTTAATTGAAATAATAATCAAATAATTTTTCACGGCATATATGTCCCATATACTAGCTAGCTAGTGGCCCAACTTGTATATATTTAAGTGCTTGGACCTGAACCCATCTCTATCTTTTGATGGGCCCATTTAGACTTTTCAGAAACCATGGTCCAACTAACAAAGAATAAGCTATAGAATAATGTGCATACCAAAAAAATAGATATAGAATAATGCTATATGAAATCACTTATTATTTTCATCCCCTGTATACATGTGTGTGTGTGTGGAATTTTTTATTTGTAATGTGATATTTTGTGGTAACACATGAATGCAGGAAGTAAAGTGGGGTGAGAATAGCATGATAGAGGCAGAGAGACGCCTACTAGCAAATGCACTTCTTGATTTCTCAAACCAACGTTTTGTGCTTCTCTCAGAATCATGCATTCCTCTTTTCAATTTCTCAACCATATACACCTACCTTATCAACTCAACCAAGACCTTTGTTGAAGCCTATGATGAGCCTGGTGAAGTTGGGCGTGGCAGGTACAGCCCCAAAATGAGGCCTCAAGTCCATCTCTCCCAATGGAGAAAAGGCTCCCAATGGTTCCAAATCGACCGCGCCCTCGCCCTCGAGATGGTCTCCGACGGCCAATACTTCCCGATTTTCCAGAAGTATTGCAAGCCTCAATGCTATAGTGATGAGCATTACTTGCCAACAATGGTTAGCATAAGATTTTGGGAGAGGAATTCTAATAGGACATTGACATGGGTTGATTGGTCTAGGGGTGGACCCCACCCATCAAGGTACATTAGGCCAGATGTGACAGTTGATTTTTTGGAGAAGTTAAGGTTTGGAAGCACATGTGAGTACAATGGAGAGACCACAAATATTTGTCACTTGTTTGCAAGGAAGTTCACCCCTCATGCTTTGGATAGATTGTTGAGGTTTGCTCCTAAGGTTATGCAATTCAATTGATTTCTGTTTGCACATATGCTTTCTTTTTGATTGATCTAATTCATTTGTGTTTTTTTTTTCGAACATCATATTCATTTATTTATGGCATAAAGTGAGGGTAAATTGGCCCTTTCTTTTCCATTAATTTGTTGCTTTATTATTTGTATTTCTTAATAAATATTAAAAGGACTAATATATTGCTACTTCTGATAAAATTATATTTTGTCCCTTACTGTAATATATATATATATATATATATATTATTTTTCTATTTGTGGTCGTTAATTTTTGCAATTGAGTTCCTAGCTCGCTATACATTAACTTAAATTAATTTATGAGAAAATTTTGGTCTATAATAAAAAATTAGTCAAAACAACTAATAGACTTTATATAATATATAATATGAACAACGTATATTACGTATTATATAAAAAAAAATTATTGATACATAACACAATACCTTCCACCCACTTTTCATCCACATAAAAATTTTGATTAATAAAGACTAAGGTTTGCTCAAGTAATTGATATCTAAGGTGTGCTCAAGACTCAAGTAGTTGATATCGTGACACCTTTTATGGTAATATTGAGTTCAGTTCAAGTATATACCATTACCCGTCCATACACAAAGACTAATTAACACATATTTTAACACATATATTTGGCAACGTCCTATGGACCAAACTATACCAAAACAAGGAAAGTTTTCCTAGTCATGCCATAAAGTTACCAAGAAACTGCTCGAAAGTTTCACATTCAAAATCCCTTTATATATTAAAATATATATATTGCTCCTATTTCCTGATTGATTCTCTGATTAATTTCCCAAGGATCTACTAGTTGAATGATAAAAGTAAGAAAAATAAGAGTTTTGTTAACAAGTGTCTTTTTAGGGCACTTGTTAAGGATACTATAAATAGTAAGTTTTAAAAAAGTTTAAAATATTAAAGGATACTATGAGTATTTTTAAAATAAAATTTTTCTATTTTGCTTCCTTAACAAGTGTCCTTATGACACTTGTTAGCAAAACCCTAAAAGTAATAAGACCTAAATTTAGCTTACAAGACGTGTTTGGTTTTCACCGCGTAATTCAATTTCTAACCATGATGGAATTGAAACATTGTTAGTTTTTTCCAAGTCAAAATACAAACTACATTCTATTATAATTATTTTTTGTCTCTCTTTTCGTACATAATGTTTCTTTTTGGCAACACTTTGATGGCCCGCCGGCAGAGTGTCTTGTCCCATGTGGATCTTTGTTTTGTGAGCATTAAAAGCTCAATAGGATGGTGAGATTGAGGGACCATGACCCACAATCATATCTATTGAAATTGGAAGGATCTACCAAACTTCCATTTTTCAATTTTATAATAGTATATGCATTGGACTAATGACAATTGCCACTCTATCTTTTTGTATTTTAAAAATTCTTGGTACACAATAAAAATTAAAATAAATATCTAATAAATTATATACAATATATGGTGAAGGATAATATGGTCCCAAATAATTTGGGACCATTACATGAACCTTAGAAAAATTTACAGAGTTAACCTCACTTATATTAAATGTATTTTATTAAAATTTCTATTGGATCCTTTAATTATTTTAATTTTTCTTGATGTCAGCGCTGCTAGTCATGATTGCTTCTCCTTTCCTTTGCCCACTGCGTCAAATAGAATCTCTCTTCCTCGTATACACGATCCCAAAGAACTTATCACCATTCTCCATTGTCTCCTACTTCGTCTCAACGATGCCACTGTCAATCTCATTGGCACCAACAGCAGTAACAGTATTAGTCTATTGCTTCGCTTTCGCGGCGGCGCGAGGCGGGGCCTCGGCGCCTTTTCTGGCTTCTTGGTGAATTTGTCGACTTTGATGGCTCTCTTTGCTTTCACCTTGCCAGCATCCGGCCAGAGGCGCCGCCCCGACCGCAAGACATGGGCAGAGTCGGTGCCCGTCACCACCCTAAATACCCTCGTTGTCCGCCTCATCCCAACAGCCGGCATTGCTGTCCGGTCCCCAAAGACACCGTCCGTGACTCGATCTTCTCTTTTCCCAAAAAGATCGCAAAGTAAGTGCACCGAGTTGACTCAACTCACCACCGAGTCACAGAACACCACACAACACCCTCAAGAAGAAGAACAAGAACACAACCACCAAAACGCATAAACTCGCTAAAAAAAAAACCCAAAAAATAAATAAAGAAAAGAAAAGAAAAGAAAAAGCACCCCCACCCACACAAAAAAGGAAAAAAAAAACAACCTTAACCTCAAACGGGGTATTCTAGAAGGTTCCCAACCTCAAAATCGGATCTGAACAACATATAATCACAACATGAGAGAAAATCGGAGACGAAGAAAACCAGTAAAAGAAATATCGAAAGGACAATCTTGTTTGGTACATGAAACAACAACGTTAAAGTGACCGAAAATGAAATTTTAAAACAAAACAAGAGCAGATAAAAAAAAGGGGGAAAGTTACAGTAAGAGAAGATGAAGAATTGAAAACAGGGAAACAATCGGAAGCTTCGAGATCTGAGATGGGAAAGGAACAGATTGAAGAACAGAGAGAGGGGAAAAATGAGAGCAAGAAATAGCGCATGCTCAGATTAGAGAGAGAGAGAAAAAGGAGTGAGAGAGGCAGAAAAGGTACTCAATAAAAGGACTTCATATCAAAATACTTAAAATGGTTAGAGGATTCAATTGAAATTTTAATAAATACATTTAATATAAATGTGGTTAACTCTGCAATTTTTTTAATAGTACATGTAATGGTCCCAAATTATTTGGGACCATGTTATCCTTCACCACAATATATATATATATTACATAGGCAAAAATATTATTTTAGTCCTGTAACTTTTACTCAATTTTGATTTTGGTCCGGTATCTTTTATTTTTTTGATTTTGGTCCTGTAACTTTGCAAACGTCAACTATTTTGGTCCTCCGTCTAAACTCTGTTAGTGAGGTGCTGATGTGGCACTAATGGTGCTGACGTGGATACCACGTGGCGCTGATGTGGATGCCATGTGGTGCTGACATGGACGCCACGTGGCGCTGACATGGAAACAGGACCAAATTCACCTTTCTAGTAAAAGAAACAGGACCAAATTCAAAATTGGATAAAAGTTGCAGGACCAAAATCAAAAAACTAAAAAAGAAAAGGGACCAAAATGAGTTTAATAAAAAAATGAAAGAGACTTGCGTAAAATTGAATGTAACAAATAACTTGTCTAATCTAGATAATATATAATGTTACTCAAACGTGTTTTTAATTTGCTTGAAACACATAATTTACTTAATTGCTATAACAATATCTATTCATAATGTGACTAATAAGTTCACAAAATGTTACGAAAGATTTGACTACATCGAAAAATAAAAAATAAAAAGTTGAATATTGCGCACATGAAGTATGAATATCAACTAAATACATCCAAAAAGTTACTAATAAGTTCATACATGATAGCAACAAGAGTGCAAAATAAAGCTAAATAGTGTGCAAATATAATACGAGTACCCCAATATGAGATAAAAAAATGTTAAATACAAGTACTTCCAATATGGTTTTAGCTTGCACACTTGTTGTTATATATGAACTTATTAATAATTTTTTGAATGTAATTAATTAATGTTTATGTGCACACTAGTTAATTTTCAGATATGATCGAATCTTAGATAACTTTTGTTGAACTTATTAGTCATGTTATATATTAGTATTATTATAGCAATTAAGCAAATTTTGTGTTTCAAACAAATTAAAAACACATTTGAATAACATTATATATTGTCTAGATTAGACAGATTATTTGTTACATCCAATTTTATGTAGGTCCTATTTTATTTTTTAGTAAGCTCATTTTGGTCATGTTTCTTTTTTAGTTAGTTGAATTTGGTCCTGTAACTTTTTTAGTTTTTTGATTTTGGTCCTGTAACTTTTATCCAATTTTGAATTTGGTCCTGTTTCTTTTTCTAGGAAGGTGAATTTGGTCATGTTTCCATGTCAGCGCCACGTGGCGTCCATGTCAGCACCACGTGGCATCCACGTCAGTGCCACATGGCATCCACGTCAGCACCGTTAGTGCCACATCAGCACTTCACTAACGGAGTTTAGACGGAGGACCAAAATAGTTGACGTTTGCAAAGTTACAGGACCAAAATCAAAAAAATAAAAGATACCGGACCAAAATCAAAATTGAGTAAAAGTTACAGGACCAAAATGATATTTTTGCCTATTACATATAATGCACATTATATGACTTGTTGTACACATCACATATCACATATCGTAATATCATTTTTTTTATAATATATATTATATGGTATGCACAATATGTGATATATGATGTGTATAACATATAATATATATTCTGTACACTATATAATATATGTTGTGCATAATATATTGACTATTTTTAATTATACATATAATAATGTTTTTTTTTTCAACTCAATTGTGGGTTATTTGCATTTTAAATGCTCAAGATATTTGAAGATAAAATAATCAAACTCGAGATTTTTTCTAAACATAATTATCGTATATATCTATACTAGTTATAGACAATAAATTTAGATAAACTAAAATCAAAGACTTAAATGCATGCATAAACTTAATTAAAAGTTTAAACTTATAAAATTATAAGAGTTTATGAGTTAATAACTATTTGCGAGTTTGATATCTTTTTCTTAATCCACAATCTTAGGTTTAAATTTTAGATATTGAGTAATTGGTATGGACAAGATTATATTACACCCCATATTAAAATCTCATGCTAAAAATTTAAAGTAAGAGTTTCTTTCGGGTGTTCTTATAATAATAAAATTTTCTTGCTCTATTTTACGCATGATTTATTCTCAATGATTTCATAAAAAATGTATCGAAGTTGAAAAATGTTAATATTTACAGTCCATGAGAATAAAGTGAAAAAAATTAAATACATAATAACATATAGTGATTTTTATCTTAACTATTTTGAGACATCTAGATAAGAATTTATGTATCAGATATAAAATTATTCATTTGTTTAATTATAAAATCTATCTTTATAAGCTTTCGTGTGAGACACAATGTGAGACAATAATTTTTTTTCAGGAGTCAAACTTACATGCATGTATATGATATAAAATAACTAAATAATATTTGTTTTATAATATAAATACATCTGTTTAGTATCTAATGTGTGCTATGATCATACATAATGTTTTTTATGTATGATACACATTATATAAACATAATATGCTGAATATTAATTAGATGTATTTTTGTTGTACAATAAATATCAATGAAAATATTCAGTGTCAATCGTTATCATGGGCCTACTGAAATAACCGAGTAATGAGTATGAAAAGAAAGAAAGGTGCATAGAACTCAGTGGTTGTGATGCTGATATAATCACCGAGTAGTAGTTATGTTCTAATCAAACCACAGAGATATTGATTATATTGTTTTCAACTTATACTACCACCATATATTTTTCTTCAAATTTAATGTTTGATTTTTTGTTAAATGTTTAACACCGCGAATTAACTTGTGAAAATAAATAAGCATATATAATTAGGGTGATGCTAAATGTACAATAAAAAATCAGCCTAACCAGCCAATAAATAAGATTTTGTGTCATAATTACTCAGCCCATTACAATCTCAATGATTATTTGGGGCAAAACCAAAGTCAAAATAAATTCATTGACTGTATTGACTGGTCTTTCACACTTAACATTATTGATATAATTATGCATGATGCATGTATAGGTGAAATTCATTACATTATTCCTACTTTTTTTTTTCATTTATATATTGCAGATTCAATAATAAGTGATTTATTAATTACTAGCGGCTACTTACACTCAGTTCAAATATTAGTACATATATAACGAACAATTTGATTATTGATTATAATTTTTATTAATGTATTAAAAAAAATCCGATGTTCTAGTGATATATGTGCAGTGATCAGAATGGCTACCATAGAGTATACGTTACATCATATATCAAACAAACACTTCAATTGAAACACTTTTCAAATTCTTAAAATAAAAAGGAATTCAAGCTATTATTAAAAAAATACATATAGTCAAAATTTGTCTTTAAACTAAGACTAATAATAAGAATCGTTATTTCATTTGATGCAATAATTCTTGGAGTAATTACAAGTGAGTTTCTTGTGTTTTCGTATATGAAGACTTTGGAATTAATGTTGGAGAAATGAGGGACCTTCAACACGCAATCTTGATCCTTCCTAGAAACATGTACTTTGACCAAACTGCTAATCATGCAAATTGCAAGAGCTAAACCCGTAAAAGACAAACATACACAAGTTAAAACAAAATTAAAAATTCACACAGCAAAATATTTGTGATTAACTAACTAAAAAATATTCTTAGAATTATGCTCATGAAACATATAAAATTATGCTAGATAATATCTTGTGAGAATATGAGATAAATTTGAAATCAGCTAATTAGATATTTGATTAAACTTTCAATAATATTTCGATGAACTAAACTACCTTTTTCCCTTGAATCATATAATTATATTCCTTCAATGCATAATTGAAGGTCCGGGCATAAGATTTTTTCTTTGAACGATTTGATATGAATATGATGGCTTTGCATGCCATGTTTTATTTTTAAAGACCATCTAATCAATATATATATATATATATATATATATGAAAGATGAGTTCCAAAATTTCTGGGTCCTACTTGAATTATAATTTGATTGAGAATATATAATCCACGTAGGCTCCTACTTGGATTATATTAGCTCTATATATGTCAACTTTTAGCTAGACACTTTATTTTTAATTAGTAATTTATATGCACAGTATATTATTCATTTTGATGATTAATGATTTGTGTAAAATTATATTTTTTAATTGTTATATAATTATGTATTTATGTATTATTAAATATATTTGAACCTTATGATAATCACTCTAAAAATGACACATTAATTATAATATATTGTATAGTTAATTATATTTGTTCAATAATTAAAAAAACAATTAGTCTTATATATATAAAAATAATAATGTTACAAGAGCACTTAAAAGATAGAAACCAAGAAAAACGAAACACATAAACATGAAAATGTAGCATGAAAAATAATTTAATCTTAAAATTAATAACAAATATCTTCTACTCTCCTTTTGTAGATATAGAATTAGTCATCACTATGTGGAATGTGATGGTAAATATAGCAAGGGGACAAAAAATCTCTGATAACTCTATATATTGTAATTAATTTGATCGAATTCAATAATACTATGCTATTTAAATATTTAGTATTTTCAGACATTCTACTCATAAAATAAGTGAGTCTCATTGCTTTAAATTTTTCACTTATTTTTTATTTCAACTTTTTCATTTTTCTCATATTTTTTTATTTGAAAATATAATTTTTCATAAGAATTATAGGTGAAATAGAATGTTTTAAAATAAAAATGGTTGACTTTTAGATGGAAGTCGATACATCACATGATATGATATGATGCGCATATATATATATATATATATATATATATATATATATATATATATATATATATATATATATATATATGTATGTATGGTTGGTCCTTGGTGCTTTGCTTGGCTATTTCCTCCGACATTCGAAGAAGCTTCATTTGGCGTTGCCTTCTCTTGTTCTTGTATATATATAAGCATATCATATGTAACCCCCCTCTCTTCTACACCCACACATACACACCTTCTTCTTTTTCTTCTTCTCACTCATCGGTGCGTGCAATATATATAATTGCAACCCTTCTCTTCTCATCTCATCACTGATATATATTACTACTTAATAATATATATATTATATATAATGGCGGCTAAAAGGGTGTTGGATGATTCTGATCCAGATAATGATAAGCCAAGCGACAAACGCATGAGAGCTTCTAGACCCACTTTGGCTTCGTATGTACCTAGCTAGGCTTCATTTTGATCATCACTACTAATAGTATCCAGCTATTTGATCGCTTTTAATTTCTTCATCTAATATATATATTTGAATTCTTCTTCTTCTTTTGATATATATATATATATATATATATAGGGTCATAGGAGAAGTGGTGATGGTGAACAACTTGCATACCCTTTTCTCTGCCTTGGAACCTTTGCTTAAAAGAGTGGTAAGTCATCATCCCATCACAACCATATATATATATATATATATTTATATATATATATCTAGCATTAATTTGTATTACCCATTCAATTTAATATATATATGGATTCATTTATAATTTCTAATCTAAGTACTTTGTTATTATTAGGTGGGTGAAGAAGTTGAACGAGCCTTGATGAGGCAATGTTGTCAACGCAACTTAACTAAGTCTCCTTCATTGAGGATCCAAGCATATGGTAACCAACCCTCACACTTGCAACTCACATTCACCAAGAGGCTCTCGCTCCCGATATTCACCGGGAGCAGGATTCTCGATGCTGATGGGAATCCCATCAGCATAGTCCTCATTGACACTAGCAGTGGCCTACATGTTCGCACTAGCCTCCTTCACCCCATCAAGCTGGACCTCGTGGTCCTCGACGGCGATTTCCCGGCCACGGACAATGAAAGTTCATGGACGAGTGAGCAATTCAATAGCCACATAGTGAAGGAGAGGGCTGGGAAGAGGCCATTGCTTGCTGGAGAGATGAACCTTACCATGAGGGATGGGTTTGTTTCAAGTGGGGACATTGAGTTCACTGATAATTCTAGCTGGATTAGGAGCAGGAGGTTTAGGGTTGCAGTCAGGGTTGCTCAAGGAAGTAATAATCATGGTGTTAACATTCGTGAAGGCATGACTGAAGCATTTGTTGTTAAGGATCATCGCGGAGAATGTGAGTTTTCTCAACTTTATCATAAAATATCAGTAACATCTATCTTCATTTCAGTTCAACAATAATAATCTTTTTATTGGTACATTTGAACACAATAATATTCAAATATATCATTAAAAAGATAGTTAGTGATGTTGAATATAAAGAATATGATGAAAACACATTATTACTAATTGGTTTTATGCCAATGAAAATTTTTTTATTTTAATTCATTTATTATTCAGCATATATATGAATGACGACTAATTAAGTGAATGCTAATAATTTAAAAGTTTTCACTTACTTCAAAAGAACTAATTAAGGATTTCTCTATTGTAACATGCCAAACAAGTACTACTAGTAGCATGCATTAATTGCGTCCCTTTTGTTAAGCATATTTTCTGCTATTTGCAATACTATGGCCGGGTAGCTATGTTAAAATAAGTGTCACTTGCATTGTACTAAGTAACTTGGGTTAGTTGGTTGTGAATAATTCATTTTTGCATTAAATGATATGATTGCATATATGTCCTTCTCAATCTCACATTGTAGATAATATAGATATGATATAGATATGGTGATGTTTGATTACCTTTGACCGTTGTTTCCACTTAATTTATTCATTCGATTTATATATAAATAGCTATATAGTTGGTGTGCAAGTATGCTTTAGGGTATTGTTTAATTCATCTAGCTAGCTTCGTTGTTGATTCCTCATAAGTGAAACATATCTCACAGAATAGAAAATTAAAGTCTCTCTTGAATCAAAAACATTTTTGTAGTTAGTAGAAGATCCATATATATTTTGGTACTATCAACATTATTTATTCTTCATAGACTTAGTCAAAATAAAACTATAATATGGAAGAAGAAACATTAACAGATAATATTAGATTATCAATCAAGAATATACACATTATTGTCTCCATGCCATGACTTGGAAATCAAGTAAGGAAGGAGAAAATTAAAGAAAAGCAACGACCAAGTAAATAAATAGTAAAACTGAAGAAGTACATACATATACTAGGGCAACGTGGGTAGTGTGTATATATTGATTTCAATGATAAAATATGTAACTTTATTTTCTCAATAAATTAAGAGATTGAGATAAAAAAGATAAATATATTATTAATTATGTTAATTATTTCATTCTTATAAATGAAATATTAGTTCACATAATAACTCATCCATGTCATTGAATTTAATGAAATCGTTCTTTATTGAATTTAATGATCTTAAGCTATTGAATTACTGCTTATACAAATTTGTTTTTTTAATAAAATAAATACTTCAATTTTCTGTTTAAAAAAAATGAAAATTTATTAGTAATTAAACCTCATAAATATGTTGTGGAACTCAATCACTTAGTAGTCATTTCCACATATACTAAGTTTATTTATTCATGATTATTACATGTATCATTTATAACTTTTCCATAAGTATAAGTATACAAGTATTGCTTAATTGTTTTTATTATGACCATATATAATTCATTAAAAACTATCTTATAGCCCTAAATTGTCACATGTACTTGATAATAATAATAATTTATTAATCCATGCATCTCAATTATTGCGGATAGTATAGAAACCACTTTTTCCACATAGGGATGAAATGGTTCCAAATGGTTTGAAAGAGTACAAATTCATGTAGATTAAGAAATGGTGGTTCCAAATTATTATCAATGTCACACTTTATATTTAGTAATGGAAACATGGGTTGTACCTCAACTAGCCAAGGTATATATATCTTTTTAGCCCTTTAAAGCAAGTGATAGCCATATTAGACATGTTGGCTTTTAGTTTCTTTTCTATTGTTTGAACATTCTCTTAATGTCTGTAATCTTTGATCAAAATTAATATAACACAGCTAATTAAGAACCTTAGCTTGTCCAGCATGCAAATAGATGCTAAGGGTCCCACCAAGTGTGAATGTGAAATTAAATAAACCCTCATGATGATAATCCTAATTAATAGCATTCATCACTTTTATATTTTTCTATTATTGTACTACTTTATACCGATTTATCTACTCTGTTTTTGGCAACTTGCTGATTGTGATTGTGTGGTTCAATCTCAACTCTAAAGTCAATTCAATGACACCAAGTCAAGCAAGTACCTAGTGGTCATTTTCTAATTACTGATGACGACCCTTTTTGGGTGATTAAATTTTGAGCTACAGAGAATAGGTTATGTATAATCATGTCTAATTTAACAGGGTTACTTTTAGAGATGCATCTAATTTTTTTAGCTGATTTTTTTTATGATAAGTATCCATAATTGGATGGTACTAATTTTTTCTTTTTCTTTTTTATTTATACATTTGAAGTGTACAAGAAACACCATCCACCAATGCTCCATGATGAAGTATGGCGCCTAGAGAAGATTGGTAAAGATGGAGCATTCCACAAAAAATTGAGCTCAGAAGGGATCAAAACAGTGCAAGACTTTCTCAAATTATCAGTTATCGATCCTAATAAACTAAGAAAGGTATCTCATTATTCTTATAATAATAATATCAACTTGAATCAGTATTATATTATAATTAGACCGACGGACTCAACTGAATAATCGGTGAACTGGTCACAATTATTCTCTTGAATCGGGACCTGTATGACCCACTCAAACTATTGATTGACTGTAGGTCAAATCACCGATTCAGTGATTCAATATCTTGGCCGAGCCGATAAGTTCTATGAATTGAGTTCATCATTAATTTCTCATGATTTTAATTTGCAACCAGATTTTAGGCATTGGGATGTCAGACAAAATGTGGGAAGTGACAACTAGGCATGCAAGGACTTGTGAAATGGGAAGCAAGCTCTACAAATACCGTGGACCCCACTTTTCTATTCTTCTGAACCCAATTTGCCAATTAATTAGAGCTGATATCAATGGCCAGATAATTCATACCAAAGAGCTGAGCAATTTGAATAAGGTATGGTGATTAATCTACAGAAGACTCACCTTTTCCCCTGAATTTTACTGGTTTCTTAGCCTTAAATTTAGTCCTCTGTTTGATCTTAATGGTTTTTATTGGTCTGCATTTGCAGAGTTATGTAGAGAAATTGGTGAGAGAAGCATATTATAAATGGCAAAACTTGGAGGAATATGATGCGGTTTTGAATGATAACATGGCTTTGTTAACCCAAGGTATGTATGTATGTTCAGACTTAGTTAGTCAAGGTCTTTTGCTTGTGATATTCAATATATATTTTAATTTCATAGAAAAATTCTGAAAATTGTTCAACTTTGTTTTATATTTTTAAAATCTTCTAGTGTTGCGTTTAGATTTAAGTTGAAGGGATTTAGAATTGATTTTGGACCCAAAATTGATTCTACTCATTTTCAATGATATTGGTTTTTGGAGTTCAAAATCACTTTTGTTTCAAAATCAATTTTACAAATGCAAAATCAAATACATTATTGATAAGAATGTGACAATTTGGACTCAACCTTAGAAATCAACATTGGTGTGTAGGTGATCAAACCTTGGAGCAATTCCAAAACAACCACACAGCTTCAGTTGTAACATATGATCATCAGAGCGATTACTATGGTGAGAAATCTACCACAGAAGTTGCTAGCTATGTACCAAGCAGCAGCAACAACAATGCACAAATTGGATGCTATGATCAGTGGCCACTGAATCCAACATATAATTCTACCACTTCATCATCTTTAGCTAATAATAATTTCCCTTATGGATTCTCATCAGAGTCACAATCAGATGGTGACATAACACCTACTTCAGCTTGTGTCATTGATGGGGCCTCAAGGAGGCATTAATTGGGAGTACCAAAAGTTCCTGCACTCTCATGTACAGTAGTTTATATATATATATATATATAGCACACTACTTACAATAATGTGTAAGTAAGACCCTTGTGTAATTCATGGTGAAATTAAATTACACATCCTTGTAAGTGGTGTGCCCCTAAATACTATGTCCAAGAAAATTTCTAAGAGGAAAAGTATAGTCAAGTAGTTGACTTTATGTTTATTTTTGGGTCATAATTAGGCTTAGTTTGAATGTGTTAGTATATTAGGCCCATTATAAGAATATGTGTATATGGGCCTGGCTCTTCTTCTTCCCTCTAATGTTGCTTTGTTACAATTATTATGTTCAGCATTCAAGGAAGGAATAGCATTATGTATTGTAACATACATAACATCTGTAATGTGATCCATCCACTTATCTGATTTTAGATTCTCTCCTCTTTTGATTTGGTTTCATATTAAATGCAGTAATTGAAATGCTGAAATTTTGACCTTATTACACTGTTAAACTATGAATATCCATCATTATTTATGTGGATTGTCCTAATATAGGAATACAGGGAGGCTAAAATCGAGTTGATGAATGGAAACTTTTGATACGTATAGCACACATCCTGTAACATGAATAGCACACGTTGAATACAAGTTGGACGTATTTCTGTTGTACGTCAAACATTATTGGATTATAAAATGGTGTGAGAACATTGTGAGAGTAAATATGCTACGGCGAATGTTGATGGTAGTAGCATAACAGGACTTGCAACATTTAATGAGAGCGTGTTATAGGGAATAATGTAGCTGGAACAATGGAAAATATGATCTGGATAATGGTGGGAGAAATAATGGACGATCCTGATATTTCATAAATTCGTCTAATGTTGGAAAATAATAGGACTATGTCAAAAGAATTGGTAAACTGGAAATTATTAGTACATAAACATAATATTTATGACCCAATTGCGTAAGTGGGGCTGGAAGGATTAATGCAATTTAATGATTCCCAGCTGCATCTACCCATGTAAGCCTCGTTGCCAACTCTTCCCCAAATCTCGAATGAAAAACGAAAGGCAAAGTAGGAAAATGGTGAAACGACGTAAGGAAGGGTTGGAAAAATTACATGTAGTTAATAACGTGTGGGAAAATGCATAAAAGGAAAGGAATATGAATGAATAATGAATAATCTGAAATGAGGGTGGGTGTTTGTTTTGTTTGGTTTGGTTTGCCATATGAATGAAAAGCAACGAATCGCACAAACAGTAGTTGGCTGGAGAGGCAACCCATGGGGATAGTGATGTATAAATATCGAGGAGAAATGTTCAACCGAAAAAGACATTTGCTAAGACCATCTATAATAATAGCTATTGGACAATGAAGAGCGTTGATGATTCAATGGCTAGAATAGAGTAGATCAATTTGAAGAACTGAGCATTGAAGCAGCGCAGAAATTTCCCAAGATTTCCTTTCTTTTGCTTTGCTTTGCTTTGCTTGCTTGCTTCTACACCTCCTTCACACCTTGCTTTTTAATACCAAAACATTTTTGTATATATATAGTATACAACTAACTAACAAATATAGGTTGAATACAATGTAACCATATAGTAGAAGTAATTTGTCAATTTGACACATACATAACTGAAACCTATGTTTATTTGTAAGCATCATATCAATCTGTGACTTTTAAAATGATGTAACTCGAGAAACAAAGACAACTCTTTCTGGTGTGAACAAACTCTCGATTTCTCTTGCATTTATTTTTTCTGCAAATTGACTCATTGACTTATACCTTAAGAGAGAAAATTCAAATTCCACACCAAAAAGTCATTTCCTTTAGCATCACGCATACTCAAATATAATACCTCTCTTATAAATAATTCCATTCATCAAATGAATTCAAAATTAAAGTTGTGTTAATTTCACATGCATTGTAGAAGAAATTAACTCACCCCTTTTGTTTCACAAACACCATTTTCCTCATGTTCAAACTTGCATGCTTCCTCTATGCTCTGTTTCCCCTGTTTCTGATTTCATCAAGCAGCAGCAACAACACTACTTCACCATCAAACATAACAACAACATGCACCACAAAAAGATGCCCCAATGGACCTAACATAAGCTACCCTTTCTGGCTCTCACATGGCTCAATCCCTGATCAATATTGTGGCTACCCAGAATTTGGCCTAATATGCTTAGATGATGGAACCACCATTTTCTCTCCACCACCCGGGTTATATTACCATGTTAAGCACATAGACTATGATAACCATAGTATTAATCTCATTGATGTTGACACTGCAAACACAAGTTGTCCAAGAGCACTTCATAGTTTTCCACTAGCTAACCAGCCTCTTTCTCATTCCCCCTTGAATCAGAACCTTAGCTTTTACTATAACTGTAGTTCATACCCTTCTGATCATGTATCTGATATAACATGTTTGAGGCATGCATCGAAAGAGTCCTTTGTGTTCTTGGTGGGGAATGAGACAAGAGGTTTTGACTGGTCTGAGAGATGTGAGGAGAATGTTGTTGTGACAGTGATGAAGGATCAGATCACAAGTGATGGTGCTGGATTGGTGGATGAGTTTGCTAGGGCCATGAACAAAGGGTTTGTGCTTGAATGGCAAACCAATGCAAATTGCAAAGAGTGTGAGGGTTCTGGTGGATACTGTGGATATAGTAATACCAGAAAGGAGGTGTTATGCTTCTGCAAGGATGGTAGTGTAAGGAGTAACAATTGTGACGGTAAGCTCGTATTATTAAATTCTCGAGTTAACTCTTAAAATTCTTGGCATTTGCAATCTTTTCTTACAAGAACGAATTTATGTTAACTCTTTTAAGTTTGATAACCATGCAAGACAGTATGATTTTTATACTTTGCTTGTTGGATCATGATTTATGTAGTCTACTCATTGAAATAGAAAACTTGTTATTGCTTTTCATCTCCATATAAGATTTTGCGCTTTCTTTCTTTGTCTGAAAAATACTGATAAAGTTTCAGTTTATGTTTTTTGAGTTTAATGCTTACCATATCATTTTGTTTGTTTTATGACATGTCTGCTAGCAAATCTACAGTACTACTATAAACACAATCTATTATGAAAATTAACCATTTTATGGGTTATTATTACCATGAATCTTCTAATATAAAAATATGACAACATTCTTTTTTTTTAAAAAAAAAAAAAATCAGATACAATCCTACCTAACAGAAGTTTTAACTAAATCTGCTTGATAGTTTATGATTATTCACCAGAAATGATTGGACATATTTTTTTTAGTTTGGGTGAATGATTATTAAGTTACTGCACCTTTGTCACAAGTGTATGTGTTTTATTATTATTGACTGTGCTCTGTTTCATTGCCAGGGGGAACCAAGACCCGGTTGTCAAAGCTAATTATAGGTAAGCAACATTGTGTTCTTAAAACTATTGTGGTTTTCATTTTCTTGTATTTTATAGTACTCATGAATTCTTCATAAAATGCAAAAAAAAAAAAATTGTAACCAGAAAAAAATAAATTAGGAATTTTAATTTTCATTGCAGAATCTTGATGTGAAGAATTGGAACTGTCACATCCTGAATCAGATTCTATTTCTGCATACAGGTTTAATAGCAGGAGGAATTGGATTGCTGCTGATAATGTGCATCATAATTTACATTTTCAGACATGAACTATCATCAATTGTGCCAGAATCTTGGAAGACAAAAAGGAGTTATCAAGATATTGAGGCCTTCATCAGAAACAATGGACCTTTAGCCATAAAAAGATACACTTACTCAGATATCAAGAAGATGACCAATTCTTTCGAGTCCAAACTCGGACAAGGCGGTTATGGACAAGTATACAAAGGAATTCTGAACAATGGTGGCCATGTTGCTGTGAAGCTTCTGAATGCTTCCAAAGGGACTAATGGTGAGGAATTCATAAATGAGGTCTTGAGCATTAGCAAAACATCACATGTCAATATTGTTACATTACTTGGATTTTGTCTTGAAGGCCAAAAGCAAGCACTTATCTATGAATTCATGCCTAATGGTTCACTAGAAAAGTTCATACACAACAACAAAAATGTTGAAAGTGAAACCAATTCAACTTTGAGTTGGGAAAGGCTACACATTATTGCTGAAGGTATAGCAAAAGGGCTTGAGTATTTGCATAGAGGCTGCAACACAAGGATTCTGCATTTTGACATAAAACCAAATAACATCCTCTTGGACAAGAACTTGTGTCCCAAGATATCGGATTTCGGTTTGGCTAAGCTATGCTCAAAAACACAAAGTATAATCTCAATGTTGGATGCAAGAGGGACAATAGGGTACATAGCTCCAGAGATATGGAACAAACACTTTGGAGGGGTGTCACATAAATCTGATGTCTACAGCTATGGAATGATGATTTTGGAAATGGTGGGTGGAAAACATAACACAAATGCTGATATAACACATTCTAGTGAGCTATATTTTCCTAATTGGATATACAAGCACATTGAAGGGGACAATGGTGTAGGATTTTGGAATGGGGCTATGACTAGAGAGGAGAATGAGATAGTGAAGAAAATGATTATGGTAGGGTTGTGGTGTATTCAGACATTGCCCTCTGAGAGGCCTTCAATGAGTAGGGTTATTGAAATGCTAGAAGCAAGTTTAGATCAGTTGCAAATTCCACCTAAGCCTTTCATTTTTTCACCAACTATAGTCAAAGTGGAATCTTGTGCAACTTGTAGTTGTAGCAATGACCAATTTTCCAATTCTGATTTGTAGATCAGAGATAATAAGAATTATAAATTAAAATTTTGATATTTTTTAAAGCATAGATCATAGACAACGTCAATTGATTAACTAAATGCAGTAATTGAAATGCTGAAATTTTGACCTTACTACACTGTTAAACTATGGATCTCCATAATTATTTATGTGCCCAGAAAGAAGGAGAAAGCTAACAGAGTTATTTTAGAATTTAGCCATGTCTTAAATCTAGTCATCTATTAATTGGGCAATATATGATCATCGGACGGTACTAGGATAGTTTCAAGTTTTCAACCAACACGTACATCCTTACATGTGGTAATCCTTGGTCCATTGTGGTGGCTTCCTGTCTCTTTTCCTCTCAATTGGGCTTTCTGGCCCAATCTCCTCCTCCTCCTCTGATCCAGAGCTTTCTTGGGCTGGGCTGCTCTGTTGGATCGTACCATTGGCGTTGGAAGCAGCTGCTGCTGGAGTTTCAGCACGACCAGCATTCTTTGCACGCTCCTCACGCTTCTTGCGCTTCCTTCTCTCCTTTAGTGCTTTCAGCCTTCAAAATACATACATATTTATAGAATTAATAGAAACTAATTACGACAATAATCATGATCTCATCATATATATATATATAGTCAATGTAATTTTGTGAGAGAAATTAAATTGACACATGTTTAGTTTTCATTTTAATTCCTTGTTTTCGTTTTTTCTGTTTTTCTTTTCAGAAATTTATGGAAAAAATAGTGTAAAATAAAAAAATATAATAAAATCATAGTTCCTATTTTTTTAAAATTATTTTCTTCATAAAAAATCTGAAACACATAAAACATAGTAAATGAAAACAAAAACCAAATAGTTTTAGTTTTACATTCATTTTATGTACAATGAAAATAATAATAAAATGATGTTTTTTTTTCAGTATTCTTTTCTTTAAATAAATAAAATTAAAAAAAAAAAGAAAAGGTGAATTAACTTGATGGAAGAAATTAAATTAAAAGGGGGTGTAGTACCTCTTTTCAAATCTGTAAACGAGATAAAGAACATTCTGGAGATTTTCAAGAGGCTCCCAAGTGTTGTTTTCTTCATCCCAATCTTCCCTATCATCACACACACACATATATATATATATATATATATAAAAAAGACAATTGAAGCCAATATTAATATAATTGTATGTGAGTGTCAACACCAATAATCTATAACCCAATAAACAACATACAATAACATGAATGAAGAATAATTATTGAAGAGAGAACACTCACCATTTGATCAAATACTGCAACTGACCCTGTAGTACGTAGTATAGTTTTTGCATTTCCAACATTTGATTACAAACATAAAAAAACCATCAGATACCAATACCATAGTCAGAAAAAAAAATGTAGAATAATAAATTAAAAATGATAAAATACACAATTAATTTATATGCGTCTATCATTTCAACACTAATTCATACATATTAAAAATTTGTTGGATGTGCATGCTTAGAACGGATTTTGAAAGTGCAAAATCAATCATACAATTTTACAACATATTTATTAATTTTTTAATCAAAATCAATTCTTGCCGGTCAAATTAATTCAAACCTAATTATGACAGATTCAATTCAATTCACCAAATTCATTAACAGGGTGAATTAAATCACCAATTCTTCATACATTGGGGTTGTTTTGGTGTATGAAATTTTGACATATATAAGAGCATATATAATTTTAATTTTTGTATTAAAACATATTGTAAGGAAAAGAATACATTATTACCTTGTAAATTCTCTTACGACGTATGGTCTGAACATTGTAAATGTTGTTGTCATTCAAAGGAGGCTTGGCGTGCATCATACATACATTGCTCTTTGTTCTCATCTCTGCTCCACCTCCACTCTTGCTAAGAATTTCCTGATTCTCAAACCTTCCCTAACTTCTTACTCATTCACTACTTCCACTTTCAAAACCCTAACACAACACCGTCAATATAGCACATAAAAATCATTTTTATAAGCGAATTTAACCTTTCTGCTACATTAAGTTTTAGATGTATTTATTACATTTGTTGATAAAACATACTGCTTTTATGAGTTAGGACTTTGTTTAATTCTAGAACTTTGACTTTTCATTACATATATAGATGGCAAGCCAAATGTGTCAAGATATACTTTAATTTTTATTAATTACTTTATTTTAAATATTAAATCTAAATCAAATTTATCATTTTTAAGAGAATTTATCCTCTATGGTATCAGATATTTTTTTATAGGAATTTGGAGGAAAATATCTATAAAGAAGATTTTAGTTCCTAAAGTTTCAATTGATTTTGAATTTTTTGAGAAATGATTTGTATATACCACAAAATCAGTCACCATCAGCCACTATATGATTTAATCCAATATTTTGAAATTAGTAATCCAACTTTTAAAAATGCTAGATTAATGTATAATAATAAAAGTTAGATTACTAGTTTCAAAATATTGAATTATTATAGATATGATGACTAGTTTTATGGTTTACATGTAACAATGCTCATAATTTTTAGTTTTTTGTATCTACAATTAAGAATAACAGACTAGTTGTATTTTTCTTTATTAATTTTAGTCATGAAAGGTGCTATTTTACATGTGAGTATATGACATTGGTCAACGTTTTTTTCAAGAAAAGGTTGATTGCATTATTCCTAAATTAAGGATCAACACATGAATGGTAAAGATTGTATGGAATTAGTGAGGGGTGCATATGTATGGATTATTGGGTTGGTCCAAAGTCAAAATGAAGCAGAAATAATGATAAATATATATTATTGAATGGCAACGGTACATAATTTTATTTGGTCAAAATTCATTACTCTTTCTCTTTCTTCATTTTAATTATGCAGTAGTAACGCACGTTTGTTTTGCTCTCTCTTCTCTTCAATAGTAGCCTCTCTTTAGGTGAGAGAGAAAAGAGAGACTATTCACCAATAAAGATATAGAAAAAACAAAATCAATTCCTAAGCAGTTTATACTTCCTTTATTCCAGAATAATGATCATTTTGATTTGTTTGGTACATTAAAAGAGTAGAGTAATGTACCTAAACATAGTTTAGGTCTAAATACATGAGAAAAGACCACATGTGTGTTAGAGGGAACTCCTCTTGGTAGGTTTCTTGGGCTGGGCTGCTCTCTTCATTGCTGCTGGATTTGGATTTTCAGCACGACCAGCATTCTTTGCACGCTCCTCACGCTTCTTGCGTTGCCGCCTCTCCTTTTGTGCTTTCACCCTTCAAAATACAAAACATATATACATACATATAGAATTAATTAATAGAAACTAATTACCACAATAATAATGAACTCATCATTTATATATGGAGTTTAGTCAATGAAATTTTGTGAGAGAAATCAAATTGACACTTTTTTTGTTTTCATTTTTTCTGTTTTTCTTTTCAGAAATTTATGAAAAAATAGTGTAAAATAACAAAAAAATAATAAGATCATATTTCCTATTTTTAAAAATTATATTCTTCATGAAAAATCTGAAAAATATAAAACATAGTAAATGAAAACAAAAACCGAATAGTTTTAGTTTTACATTCATTTTATGTAAAATGAAAATAATAAAATGATATTTTTTGTTTTCAGTATTCTTTTGTTTAAATTCTAAAAACAAAAAACACGAAAAAAAATTAAATAAAATTCAAACCAAAAGAAATTAAAAAGGGGCGTACCTCTTCTCAAATCTATCAACGAGATAAAGAACATTCTGGAGGTTTTCAAGAGGCTCCCAAGTGTTGTTTTTCTCGTCCCAACCTTCCCTATCACCACATATTATATAAATAATTGAAGCCAATATTAATATAATTGTATATGTTTTAGTGTCAACACCAATAATCTATAACCCAATAAACAGCATACAATAACATGAATGAAGAAGAATTGAAGAAAAATCACTCACCATTTGATCAAATACTGCACCTCACCCTGTCGTATAGTATTTGCATTTGCAACATTTGATTTAGAAAATTAAGAAAAAAAACCATCAGATACCAATACCGTAGTCAGAAAAAAAAATGTAGAATAATAAATTAAAATTGACAAAATACATAATTGATTTATATGCATAGATCATTTCAACACTAATTCATACATAATAAAAAATTGTTGGATATAAAGGTGCAAAACCAAACATACAATTTCACATCATATTTAATTTTTTTAATCAAAATCAATTCTTGCCGGTCGAATTAATTCAAACCTAATTTTGACACAGATTCCATTCAGTTCATCAAATTCATTAAAAGGTTGAATTAAATCCCCAATTCTTCATACATTGGGGTTGTGTTTGGTGTATGAAATTTTGACATGTATAAGAGCATATATAATTTTAATTTTTTTATTAAAAAATATTGTAAGGAAAAAAGTACATTACTACCTTATAAATTCGCTTACGGCGTATAGTCTGAACATTGTAAAAGGTGTCATCCTTCAAAGGAGGTGCGACGACCATTATTCCCATCTCTGCTCCAGCTCCACTCTTTGCTAAAAATTTCCTAATTCTCATATTTGATTGCCTAACTTCTTACTCACTCACTACTTCCACTTTCAAAACCCTAACACAATACTGTCAATATAGCACATAAAGATCCTTTTTATAAGTGAATTTAGTCTTTCTGTTACTATAAGTTTTAGATGCATTCATTGCATTTGTTGATAAAATATATACTGCTTTTATGAGTTTTATTTTGTTTAATTCTAGAACTTTGACTTATATATATATATATATATATATATATATATGGCAAGGCAAATGTGTCAAAATATACTTTTTTAGTAATTACCAAATTTTTAAAATTAAATCTAAATAAAATTTATCATTTTTAAGAGAAATTGTAGTATCCTACTTTTATTTTCCATATTGTGTTATATGGTATCAGATTTTTCTATATATAGGAATTTATTTGGAGAAAAATATCTATAAAGAAGATTTATAGGTCCTCAAATTTCAATTGATTTTGAGTTTGGTGCTCTTTATAATTTTCAGTTTTTGATGTCTACAATTAAGAATACAATAATGCTACGTGTACAACAAAAATACGTCCAACAAATATTCAATGTATGTTATATATATATGATATGAGATGTATGTTATATGTATGTACAAATAGCACACATCCCATATCATTTATAGCACATGTTTGATATTTAGCTTGTTAGACATATTTTTGTTTTACGACAAATATTATTCATTAAGAATAACAATTTAGTTGTATTTTTCTTTTTAATTTTAGTCATGATATAGGTGCTATTTTACATGTGATCGAGTATATGACATTGGTCAACGTTTTTTCAAGAAAAGGTTGATTGCATTCCTAAATTAAGGACACAACGACAATATGGTAATTTAAAGATTGTATATGGAATTAGTGAGGGATGCATGTATGGATTATTGGGTTGTCAAGGTCAAAATGAACAAGAAATAATGATAAATATATATTATTGAATTGAAACGGTACATAATTTTATTTGGTCAAAATTCATTACTCTATTTCTGTCTTCATTTTAATTATACAGTAGTAACGTTGATTGTGCTCTCTCTTCATTAGTAGCCTCTCTTTAGGTGAGAGAAAAAAAGAGAGACTATTAATCAAGTTATAGAAAAACAAAACTAGTTCCTAAGCAGTTTGTTGAGGATATTATTGTAATTGAGATTTAGTTGATTGAGATTAGATATTGTTAATGAGTTGTTAGTTGATATGCCTAAGATTAAACTCCTTTGTATTTTTAATCACTTTTCATTTTAATCAATTCTAATACTTATTCCACACATTTCTATCTCTCTTTCTTCTTGATCTTTAGGATGATACCATGAGTTTCTACTACTAATTTTTAATATTAATCTAATTGATTAAAATGATCTCTAGTATTTAAGCATGCATGAGAATAGGCCACATGTCTATTAGAGGCCTGCAACCTCAGTAGTAATTTACCTCTTATTATAATTTGACACTATATTCAGACTTTTTAAAAGTTTGCTTATCTTAAAATTAGATATAGGTTAGTTGTGTTGTGCCAATAAGATTAACTTGGATTAGTTAACTTGTATGCATATGTTTTAATTTTTGGAGAAATATTTGGTGAAAAATGGAAAATTAGTCAATTTAATCAATGGATTTGTTTTTTGCAATTTTTTGGCCTAAAAAAAAGCTCTTTTTAAGTAGTTAATTTTTAGTGGGCTGAATAATTGTGATCCAAAATCTCTATATCAATTGATTTTAGTTAGTTTTTATTGTGCAAATAGTAACATTTTAATTTTTATATTATAAGTGGACTTGTTTATCAAACTATTAGCAATTGGACTAGCTAATAACCTATTTGATATGTAAATTTGTTAGTTTGACGTACTAGCTAGATTATTGGCTAATTAAATTATATTGACCTATTTATTTATTTTTTCAATCACAGAATTTCTAAGGGATTTTATTAGGCCATGCTAAATTTATGAATAGGCTAATCTTAGACTTATTTTTGAAAATTTTATTTCTCTTTAGTTCTACAGTCCTATGATTTTCTTATGAATGCTTCAATATTTAGTACCGTTTACAATATAATACTCACCAACAATAGTAAAAAAAATGAACCTTGGATGCTCTCCATAATTTTAACCATGATTTTTTTTGCAAAAAGTGTTTGGAATTAGAGCATTATTATCATATTTTTCTAGGGTATTTATCAATAGATGTAATGCTTGATTTCCTCTCTTACAATAGATCCATCAAAGAGGATAAACATTATTTATTGTAAGTTTTAAAAAATTTACTTCATCATCAAGGGAAAAATTGGACCCTCAACCTCTAGTTGAGAAAGGAGAGGGCCTTACTAGTAAGTATATATACTAATCAAATAACATGTTTAAATAATGGAAGAGGCACAACAAAAAAACAGCCAACACAGTCAATAAATTGTACACAACGTATATAACATAAATTGCACAACGAATATTACATGTTGTGCACACCATATAGCACATGACGTGCACAACATATATCACATGTTACAAAGAAAGATGATGTTGCAATATGTGATATATGTTGTGCACAATAAATGATATATGTTGTGCACTACATATAATATACGTTGTGCATTTTATATTATATATGCTGTGCACAATTTGTTGACTATTTTGGCTGAATTTTTTTTTTCCGCCCCAAGTATTTCCCTTAAATAATAATCATCTAACTGACTTGATTTTGAAAAGACTAGCAGATATACTACCCACCTGCCCCAACAAAACCAATATAACACATTGTGAAATCAAAAATATTAAAGTAATCCTAAACGTCTAAAATTAAATATTTATAGGATATTTAACAAAACATAAAGTCTTGTATAATTATATTTTTTTATCTAAATAACATTTTTAATTATATGTATTTTTTTAATGAAGTAATTAATTTATATCCAAACTCCTATTTTTTACTATTTTGGTTAGTATAATTTTATACTACTAGCAAAATTGTTTAATCATTAAGTATGACTGTAAACCATTTTATGTACGCGGCTACATCACAGTAAAGGTGTATAACAATTAATTAATTAAACTCATGTATTAAAAACTAATCAAGTAAGACACACAAAGGACCGCAATACTGCTACATATATAACCAATATACCATTTAACTAGTATCCAACCTCTAATATATACTTATCGGGCTCACTAGTACACATTAATGTAAAGTGTAACTACTTTAGTTGGATATACGTCGTAAGGTATACTCGTTGTAAGAGTAACTTTTTGCACCGACAAGTTGCTATTAACTCCTAAAAGATTGATATATAGGGGCTATGACGACTTAAATTATTATTAGTGCTAAGATTCATACTCCTAAAAGGTATTAGCAGTGAATAATTAAGCTTAATGGATGCATGGAGGCACATGAGCAGCATTATTAATTATTATTAGAGCTACATGCAGCTTCTTCATCATCAACAAACTCAAACTGAGGATTCGCGTTGGAAGGAGCTGCTGCTGCTTTTTCATTTTCAGGACCACCAACATTCTTCTTTCCAAGGTTCTCACGCCTCTTGCGTTTGCGCCTCTCATTTACTGCTTTCACCCTTCAAAATACATATGGAATTAATAGAAACAACTAGAAAAATCATCATTTTTAACGTTAAATGTATATAAAAAAAGTAATATTGATAATTAGTGGTAGTAAAAAATACTTAAAATTACTATATGAGTATTTTTAATGATCATTAATTGTAAAAAAAAATTTATGACAATTTTCAATGATCAACAAATGTCAATATATATATTTTTGTTAATACGTTTATCAATAATTTTTTATAATTATATGTTGAAAATGATCATTATTATTGTAGTGAAACTAATTGCGACAATAATGAACTCATCATTGTAATTCCTTGTTTTCATTTTTATAAACTTATGAAAAAAAATAGTGTAAAATAAAAAAAATAATAAAATCATATTTTCTATTATTTTCTTCATAAAACATAGTATATGAAAACAAAAACCAAATAGTTTTAGATTTACATTCATTTTATGTACAATGAAAATAATAAAATGATATATGAAAACAAAAACCAAATAGTTTTAGTTTTACATTCATTTCATGTACAATGAAAATAATAATGATGTTTTTTAATTTCAGTATTCTTTTCGTTAGAGCGATTCTAAAATCATCAAACACGAAAAAAGAAACTAAAATTCAAACCAAATATATAAAAAAATGGATTTAATTTTCATCACGTCACAGTCATTCAATTATATAATATCACGTCAGTCATAATTGTATTTTTTCTCTTTCATTATTTACAAAGTCATACAAACGAAATATTTTAATTGGATGATATTATAAAATACATTTATATTGTCAATACATTAAAATTAAACTCATAAAAAATTTTAAAATGTTCATGCCATTTAGTTTAATATTGCCATTGGTAAATGAAAAGGGAAAGAAAAAGGTGAAAACTTGAAGGAGGAAATTAAAAGGGAGTGTAGTAATAGGTACCTCTTCTCAAATCTATCAACGAGATAAATAACATTTTCAAGGTTTTCAAGAGGCTCCCAAGTGTTGTTTTCCTCATCCCAACCTTCCCTATCACCACATAATATATATATAATTGAAGCCAATATTAATATAATTGTATATGTGAGTGTCAACACCAATAATCTATAACCCAATAAACAACATGCAATGACACGAATGAAGAGGAATTGAAGAAAAAACACTCACCAATTGATCAAATACTGCAACTGACCCTGTCGTATAGTATTTGCATTTGTAACATTAGATTACAAACATAAAAAAAGCCATCAGATATACCAATGCCATAGTCAGAAAAAAAAATTATTGTAGAATAATAATTAAAAAATGACAAAATACATAATTGATTTTTGTATTAAAAATTTGTTGAATGTGCATGCTTAGAACGGGTTTTGATGGTGCAAAATCAATCATACAATTTCACAACATATTTAATTTTTTTTAACCAAAACCAGTTCTTGCCAATCGAATTAATTCAAACCAAGCTAACTTTGACAGATTCAAATCAATTGATCGATCAAATTCAATAACAGGATGAGTTAATCACCAATTCTTCATAAATTGGAGTTGTTTTGGTGTATGCAATTTTGACACATATATGAACATATATCATTCTTTTTTTTCTTGAAAAATATTGTAAGGAAAAGAGTAATAGTACCTTATAAACTCGCTTACGACGTATGGCATGAACATTGTAAATGTTGTCTTCATTCAAAGGAGGTGTAGTGCGCATCATACATACCTTGCTCTTTTTTCTCATCTCTGATCCACTCATTCTCAATTGCCTAATTCTATTACTTCTTACTTACTCACTCACTTCCACTTTCAAAACTCAACACAACACTGTTAATATAGCGTATAGAGATCCTTTTTATAAGTGAATTTAGCCTTTTGTTACAATAACTTTTAGATGTATTCATTAGATAAAATATACTGCTTTTATGAGTTAGGATTTTGTTTACTTCTATAACTTTTACTTTTAGATATACATGGCAAGCCTAATGCATCCGGATATATTTTTTATTCATTTCCAAATTTTAAAAATTAAATCTAAATCAAATTTTTCCTTTTTAAGAGAAATTATTTTCTATGGTATCAGATATTTTTTTATAGGAATTTGGAGAAAAATATCTATAAAGAAGATTTTAGTTCCAGAAATTTCAATTGATTTTGAATTTGGCGCTCTATATAATTTTTAGTTTTTGGTATCTACAATTAAGAATAACATACTAGTGTATTTTTCATTATTAATTTTAGTCATGAAAGGTGCTATTTTATATGTGAGTATATGACATTGGTCAACGTTTTTTCAAGAATAAAAGGTTGATTGCATTATTCCTAAATTAAGGATCAACACATCAATGGGAAAGATTGTATGGAATTAGTGAGGGGCGCAAGTATATGGATCGATTATTGGGTTTGTCAAAGTCAAAATGAACCAGAAATAATGATAGCTAGATATATATTATTGAATAGAAACATTACATAATTTTATTTGGTCAAAATTCAACACTAGTAACGTTTATTTTGCTCTCTCTTCTCTTCAAGTTATAGAAAAACAAAACCAGTTCATAAGCAGTTTACTTTTATATTAATCTAAATGATTAAAATGATCTCTAGTTAAGCATGAGAATAGGCCACATGTCTGCTAGAGATCACCTGCAACCTGATCAGTATTTTACCTCTTTTTAAAAATTTGCTTATCTTGCTTATCTTAAAACTAGATATAGGTTGTTGTAAAATCTATTTGGCCAATAAGATTAACTCGGGGACAATGAGGTTAATGAAAAAAATTTAGGGACAAAATTTTTGGGAAAAGAGTTGGATACTATAAGGACTATAAATAGTGGGCTCATAGCCCAATTAAAAAAAAATATCAATAATTACTATAAATAGGTATAAAAATATTGTAACCCGGAGAGTGTGGTTGAGCGGTAGGGGCTCATCTTCCCTTAACCAAGTGTCGAGGGTT
The DNA here is from genome assembly GCA_013621005.1 of Aeschynomene evenia. NCBI lineage: Eukaryota > Viridiplantae > Streptophyta > Magnoliopsida > Fabales > Fabaceae > Aeschynomene > Aeschynomene evenia. The sequence continues at coordinate 33,884,659 of CM024267.1, forward strand.
TGATCCTCGCTTTGGGTATGGAAAAACTTTAAAACTCCGGGCCAGTTGTCCCACCCTTTGAGGTGCCTACAAGCCAACGAGAGATTAGTCACTGTGATCGACAGTCGATACCCCGGTCGTGCAACAAAAAAAAAAGTATAAAAATATTGTAATCATCAATTAGATAAATTATGACATCATATTACTTTTTTTTTTACCCTAATTAGAATTTTCTCTACCCTCTCTACTCTTTCTTTAGCTTTTAATTGAGAATTGTTTGTCTTCTACTCTATCTCTCAAATTCTTATATGTTACATGTATTCAGTCCAAAATAAATAAGTTGACTATAGCAGTGATAATAAGAGCCAAATATAGTTTTTACCATATTAATGAAATACTTAGCATCCTTCACTTTTTCTTTCTTTCATATTGTTTAGATTTTTGCCTATGGCATGCATTTCAGTCCCAAAAAATGTACAATTAAGCTATTGAATTGAAACATCTGACATTTTATATCCAATATATATTTTCGACATATATACTACTATGTCCTTGCTTCTAACAATGAGATTGACACTAAATTTTCTGAACATGGTCTTTGATTAGCCGCTGCTGACAATTCTTCATGATGATGCAAATTGCTTCCCCCAAAGAATACAGGCTGATTTGGCCTAGGCAGGTTATTATTGGCATCAGTTGTTAACATTAGAACCACAGATTTCATGTCTGGCCTATCTTTTGGACGAGGTTGTACACATAACAGGCCAACAAGTATGCATCGCAACACTTCATTTGCATCAGCTACTGTGTTTCTAAATGAATCATCAACCAGCTCCAACTGTCTATTTTCAACCCACAATCTCCAACTCTTCAAGAAAACAAGAAAGTGCATATATAATATATATGTTCATCAGTTTGATTGTAACAAAAACATGTATCATTCTATAACAACATATCACTGTCCTCATTTTTTTTGATAATTTCTTATACTTACATGCCCCAGAAGGTTAAGATGATGATCCGGGTCAATCAAGGCTCTGTTTCTTTTGCCGCTTACTATTTCCAGTACCAAAACTCCAAAGCTATAGACATCTGACTTCACAGAGACTTTCCCATGTAATACATATTCAGGAGGCATGTAACCACTGCAAGATATCAATATATATTTTCCGCATAAAGTCATCATAAACAAAATCAATTAGTGTAACTAACATACATGCAAATTAAATACATCTTTCTTACTAAGTTCCAACTATCTTATTGGTCATGGCCTCTGTCTCATCTTCCCAAAAGGCCTTTGCAAGCCCAAAATCTGAGATTTTTGGATTCAAATCCTCATCTAATAGAATATTGCTGGCTTTGAGGTCTCGATGAATAATTCTCATTCTAGAGTCTTGGTGAAGATAGAGAAGTCCGCGAGCAATGTTAACAATGATGTGCATGCGTTTTTCCCAATTCAGTAAATTGCTCCTTGTTCGATCTAAGAGATTCAATAATCTTCGTACTTAGTGACTTGACTACGAGAGTTTAAATGACAAAATCATATATAAATGCTAATGGATGGTTAATTGTTCATACCGAATATGAAGAAGTCCAAGCTCTTGTTGGGCAAGTACTCATAGACTAACATTTTCTCTTCCTTTTCAAGACAACAACCAAGAAGCTGGACAAGATTACGGTGCTGAAGCTTTGCAATTGTGTTAACTTCATTTATCAGTTCATTCAGTCCTTGATGAGAATTTAATGAAAGCCTCTTCACAGCTATATCCTTTCCACTCATTAAAGTACCCTGATCAAAAAGTAATAACTCAAACATTCACATTCATTATTTATTCTTGAATTTTAATATGGATCACGTTCTTAAATCTAAATATTTACAAGGCAAAAGTGAGATATAAATGTTGACGGCAATTTGTTAAAAATTCGTTAATTCTCACATTATTGATTTGAAATTTATGGAACTTGGTGATAGTTAATTATATTACCTTGTATACACATCCAAATCCACCTTCTCCCAGTTTGTTATCACTGGAAAAGTTGGACGTTGCATTAGCTATAGTTCGAAAATCAAATTTTGGCGAGTCCAGGTCTGCTATTCTTTCTCCAAGCATATAATCTTGATAAAATTTAACTGCCAGCAATATCATTTTGATTATTAACAAAATGATTCTCAATTTAATCACATATTGTTATCAAGTCATTATCCAAATGTACCTCTCTTTTTTCTTCTGTTGTCCCTTCTTTTGTAGATTAACAATCCAGGCATGAGCATGAGCATGGCCAATATACCACATCCAACCATGATCCCAACTACTAATTTCTTCTTCTTGGAATGATGCCCCATTTTCTCTACATTGTCGGAGAAATTTTAGAGCATATGGTTAGTTATAGTATCAATATTACTTGTACACGTTGGATACTAATTAGATCTTTTGTATTGTACAATAAGAGTTAGTTAGTATCAATAATTATTGTACAAAAGAAATATATTTAACTGTGTTATATGTTAGCTTATCACTTAGGAATTCGTGTAGTGCTAGTTGTTTAACGTACTACTACCTTATCAATTTGCTTCTTTTTTTGAGGAAAAGAAACCAAGATTAGCTTCCAGCATAAAAGAAGGTGAGGGAGCCATAGGGAAAGTGGAGTAGAATGAATTTTTTTTTTAGAATTTATAGAGCCAAAAGTAACACTGTCTCTTTGAACAGACAGGGATAAATAAATTGAATGGAAATAAAGCAGAGAAAACAGGGGAAGAAAAAGATAAGACAGTACCTTACCTTTATAAAGAGAAGTACAATCCTCAGAAGTATCAAGGCAGAAGCAAGAGAATTGATCTCTAGAAGCATCATCACTTGTGCCGCAAATTCCTTCAACTTGTCGACATCTCGTGCATTCATCGCCGCCAGCGAAATACTTAACCTCAAAAGCACCATTCAAAGCATTTTTCAATTCCGCTACCACTAATTTCAGGGTCCAGAGTAGTATCGCCCTCCACAGATGGGGCTTCGATAAGAGTTCTACTCTTGCACTCATTTAGCCCAGGGAATCGATGGAACAGAGCTTGGTCCACATCCTCATAGAAAGCATTTAAACTCCCATCATTTTGGCAAGTGAAGTTGTTCCCACCGATACTGGAAGAACAATCGTAGAACACGGTGACGCTTCTCACGCTTTGTGTGTACGAAAATAGTGTTGTGTTCAAAGAAACGTTGGTTAACTTACGAGAACAGACATCGTTGATTTGGTTTTGTCGAACCAATGTCATGGTGTTGGTTGCAGTGTTAATGTCTTGCACTTCGAAGCTCTGTGAATTGATCTGAATTGAAACATACTGAGAAGGTGGGCCACATTTGAGGTTGAAAATGCCGCAGTAGGTGGGGCTGTTGTTTCCATAGAAAGGGTAGGAGATTTTGGACAGTGATCCGCAGTTGAATGGTTTCTGGCAAACAGAGTATTTGGTTTCCTTTTGTTCTGATAATTGGCAGTTGGATTGTGGAAGAGTGGTTAATAACGAGAGAGCAATGATGATAGATGAGGAGGTAACTGCAAGGTACATATGGTCGTCCATTTACATACAGAGGATTTTAGCTTAGGTTAGTGTTGATTGTATGTATCTGTAAATATATGACATGGGTGGCTTGATCTTGGTGAAGTTGCCGCTACTATTGACTAGTAATGCTTTGTGTTGATGTTCCAATGGTCAAACTTTCCAACACCATTTGTTTATTTAATTGTTTGTTTGGCTGATAATGGAGAAACTTTGACTCCGGGGAAGAAGACAAATGAAATGAGAGAGGTGTTGAAAAGGTCGTGGATAAGGACTATATATGAAAGTGTTTATTGACGAGAAATTCTTCCTCTATATCCAGCAACATTTTATAATAAAAATTGTTAGTTCTCGCGAGTCTTACTTTTATATGGGAACTATGAGTTTAATTATTATATATACACTAGCATCCAATTCAATCTAGTGCAGCCACATGAACAAAGGTGAATTATAATTTAATTAGTAAGTGTGACAGTAAACCATTTCTATGTACGCGGCTACATCACAGTGAAGCTGTATAGCAATTAATTAATTAAACTCATGTATTAAAAACTAATAATCAAGTAAGCTAAGACACACACAAAGGAAAGTACCGATAAGTTGCTATTGACTCCTAAAAGATTCATATATAGGCGCTATATGACGACTTAAATTATTATTAGTGCTAAGATTCATAGTCCTAAAAAGTATTAGCAGTGAATAATATAATTAAGCTTAATGCATGCATGGAGGCACATGAGCAGCATTATTAATTATTATTAGTGCTACACGCAGCTTCATCATCTTCAACAAACTCAAACTGAGGATTCGCGTTGGAAGGAGCTGCTGCTGCTTTTTCATTTTCAGCACCGCCAACATTCTTTGCACGCTTCTTCCGTTTCTGCCTCTCATTTACTGCTTTCAGCCTTTAAAATACATATGGAATTAATAGCAACTTATTACGACAATAATGAACTGATGTACAATAAAAATACATATAACTAATATTCAACGTATGCTATATATCGTACATAATGTGTGTCATATGTAACATGTTATACACATAACACATATTACGTATGGTATATAACACATATTAATTGAATACATTTCTATTGTACAATAAGCATTATATTGATAATGATAACTCATCATTGTAATTCCTTGTTTTCATTTTTTGTTTTTATTTTCATAAACTTATGAAAAGAATAGTGTAAAATTAAAAATAATATAATTATAATTTATATATATTATTTTTTAATTATTTTCTTGTCAAAATCTGAAAAACATAAAACATAGTATATGAAAATAAAAGGATTTAATTTTCATCGATGGACAATAGTGTACAAATTTTTTATTAAATAGTCATCCAATCATGTATTGCCATGTAAGCCATGATAGTGTTTTCTCTCTTACTACCTTAAAAGTCATACAAATGAAGAGTTTTAATTGGATGACAATGCAAAATATTTTTATACTATCGATGTATCAAAATTAAACTCGAAAATAAAAAACCAATTAGTTTTAGATTTACATTCATTTTATGTACAATGAAAATAATAAAAATGATATATGAAAACAAAAACCAAATAGTTTTAGTTTTACATTCATTTTATGTACAATGAAAATAATGATGATGTTTTTTTTTGTTTTCAGTATTCATTTCGATAGATTCTAAAGACATCAAACACGAAAAAAAAATTTAAAATTCAAACCAAATATATAAAAAACAACTAGGTGTACAATAGTAAACCAACTAATACAATCAATGAGCCTATTTTCACTTTGTTTTTTTTGCCAAAATAATCATTAAGATGGTAATGTGTCGAAATTGTGGTCCAAAATATCATTTTTGACTGATTTTGCTAGTTTCTCATTGTACAATTAACATCATCATATAAAAAATGATTTATTTTTTATCCACTGACAATGTATAGTTTTTATACAATTATCCAATCATGTATTATCATATCAATTATAATTGTGTTTTTTTTAATTACTTAAAAAATTATATAAACAAAATATTTTAATTGAATGACAATATTATGAGTTAATTAAAATTAAACTCATGAAAAACTTGCCATGGTAAATGAAAAGGAAAAAGGTGAAAACTTGAGGAGGAAATTAAAAGGGGAGTAGTACGTACCTCTTCTCAAACGTGTCAACGAGATAAAGAACATTTTGGAGGTTTTCAAGAGGCTCCCAAGTGTTATTTTCTTCATCCCAACCTTCCCTATCACCACATATTATATATATATAATTGAAGCCAATATTAATATAATTGTATATGTTTTAGTGTCAACACCAATAATCTATAACCCAATAAACAGCATACAATAACATGAATGACGAAGAATTGAAGAAAAATCACTCACCATTTGATCAAATACTGCAACTGACCCTGTAGTAGTATGGTTTTTGCATTTGCAACATTTGATTACAAACATAAAAAAAACCATCAGATATACTAATACCAGAGTAAAAAAAAATGTAGAATAATAAGTAAAATAAAGACCAATTACACAATTGATTTATATGCGTCGATCATTTCAACACTAATTCATACATATTACAAATTTGTTGGATGCGCGTGCTTAGAACGGATTTTGAAGGTGCAAAATCAATCATACAATTTCACATAATATTTAATTTTTTTAATCAAAATCAATTCTTGCCAATCGAATTAATTCAAACCTAGCAAATTTTGACATATGGATCAAATTCAGTAACAGGATGAATTAATCACCTATTCTTCATACATTGGGGTTGTTTGAATTTGGTGTATGAAATTTTGACAGATATATTAACATATGTCAATTTTTCTATTAAAAAATATTGTGAGGAAAAGAATACATTATTACCTTGTAAATTCGCTTACGGCGTATTGCCTGAACATTGTAAATGTTGTCTCGATTCAAAGGAGGCGTGGTGTGCATCATACAGACCTTGCTCTTTGTTCTCATCTCTCCTTCAGCTCCACTCATTGCCAAAAATTTCCTAATTCTCATATTTGATTGCCTAACTTCTTACTCACTCACTATTTCCACTTTCAAAACCCTAACACAACACCGTCAATATAGTGGATAAAGATCCTTTTTATAAGTGAATTTAGTCTTTCTGCTACACTAAGTTTTAGATGTATTTATTACATTTGTTGAATAAAATATACTGCTTTTATGAGTTAGGATTTTGTTTGATTCTAGAACTTTGACTTTTAGATATACATGGCAAGCCAAATGTGTCAAGATATACTTTTTATTAATTACCAAATTTTTGAAATTCAATCTAAATTAATAAAATTTATCCTTTTTCAGAGAAATTATCCTCTATGGTATCAGATATTTTTCTATAGGAATTTGAAGAAAATTATCTATAAAGAAGATTCTAGTTCCTTAAATTTCATTTTATTTTGAGTTTGGCGCTCTATATAATTTTCAATTTTTGGTATCTACCATTAAGAATAATAGACTAGTTGTATTTTTTTTTACAATAATGCTAAGTGATTCATGAAAAACCAGCCCATACAGTCAATGAGCCTATTTTGGCTTTGATTTTGACCAAAATAATCATTGAGATTGTAATGGGCTCAGTAATTATAGCCCAAAATCTCAGCGGGTTGGGCTGATTTTGTATTGTTCATTTAGCATCACCCATTTTATTATTAATTTTAGTCATGATAGGTGCTATTTTACATGGGAGTATATGACATTGGTCAACGTTTTTTCAAGAAAAGGTTGATTGCATTCCTAAATAAAGGATCAACACATCAATGGTAAAGACTGTATGGAATTAGTGAGGGGTGTGGATTATTGGGTTGGTCAAAGTCAAAATGAACCAGAAATAATGATAAATATATATTATTGAATAGAAACGGTACATAATTTTATTTGGTCAAAATTCAACACTTATCTTTTTCTTCATTTTAATTATTATACAGTAACGTTTATTTTGCTCTCTCTTCTCTTCAAGTTATAGAAAAACAAAACCAGTTCCTAAGCAGTTTACTTTTTATATTAATCTAATTGATTAAAATGATCTCTAGTTACCGTGCAAAAAAAAAAAAGATCTCTAGTTAAGCATGATCTCTAGTTACCAATAAAAGGTTCCGCATGATTGAAGGGTTGTTGGGGTGATCACTCTCTTCTCTTGTCAGTACGATCATCAAGTTCCCCAGCAAAATTATAAACTTCGAATGCAAATTGGAAAGCCCTATCCAAAGCAATTTATCACGTTGTTTCCCTTTTCCACCACCACCCCCTGCTCGCTGTTGCTGATGAAAAAGAATCTCTCTTACTCTTAGCAGCATATATCATTTCGCCTTTCCTGCCTTTTGAATCAATTAAGTTAGTTCATGCAAATTAAATGCAAATAAAGGAAGCCATCAATAATTACTTCTAAACTATATGCTCTTCTGTTTGTATAATTAATTTTGTGATAGTGCTAGCTCCATGCAATTGGAGGAAACATCCACCATCGATCGCTTCTTTGATTTTCACAAGGATGTTGAAATCGAATTCAATGTTGTGGTCCTTCAATTTCTTTGACTCTTCTTCTTGGGTTCTCTGCAATAAATAGCTTTGAAGGAATATTCAAAAGATTGATCCTTCCATTTCATTCTTGTTCCTATATTTTAAAGCTATTCAAATATGTATAATTCTTAACTTCAGCCAATTTTGTAGATAAGAAGACAAAAAATATGAAAATAAACTATGTGGGTATGCAGAGGGGAGACATTACATTGGAAAGTAGGTGGGTAGCTTCCTTCGTGGGTGATGACTTTGACTCGACTAGACTTGCTCACTCTGCCTTTGTTAACCTTTCAACAAGCACCCAATTTATTCATTTTTATTTATTTATTTATTTATTTTGTGAGTGCGCGACTTGTAATTTACTTTGCCCTCTCCGTGGTCAACACTCAACTCCTCCCCCCAAACTAAAACTGCTTCTGAAAGGAATTTCTAAAGAGAACACGGTGGCTTCAGAGATATATGATCGAGTGAGTCAGTGCGTTTTACTGCCCTTGCAGATTGAGTGAGTTACACATATAATAAAAATAATAAGGATATGGATTCCTCATCCCGTATAGATATTATTCATCATATGTGCAGGGTTAGGGTAAGGGTAAGGCTGGTGCTTATAATTATGAGATATTCCGTGGTCCTCATCTCCTTGTTGTTAAGCGCTTTGCCACCGTCCCTGTGTCAACCACCACGCTCTAATTACACATCAGTCTGTAGCCAGCCATACAAGTGCGGAGAACATCCCGAGTTGTACTATCCTTTCTGGGGCAGGGGAGATAACGTCCGACCCGCTTTCTGCGGCGGCGGTGACCAATTCAAGCTCACCTGCGAGGAGATGGACCAGCCTTCCTATGGTGGAAATGGGGCGTCCACATACTACACTTCCTTCATTGAAATGGGTTCACAGAAATTCGAGGTGTCGGACATTGACCCCACCGCTTACACAATGAAAATGGTGCCAATGGGTGAAGGGCCTGATGTTGTTTGTTCTCCGGACTTCAACTTTTCTTTGAGCCCTGTCTTCAGGTATGACCAAATCGTGCATAACATCACCGTAATACTAATCTCCGATTGCCCCAGGGGAGTTTCCCCAAGTGGTGATGGGAAGAACTTCACATGCCATGATGGTGTAGCAGTGTTGTATTATTATGATGAGGGTGGGAAAGAGGAGGTGTTGAAACAGCATCCAGAGCTTGATGGTTGCGGGCGTATCATGGAAATGCCTGCTGAGGCTGTTGATGTTGCGCGTCATGGCGGAGACGCAGTTGATGCTCTGCAAGGAGCTTTGGGTGAAGGTTTTAATGTGCGCTACAGCGTTTCAGAGGAATGCATGAGATGCGCGGGAAGCAAAGAAGCCTGGTGCGGGAGCAATGATGAATCAGAATTCACCTGCTATTGCCCACATAATAGATTTAGCGCCCGCAATTGTTTTGGTCATGCTCCTCCTCCTGCCACTGCTCCTCCTCCTGCTCATGCTCCTGCTGCTGCTCCTCCTCCTGCTCATGCTCCTGCTGCTGCTCACAAAAGTATGCCTGCCTTCTATCTATCTATCTATCTATCTGTCCCCTCAACATATAGTATACTACTCATTTTAATAACGTATAAAACATTCATATGGCCCCCATGGCTTAAACAAATACACTCTCATCAAAACATTATTAGATATTTCTGTGTTTCCGTGCATTCCGCTTGCTGGCTCTCTTTCTCTCCCTTTCCAACCAAAACACAGCCATTGTCATTGACCTCTCTGGAAAGACAGCTTATTGGATTAGATGACAGCTTATTTGTTTCAAGAGCTGTGATCCACGGTTGGAAGGATGAATCTTTTTAGAATCAACCCTTAATCAATTCCTCAATTAGGAGCATGTTTTATTTTAATTTTTAAGCTTAGAATTTCTCACATATTGATTTTGGGTCACAATTACTCGGCCCATTACAATTTCAATGATTCTTTGGGCTCAAACCAAAGCAAAAATGGACCCATTGTTTACATTGGCTGATTTTTCATTGTGCATCTAACATTATTGGTAATAGTAGAAGTACAACATTAGTATCATCTAATTATATACTAATGAGATCCATTAACAAACAAATTCTATAATTGTGTTTAATAAGTTGGAAGCTGGTTGGATCAATTTTAGTTGTTCGGTAAACATTTTCCATTAATAATTATGTGTATTTTTTTAATGGATTGAATAATTTAGGCCAAATTTCCTACTTTTGGCTGTGTTGACTGGTATAATTTTGTACTCCTAGCAACCTTATCCTCTTAATATATATTACTGATTATAATAATAATAATAAGGGTGTTATTACATGCATACTAAAAAATCAATCAATATAAAAATTTTGGACCACAATACATTAAAAACTAAATCCTTCAATAAAGTCTTTTTTACTAAAATATTATCAAATATACTCCTTAACTGTTTTGAGTGATTTTCTATTATTCACCTATCATTTTCCTAATAATAAAACATTCATATGGCCACCACGGCTTAAAGAAATACAGTCTCATCAAAACATTATTGGATAATTCTGTGTTTCGATGCATTCCGCTTGCTTGCTGGATCTCTACAATTCCAACCAAAACACAGGCATTGACTTCGTCAGCTCAAGTCAATTCCCATTTGGTAGTTGATAGATTAGATTACTCTCTCGAAAACGACTGTACGTATGTATGTTATGGTAGGTCAAATACTCATTTTTAAAATATATTGAACCTATATTTATTACAATAATAATAATTTCTCATTACATTAAAAATATTTACTCTCATGTACTCTATACATATATGGATAAATAACTAGATTACCTTGTAAATAAATTATCTCCAATTAAATTATCGGTAATCCACATTACCCTGTTTGGTATATACAAATTAAATAACATTACTGGTAATCCACATTACCTTGTTTGGTATATTAAAAATATTACAAGGTAATGTAGGTATATTACTATAATACCCTCTAAATAATTATAAAATGAATTAATTAAATATAATTATATTTTAAATTTAATATCAATATTTTTAATTTTGACATTAATATAATTATTTAATAAAAATTAAAATCTATTAAAATAATTATAATATTCTTGTAAAAAGTACAACATAGAAAAAGTAAATATAATGCAATAAGTTAAAAAAAAACTCAACAAGAAATATTCTTGCAGCAATAGCAGGGTGGTGCTTCGGGAAGGCTGGGCACGGTGCTCCAGGAAGGCTGGGCGCGGTGCTCCGGGAAGGCTTGACCTAGGTGATGTCGGGCGTAGGTCGCGCGCAGCAGCAACATGTCGCACGCAACAGCAGCAGGGCGGCGAATAACAGGGCACGAAGGTTAAAGGGGGGAAGGCGCGGTGGGTAGTTGATAGATTAGGATTTTTGTGTTACAGTAGTATGTTAGGAAATTATAAAATTAGGAATAGTAGTGTAATTTGTTTGAGGGGTAATCATGTAATAAAATAAATTAGAAGATTACCTGAGGGTGGTAATCCAGATTGCCAATATGGAATAATCTATATTACCACTTTAGAGGTCTATATTTGTCAAAACAAACGAATCAATCTGAATTACCAGGTAATTTAATTGCAAGATTACCTCGTACCAAACGTCTCCTAACTAATTAAGTAATCTTCCTTTTCTTCTTTTGGCTTCTTCTTCTCCTTCTCTATCTTTTAGTGGGAGTAAACACAATGTATGTATTATTGGAGTATAAGGAGCAATGCTCAATTTATTATGAGTTTAATTTTAATCCACGTGTAAAGTAACACAAACATCTAATTATAAATTAACATATTAAGAGAAGTCTTTAATTCAATCATTCACTAACTAAAACGTCTCACAAATCAATGAATACAATTTGCAGACAATATAAAATTTTATACATTATCAATGCATCATAATTAAATTTATTTATTACTAATTATCTTTTAACTTATTATTTCTCCACCATTTCTCTTATATATTTTACATATATACGTCAATTTAGATATACTCAAGTCATTTCCCTTATATTTGTTGGCTTGAAATAGATTATTATTTTCATTCAGTTGTCATTTTTTATAAACTTTTAGCAATGACTTAAATCTTTAATTGGTTATCCATTTTGCATGTATAAATCAAATTGGTTATTTATTTTTATTTTTGTTTAAAATAGTTCTCCATTTTATACTTCATAAATCATATTGGTTCTCCCATCATTATTTTGTTATAATTCTGTCTATTCAGATTTGGACCATTTACTACTAACTTGACAAGCAATATGTAATCTTAAAAATTCACAACTCATATTAGACCTCTACTTTATTTGTTTTGAATCAAAATAGTCTACTCATATTTAAAGAAAAGTACATCTTCTTCTTCTTATATTCTTTTCACATCTTCATCAGAGTTTTCTCCATCATCTCTTTTCATCTCCAACTATTTATAATTATCAAGATTTTCTTTTTCTTCTCATTTATACTACTACTCATTATCTATATTGTCCTTCATTTTTTTTTTGTCTTCTATGAAAGCTTTTGTGATTTAAATGTGTCAAAAATCAAGAGAGAAGAAAGTTGCAGAAGGAGCACCGAGAGAAGCAAAGAATACTTAAAGGATGAAAACATAATCGATTTTATTACTGAACTCATTGATTCATACAATATGAAGTGCCTCTGATATATATATATATATCCGCATATGCACACAAGAAAACAAAGAATCAAGAAAAGAAAAGAACATAACAGTGATAACACATCTATCTGAATATAGGGAATATAGGTCAACTTGAATTGGTCTAACAACAGGGTTGACGTGCACACTAAGGAAACTTACTACTCTTAACATCTTCTTCTCTCTTCTTCCCATATTTTAGGAACATTTAGGAACTAAATGCTGTAGAAATTAAATAACTAAAATACCGATACCTTACCGTACACATGCAACTTAGTCTATAAATTTTGTTTGCTTTATATTGCAGGACAAACTTGGAACTGGAAAGCAAAAGTCAGTATAGGTAGTAGATCCAATGTTCTGTGAAATTTTCAAGTTTATTTTGATAAAACTATATTCTTTTATTAAATTTTATTTTTCATGTTTGACTCAAAAAAATGAAGTACAAGCAAATTTTATTAAATGTGTTAATAAAAATATTATCAATAAAAGTAATTTTGACAATTACTGGCTGTAAAAAATAATTAAAACTATTTAATGAGTATTTCTAATGGTCATTAATTGTCAAAAAATAATTTATGACTATTTTTAAAGGCCAACAAATGTCAATATATCTTTCTTTGACAATACTTCTATTAATACTTTTCGACAGCTATATGTTAAAAATAATCATTATTGTTGTAGTGATACTGGTATATGAATAATTTCTGTCAATTACAAGGAAAATATCATAGCTTTCTTAGGAGTGATTCCAATAACTTAATAATAAAAAAATGGATATAAAAGGGTATAAGGTATTTCTTAACAACTAATTCTCGGACCCTATTTGACAACAGGGGTGGCGATTGCTGTACTGTTGATTGCTGTGCTGTTGACTATTTGTTGTTTCAAATTCAAATCATCAAAATGGCCAACACACTCTTGTTGGTTCTCAACAAAGAGTAACCAAGACATTGAAGCCTTCTTAAAAAATCATGGAGCTTTAACTCTTAAAAGATACAAATTTTCTGATGTGAAGAAAATGACCAACTCCAAAATTAAACTTGGACAAGGTGGTTTTGGTTCTGTATATAAAGGGAAGCTACTCAATGGTTCCAATGTGGCTGTAAAGGTATTGACCCGGTCCAAAGGAAATGGTGAAGAATTCATCAATGAAGTGGCTAGCATCAGTAGAACTTCTCATGTTAATGTTGTTACTCTTCTTGGATTCTGCATAGAAGGTCATAACAAAGTTCTTATCTATGAGTTTATGTCTAATGGTTCACTTGACAAGTTTATTTACAACAAAGGACAACAAAAAATCTCATCCTTAAGTTGGGATAGTTTATATCAAATTGTAATAGAGATAGCTAGAGGTTTGGAGTATTTGCATAGAGGATGCAGTACTCGAATTTTGCATCTTGACATAAAGCCGCATAATATTCTTTTGGATGAGAATTTTTGTCCTAAGATATCAGATTTCGGGCTAGCGAAGCTCTGTCCTAGAAAAGAAAGCATAATTTCAATGTCAGATGCTAGAGGAACAATAGGTTATGTAGCTCCAGAAGTTTGGAACAGACATTTCAGTGGAGTTTCGCATAAATCTGATGTTTATAGCTATGGAATGATGTTGCTTGAAATAGTAGGAGGGAGGAAGAACATTAATGCAGAAGCTAGCCACACAAGTGAGATATATTTTCCAGATTGGATATACAGAAAACTTGAGCAAGGCACTGATTTGGGAGTTGATGGGGTGGTGGCAGTAGAAGAAAATGATGAGGTCATCAAAAGAATCACTATGGTGGGTTTATGGTGCATTCAGACATTTCCAAATGATAGACCAACAATGAGTAGAGTTGTAGAAATGTTGGAAGGAAACATGAGTTCTTTGGAAATGCCACCAAAGCCTGTTCTATCTTCACCAGTAAGATCAGTGGTAGAATCTTCTTCTACTACTGCTAATTAAGTTCATTGCATTGTATACTCCATATATTGCTACTATGTACCAAGCTCAAATAGTTAATTTGTGTTTCCTCATTCAAACATAAATTATAAATGTTAGCTTGTCAATATAAGAATACACAACATTCTGACTATGTGATTAATATTAGAGATCATGGCTATCCTATACTAATATTTATGATAGAGTAATGCTATTGGTACATACTAAATGATATGTATAGCATACATATGTTTTGATCCAAGGATGGAGAAAAGAAGTGTAAGTGGTGGAGTGATATCACATCAAAATCCAAAGGTGATGAAGTGGGTGAAGAGTGTATGTAAGAGAAAATGTATGTACAAATATTATTATTGATAAAATAATAATTTTAGATGTATAATAAAAAGTTATTCAACAGATATTTAATATTTATTATTGTCATTAAGTTTGAATATAAACCTATTTTTATATTTAAATTCTAGAAATTTAATTCAAGATGAATGTTATATAAATGTTAATTGTGGAATTAGTATTTTTATACAAAATTTGTTAGTTCTCGCGATCTTACTTTATGGAAACTATAGAGTAAGAGGTTAATTATTACATATACACTAGCATCCAGTTCAATCTAGTGCAGCCACATGAAAAAAAGGTGAACTCTAATTTAATTAGTAAGTGTGACAGTAAATCATTATTATTTTCGCGGCTACATCACAGTGAAGGTGTATAGCAATTAATTAAACTCATGTATTAAAAACTACTAATAATCAAGTAAGACACACAAAGGAAAGTACCGATAAGTTGCTCTTGACTCCTAAAAGATTCACACGCGCTATGATGACTTTAGTGACGCGCTATAACATTAGCTTGAGACAGATTTTTCCTTCCATCTAAATCTTTCACTAAAAAAATGTTATTTGTAGTAAATTCATTTGATTAGATAATTTAAGTCCGTCAATCTAATTATCTTTATAATTGTAAATGTGGTAAGTACCAAAAAACACTATTAAAATGGATTCTTTTTCAAATGTGCAATTGTCAATCGATTCAACTGTAACTTGTAATTAATTAAGTGAGATGAAACAGTCAATGGAAAATTTTCTAGCTATTGAACTAACTATGGGCAGCATAATGTTTTCACTAAATAAATAAAAAGAGTACAGGTCTGTGTGGACTTTATGCCGAATCATTAATAAAGAAAGTACCATTCTCAATTCTTCACTACCCCTTTAATTTCAAAACCAATACACAGAGCATTAGCTCTAAATTTCCAATTACATGCACGTAGCCATGTCGAAACCTTTCTACTTTATTTTTGCAGTGTCCATCATGTTCATCATGACATGTCATGCTGCTAGCAACTCTAGTACTGCAACTCCAACAATCTGTCCTCCTTCTGATTGTGGTAATGGAATACCTATTAAGTACCCTTTCTGGAAGCGTTCTGATGTTAATGCTGCTGATGGAGGATTTTGTGGTTATCAAGAATTTGGGCTTAACTGCTCAACAGATGGCAAACCAATCATCAAACTGCTCACAAACTCATACTTTGTGACAGATATAGACTATGTTAATAATTCAATCACCCTTCTTGACATAAATGTTTTGGGCCATAACTGTCCAAGGGCAAAGCACAATGTTTCATTAGGGAGCTACCCTTTGTCTTTTAGCCAATTGGATCAGAACATAACTTTCTATTTCAACTGCAGTTTCTCCCCTTCAACAATTAGTCCTTTACCTTGCTTGGATGCAATTAATAGTGCTGGAAAGAAGTCTTATGTGTTTGAGGCAGGGGCTGAAAATGTTGGCTATGATTGGCAGAGGAATTGTGATCCAGAGATTGTGGTGACAGTGAAGAAGGATGAGATCCAAAGTGCTGGATTGATTGATGGGTTTGGTGTTGCTATGAACAAAGGGTTTGTGCTTGATTGGAGAAGAGCTGTGAATTGTGTTGAGTGTGAGCTCTCTGGAGGGTATTGTGGATTCAATGAAACCACTAAGGTGTCCATTTGCATGTGTGAAGATGGAAGGATTGTTACCGAAAGCTGCCACAAAGGTACATTACTGTGTTTGTAGAATTGATTTTATCATAATTAATTTAGTTAAAATTGATTTCAATCTAAAATATATATTTAGTAATCCATTTATTACAAATAATTCAGAGAGAAAGTAGAAAATTTTCTGTTATTAAGGTTCGATCTTGTTATGTTGTAATTAACATGTTATAGATCATATAGAACTTCTCCCTCTAGCAAGGCTATTAGGATCTTCCTGGACAAGACATTAGACAACTTGAAGGAAGAAGAAAGGGTAAAGCAACTTGTTCAAACTAGTGAAACTACAGATTAGCCAATAGCAGAATCTTGTAATAAAAATATAGCAAAAGTATGAATTCTAACAGTATCTCTATGTTTATTGAGTTTTTAATAAATAATGTTTGTACTTTGTTGTACAACATAAATACGTCCAACTAATACGTTTAACATTTATGGTAAGTCAAATATCTTATTTTTAAAATATATCAATCCTATATCTATTAGTAATTATTTTTTCTTTTTAACTCATTATTTCTCCATTATTTCTCTTATATATTTTACATATATAATCGCTTAAGATATACACAAGTCATTTCCCTTATATTTGTTGGCTTGAAGTAGATTATTATTTTCATTCAATTGTCATTTTTCATAAACTTTTAGCAATTTTGCATCCTGAATGCTTATGCTAATTACTACTGGTCTATAACTTTTGTTTGCTTGAACTCAAAATTTTTGCAGGTCACACTTCGAAATGGAAAACGAAACTCGGTATAGGTAGTAGATCCAAATTTCTCTGGTATTTTCAACTTTATTTAGATAAAACCAGATTCTTTTATTAAATTTAATTTTTCATGTTTGACTCAAAATAAGTAAAGTACTAGCAAATTTGATTCTGAAAAAAAAACATACTGGTTGCAGCAAAGGGTAAAGATATTGAATAATTTCTGTGAGGCAAATATTATAACTTTCTTAGGAGTGATTCCAATAACTTATTAAAAAAAATGGATGCAAAAGGGTATAAGGTATTTCTTAACTACTAATTCTCGGACTCTGTTTGACAACAGGGGCTACAGGTGTGGGTGTGGCGATTGCAGTATTGTTGACTATTTGTTGTTTCAAATGCAAATCATCAAGATGGCCAACACACTCTTCTTGGTTCTCAACAACTGGTGACCAAGACATTGAAGCCTTCTTAAAAAACCATGGAGCTTTAACTCTTAAAAGATACAAATTTTCTGATGTGAAGAAAATGACCAATTCTTTCAAAGTTAAACTTGGACAAGGAGGCTTTGGTGCTGTATATAAAGGGAAGCTACTCAATGGTTCCAATGTGGCTGTAAAGGTATTGACCCGATCCAAAGGAAATGGTGAAGAATTTATCAATGAGGTGGCTAGCATCAGTAGAACTTCTCATGTTAATGTTGTTACTCTTCTTGGATTCTGCATAGAAGGTCATAACAAAGTTCTTATCTATGAGTTTATGTCTAATGGTTCACTCGACAAGTTTATTTACAACAAAGGACAACAAAAAATCTCATCCTTAAGTTGGGATAGTTTATATCAAATTGTAATAGAGATAGCAAGAGGTTTGGAGTATTTGCATAGAGGATGCAGTACTCGAATTTTGCATCTTGACATAAAGCCGCATAATATTCTTTTGGATGAGAATTTTTGTCCTAAGATATTAGATTTCGGGCTAGCGAAGCTCTGTCCTAGAAAAGAAAGCATAATTTCAATGTCAGATGCTAGAGGAACAATAGGTTATGTAGCTCCAGAAGTTTGGAACAGACATTTCGGTGGAGTTTCGCATAAATCTGATGTTTATAGCTATGGAATGATGTTGCTTGAAATAGTAGGAGGGAGGAAGAACATTAATGCAGAAGCTAGCCACACAAGTGAAATATATTTTCCAGATTGGATATACAGAAAACTTGAGCAAGGCACTGATTTGGGAGTTGATGAGGTGGTGGCAGTTGAAGAAAATGAGGTCATAAAAAAAATCACTATGGTGGGTTTATGGTGCATTCAGACATTTCCAAATGATAGACCAACAATGAGTAGAGTTGTGGAAATGTTGGTAGGAAACATGAATTCTTTGGAAATGCCACCAAAGCCTGTCCTGTCTTCACCAGTAAGATCAGTGGTAGAATCTTCTACTACTACTGCTAATTAAGTTCATTGCATTGTATATTCCATATATTGCTACTATATATGTACCAAGCTCAAATAGTTAATTTGTGTGAAGTGGTTAGCTCACTTGGCCGCTTAAGCAAGAGTCGGGGGTTCGATCTCCACCTTGTGTATGCTGCAATCCGTTGACCAGCGGTTTGGAATACCGTTGGTACAGCAAAAAAAAAGTTTATTTTCCTCTATCTTCTCTTCAGGTTATAGAAAAACAAAACCAGTTGCTAAGCAGTTTACTAATTTTTATATTAATCTAATTGATTAAAATGATCTCTAGTTAAGCATGATCTCTAGTTACCAATAAAAGGTTCTGCATGATTGAAGGGTTGTTGGGGTCACTCTCTTGTCAGTACGATCATCAAGTTCCCCAGCAAAATATAAACTTTGAATGCAAACAATAATGATATTTATACGTACATTTTCTCTTACATACATTCTTCACTCACTTTATCACCTTTGAATTTTGATGTGACATCACTCCATCACTTAAACTTCTTTTCTCCACCCTTGGATCAAAATGTATGTATGCTATACATACCATTTAGTATGTACCAATAGCATTACACGAAAGCAAATTGGAAAGCCCTCGAAATTAAAGCAATTTACCACGTTGTTTCCCTTTTCCACCACCACCCCCTGCTCGCTGTTGCTGATGAAAAAGAATCTGTCTTACTCTTAGCAGCATATATCATTTCGCCTTTCGTGCATTTTGAATCAATTAAGTTCATGCAAATTAAATGCAAATAAAGGAAGCCATCAATAATTACTTCTAAACTATATGTTCTCTTTGTATAATTAATTTTGTGATCCTATTGGAGGAAACATCCACCATCGATCGCTTCTTTGATTTTCACAAGGATGTTGAAATCGAATTCAATGTTGTGGTCCTTCAATTTCTTTGACTCTTCTTCTTGGGTTCTCTGCAACAAATAGCTTTGAAGGAATATTCAAAAGATTGATCCTTCCATTTCATTCTTGTTCCTATATTTTAAAGCTATTCAAATATGTATAATTCTTAATTAACTTCAGCCAATTTTGTAGATAAGAAGACAAAAAATATGAAAATAAACTATGTGATGGGTTAAGTAAAGGAATGAAAAGAAACACTAAAATTAATTCTCTCTTAAATTCACCGAATGTAGCAAGCTCGGATATCCTTTCTGGGTGGCAACCGGCCCCCTTATTGCGGTGGTGGCAGCCAATTCAACCTTACCTGTGATGAAATCAGCAACTATGGTGCTTCAATTCAAAGCGGCCTTTCGGAGTTTTGAATATTAACAAGGCTAGCTACACCATGAGAATGTCCCGAGAAGGCCTTAACGCTGATGTTGTCTGTTCTCCCAAACTTATTAACGAAATGTTGATATGATGAGCAACGGCCCCTTCTGGTACGCCCACCCTGAAGCCGTGCACAACATCACCATATTCTACCATTGTCCCAATTATAATAATGATGCTCCCGCCTTGGGTGATAATAATCTTACGTGCTCATATGATGATCTGAATAGTACGGTTGCTTTCTATGAGGATGTGAACCATACTTTGTATCAGAAATATCGGGGGCTACAAGATTGCAAGGAAAGTGTCATAGTACCAGTATCTGCACTGAGCGTTCATCTAGATCCTGATGCTGGATTTGGTGCTCTCGAATATGCTTTGGTGGAGAGTTTTGAGTTTGAGGTCAACTATACCCTTCCATTTGGGAAAGACTGCGGAGGATGCGTGGAAAGTGGAGGAGCTTGCGGGACCAATAATACCTTCCAACAATTTACCTGTCACTGCCCCGATGGATCCGATGCTGCTCCTCCTTCGCTCACATTCCTAAGCACAGTCCTTCCCTCTCTTATCTTCTCTTCAAGTTTTACATACCTGAACTGTTGACCATTATTAATTCATCCATGTCATGTTGTTTATTCTGATTTCTCTTTACAAATAAATAATGTCCTATCTTTAACTAAAGTAACTTTACTTACGGGTGCATTTGAGGAACTAAATTACTGGCACGAAAAAATATTATTATTGAAAATCTATTATATTCATTATTAGAAATACTCTTTCGGACTCAATTAAATAATGAGTTTAGTTAAAAAGATCAATTATATTGCACTCTGAGTCAATATAAAAATAACACTTAATTTTTAGAAATTTTTAAAATTTGAACTTATAAATAAACCATTTAATTAAAGATGTTTTATATTATAAGTCAATACGTATCCAAAATACTGTAAGCCAATAAAAATGACCAACTTATTACTTTTCTTTTTCATCTTTTTGAAATTCAAACTTTAATTAATTTAAAAATGATATGTATCACATATTCTAATTGGTTAATAATAATATATAAAATATTATAAAATATTAATACATGCAAATTAAATTCAGAAATATTTATTTGCTCATATTTAGTAAGATACTAATATTAACAAATTAAAATGATTGAAAAAGTATATCTCTATTGTGCTAGCTAACATTTTACAATAAAGAGCTTTACATATACATATCCATCATTAAATTCTAAGAAGTTAAATATAAAAGTGAATTAAAATCCATTAATTTGTACTTTACCGTTCATCCACTAAATATGCTACCGTTCATCCACTAAATATGCTGTGTGTACTTTTCTTTATGTTTCCGCGTGAGAGAGTTCCGAATCGCTCCAATCTTAGCTTGATGGTGATCACAATTAAAGTAGCACCAGAAAAATTGATAATAAAGAAAAATAAAATCTATATTTCATGGTTTTCAACTTCTAGCATTAAGAACTAAATAACTATAGGGTAAGTAGCTTAGTTAACACTCTTCCTCATTATTAAAACTTGAAGATAATAAGTGATTAAATAAAGCAATTTTTGTCTTAAGGGCAATAAACATGATTATAAATTATCATGTATATATATATACTCCCTTCGTCCACTTTTATTTGTCTTTCTAGGAAATTTATTTGTCCACTATTATTTGTCATTTTAGATTTTCAATGAAACATTTATAATTTTTTTTCAGTTTTATCCATACATACACTCTCTTTTATCTCTTACAATTATTATTGCACAAAAAACTATAAGGATAATTTTGTCATTGTATATTTACTTCTATAGAAATTTTTATGTTTTCATCACTTTCTTAATAAGTGTGTAATACTCTAAAACGTCAATTAAAAGTGGACGGAGGGAGTATATAATTAAATCCGATAAGTTAATTTTTGACATCATGGGATTCTATATGTGTGTTAGTTTTGACGTATTATTAACGTATTAATTTTTCTTTACTTAAATGTATATAAGATTTTTAGATAATTATTAATACATATGAATTCTTTCAATTTTATCCATTATTTTTCCTTACAACTCATTCTCTTTTTATATCACCAATATTTTTTATTCACAAATTTTTGGATAACAATACTATTTTCCGGTCAAAACAGTCAACAAAACTCATTTCAACACTTTTGCCCAAATAGCATTTATGTTTTTCTTAAGGATTTTGATTCGGTACCCAGAAAAATATAGGGTACCGATACCCAACGCATATGTATATCATGATTTATACATAAAATTAATTTAATTTTTTAAAATTTAAATAACTGTTATCATGTTAGGTAAGTAATCTTCAAAAATTAATTTAATTTATATTGATATTATATGACTTTATTAATTTATGAAAAAAAACTCAATTCATAACCTATCGCTAGAGAGAGAGCGCATTATGCAAGAGATAGATGAAGAAGAGGTGTAATTAGGAATGAGACGCGTCTAGGAAGGTTGCGACCACGACCACCGTGCTCCGTTGATACGAAATTATATTTACTTTAACATAGAAACATACTAATTGGGTACCGGTACCCAACAAAAATATTGGGTACCGAATTAATCCCTGATTTAAACCCAAAATTCTATTTTTAAATGATTTAATTGGTAATTTATTGTACTTATAGCAAAGCTCTCTTTATTTTATTTTCCTTTCTCCACAGTCAACAGTCAACAGTCAACACAGTAATCAATACATACCTCCTCCACCTCTCTGTCATTCCTCCATTAAATAAAAATGATGAAGAAATAAACTCAGAAAATAGTAGGGAATTAAGGCGACAAAGTAAAACATGTTTAGAAATTCGGTTCATCATCGAGTATAAAACTTTTAATTAAACTCCTCTTGTATATATATGGTATGGCTTATCATCATGAGATCAATATTTCCTCCATGCTCCTCACATCTTTAGTGACCATCATCATGTCTTTGTTGCCACCACCGTCCCTGTGTCAACCACCACTACCACCACGCTCTAATTACTTATCACTGTGTAGCAAGCCATACAAGTGTGGAGAAGAGACCGAGTTGTACTATCCTTTCTGGGGAGGTGATGATCGACCCGCTTTCTGCGGCGGCGGTGACCAATTCAAGCTCACCTGCGAGGAGATGGACCAGCCTTCCTATGGTGGAAATGGGGCGTCCACATACTACACTTCCTTCATTGAAATGGGTTCACAGAAATTCGAGGTGTCGGACATTGACCCCACCGCTTACACAATGAAAATGGTGCCAATGGGTGAAGGGCCTGATGTTGTTTGTTCTCCGGACTTCAACTTTTCTTTGAGCCCTGTCTTCAGGTATGACCAAATCGTGCATAACATCACCGTAATACTAATCTCCGATTGCCCCAGGGAGTTTCCCCAAGTGGTGATGGGAAGAACTTCACATGCCATGATGGTGTAGCAGTGTTGTATTATTATGATGAGGGTGGGAAAGAGGAGGTGTTGAAACAGCATCCAGAGCTTGATGGTTGCGGGCGTATCATGGAAATGCCTGCTGAGGCTGTTGATGTTGCGCGTCATGGCGGAGACGCAGTTGATGCTCTGCAAGGAGCTTTGGGTGAAGGTTTTAATGTGCGCTACAGCGTTTCAGAGGAATGCATGAGATGCGCGGGAAGCAAAGAAGCCTGGTGCGGGAGCAATGATGAATCAGAATTCACCTGCTATTGCCCACATAATAGATTTAGCGCCCGCAATTGTTTTGGTCATGCTCCTCCTCCTGCCACTGCTCCTCCTCCTGCTCATGCTCCTGCTGCTGCTCCTCCTCCTGCTCATGCTCCTGCTGCTGCTCACAAAAGTATGCCTGCCTTCTATCTATCTATCTATCTATCTGTCCCCTCAACATATAGTATACTACTCATTTTAATAACGTATAAAACATTCATATGGCCCCCATGGCTTAAACAAATACACTCTCATCAAAACATTATTAGATATTTCTGTGTTTCCGTGCATTCCGCTTGCTGGCTCTCTTTCTCTCCCTTTCCAACCCAAAACACAGCATTGACTTCGTCTGCTCAAGTCAATTCCCATTTCTTAACAAAAAAAAATTATTTTTGGAACAACATTTTTTCTACCAAAATAACAAAAAAAATAATTTATTTTAGAACTTTTTGCTTAACTAAGATTGACTAGTTTAGCCCAAACTTCTATTTTTAACTGTTTTGATCGGTAAAATTTTGTACCCTAACCAAACTCTTTAGTAATTAATAGATTAGATTACTCTCTCCAAACACCTGTACATATCTATTTTATCCATATTTATGTTATGGTAGGTCAAATATCTTATTTTTAAAATAAGAAATACTACATGAACTAAAAATAATATAATATTTATATAATAATTATATATATAGTTGGATTGTAATAAAGAATTATAAACTATTGTAATTAAACGATGAAGATGAATATTATATAAATATTATACAATTGTTATTGTAGATATAATATTAACATATATTTTGAAATATATTGAACCTATATTTATTATTAATTATTTTTTTTAGCTTATTATTTCTCCACCATTTATCTTATATATTTCTCCACCATTTCCCCTTATATTTGTTGGCTTGAAGTTTATTATTTTCATTCGATTGTCATTTTTTATAAACTTTTAGCAATTGCCGATTAGTTAAAATTTAAATTTGGTCTTTCACTTTGCGTATAAATTAAATTCATCCTCCACTTTAATTTTGTTCAAAATATTCGTCCACTTGACACTCCATGAATCAAGTTGGTTTTTCTATCATTTTTCTGTTATAATTTCATTAACTCTCGATGATGTGGACCGTTAACTTAACTGTCAACTTAGACATGCAACTTAGTCTATAACTTTTGTTTGCTTTATATTGCAGGACAAACTTGGAACTGGAAAGCAAAACTCGGTATAGGTAGTACATCCAATGTTCTGTGACATTTTCAAGTTTATTTTGATAAAACTATATTATTTTATTAAATTTTGTTTTATTTTTCATGTTTGACTCAAAAAAATGAAGTACAAGCAAATTTGATTCTGAAAAATATAAAATACTGGTTGCATCAAAGGGTAAAGATATTGAATAATTTCTGAGAATTACAAGGCAAATATCATAACTTTCTTAGGAGTAATTCCAATAACTTATTAATAAAAAATGGATACAAAAGGGTATAAGGTATTTCTTAACTACTAATTCTCGGACTCTGTTTGACAACAGGGGCTACAGGTGTGGGGATTGCTGTAATGTTGATTGCTGTATTTTTTACTATTTGTTGTTTCAAATACAAATCATCAAGATGGCCAACACACTCTTGTTGGTTCTCAACAAAGAGTAACCAAGACATTGAAGCCTTCTTAAAAAATCATGGAGCTTTAGCTCTTAAAAGATACAAATTTTCTGATGTGAAGAAAATGACCAACTCCTTCAAAATTAAACTTGGACAAGGTGGTTTTGGTTCTGTATATAAAGGGAAGCTACTCAATGGTTCCAATGTGGCTGTAAAGGTATTGACCCGGTCCAAAGGAAATGGTGAAGAATTCATCAATGAAGTGGCTAGCATCAGTAGAACTTCTCATGTTAATGTTGTTACTCTTCTTGGATTCTGCATAGAAGGTCATAAGAAAGTTCTTATCTATGAGTTTATGTCTAATGGTTCACTTGACAAGTTTATTTATAACAAAGGGCAACAAAAAATCTCATCCTTAAGTTGGGATAGTTTATATCAAATTGTAATAGGGATAGCTAGAGGGTTGGAGTATTTGCATAGAGGATGCAGTACTCGAATTTTGCATCTTGACATAAAGCCGCATAATATTCTTTTGGATGAGAATTTTTGTCCTAAGATATCAGATTTCGGGCTAGCCAAGCTCTGTCCTAGAAAAGAAAGCATAATTTCAATGTCAGATGCTAGAGGAACAATAGGTTATGTAGCTCCAGAAGTTTGGAACAGACATTTCGGCGGAGTTTCGCATAAATCTGATGCTTATAGCTATGGAATGATGTTGCTTGAAATAGTAGGAGGGAGGAAGAACATTAATGCAGAAGCTAGCCACACAAGTGAGATATATTTTCCAGATTGGATATACAGAAAACTTGAGCAAGGCACTGATTTGGGAGTTGATGGGGTGGTGGCAGTAGAAGAAAATGAGGTCATCAAAAGAATCACTATGGTGGGTTTGTGGTGCATTCAGACATTTCCAAATGATAGACCAACAATGAGGAGAGTTGTAGAAATGTTAGAAGGAAACATGAGTTCTTTGGAAATGCCACCAAAGCCTGTCCTGTCTTCTCCAGTAAGATCAGTGGTAGAATCTTCTACTACTCTTAATTAAGTTCATTGTGTTGTATATTCCAAATATTGCTACTATGTTCCAAGCTCAAATAGTTAATTTTATTAGTTTACTCGTTCAAACATAAATGATAAATGTTAGTTAGTGTTAAAGACTTTGAGATTGATAAGTACTTGATCTTCCTGTGTGAGCACAAATTAGTTTTTGAGATGATTTTGTCAAAATAAGAATGGCAGTGACTATCCGACTTGTTAATATTAGAAATAATTGGTTATCCTATTGCAGTACCTATCTTAATAATATAATCAATAATACTAAGTTTACAATGAAAAATCAGCCAATACAGCCAATGAATCTATTTTGATTTTGGTTTTAACCCAAATAATCATTGAGATGGTAATAGGCTGAGTAATTATGACCAAAAATTTCATTTGTTGGCTGGTTTGGCTGATTTTTTATTGTACATTTAGCATCATCCTAATATAATATAAATGCTCACAATCAATCAAGTAGAATAAATAATGATGAGATATTTTCAAAGAGTCTGTAGTTTTTTTTTTTCTGTTATTTGGGTCAATTTTAATAATTTTCTCTTTTTTGTATGAGAAGTAATTCTAATAAGGTCGTCTTTATCAAGAGAAATTTTTGTTTATTTCTTGCCATCTCATTTAGTGAAAATATTTAAATAATAAATTAAAAAAGCTCAGAGCACAAAAATTATTTATTTACAGTATTTCTTTTCAAATATATCAATAAAAATATAAAAATGCTAATTAAACTACAAATTACTCCGTCAAATTAAACAAAAATAACTCATATAGTGAGTTATAAGGTTGGATGGACTAGGAGGTTACAAAATTGGTTGCAACATTTGGTGTTTTTGAACATGATTGATCTTTCTTGATGTAATTTTGATCTTGATGAGTGCTTCTCAATCTTTTTCAGGTGGTGACTGAGCTCGTGTTTTAGTATAGGAAAAAAGTGTGTATTTAAATTATGAGTTCTCCTCTTTGGTGGGGTTAAAGAGCCCTTACCTAAACAATTGCTAGAATCTCATAAGTGAATAGTCAATATAGCTCAAATGAGTTGTCACTTGATTAAGAATAATATAAGTTGTATCAAATAAAGTATGTAAGTAAACTTTGTTTCTTATGTATGTAAACTTCTTTTCAAATAAGGTACACAGTTTATTTGGACCGAGCCTAAGTCCCTATGCGGACTTATTTGGGATGAGTCTAAGTCCTTTGGACCTAGATCATAACTCACATCAGCCCTATTATGATGAACTAATAAATAGATAATGTGAGAAGAATTAATTTGACTTATAACTTATAAATTGATGAACTAATTTATTGATTTACGAGATACTCTAATTTAAAATAAAGACAAATCATTATATATTACTCTAATTTTTTTTAGTATTTCACTCTTAAATTTTGTTCTCTTAGTTATATTTGATTAATGAGTAATGTTATATGTACATCATAAAATTAATCAGTATTAGTCATCATATACAATAATTTAACTTTTTAAAACTATTAATCTAACTTTTAAAATGCTGGATTATTATCAAATATTAAAATTTAAATTTAAATTTTTATAAAATTAAATTATTATATATAATAATTGATAATTACTTGTGTATAAAAATAGGGATTAATTACAATCCACTGACAGTGTAAATATATTTTACACTGTCAGCCAATTATATTATGACACATCATCCTTAAAAGTGATTTTTTAGAAGTCATAAGATAGTTATTATTAAAAGAGAATACTTGATAATTTTTTATTGACTCATAATGTTAAACTTTTTACATTGATGATAATTATTCTCATAAAAATAATTCTCTTTATTTTATTTTTATCACAAAAACAATTATGGGGACCACGTACTTTAACAAGTTATTAGAAAAATTGACTAAATTAAAGGAGACCCACTATTCCTTTTCTTTCTTTTTGTGTAAACAAAAGGAGACCCACTTATTAAAGTATTATAGGTGCAGCAATTATGTTTATGATGTAGACAAATTATAGAATGCACCCCAAGATATACGTCTATTTGACCACAGAACTTTCCAAGTCGGTTGCGTCCCTTGTGCTTTTATTTAAGAAAAGAGTAATGCTAAATGCACAATAAAAAATCAGTCAAATTAGTCAATAAATGAGATTTTGGGCTATAATTACTCAGCTCATTACAATTTCAATGATTATTTGGGCTCAAACCAAAACCAAAATGATCATTGTTTACATTAACTGATTTTTCATTGTCCATCTAATATTATTATTAAGAAAATACTATCTTTACATTATATTATTAAATATTTATACATTTTACTCGTAATAAAATATAAATCTCACTAATTTTATCATATTTTTCTTTTCTTTTCCATCATTATCTCTTCATTATTTTCAAATTTTTAAATGTATATGTTCAAAGTAATAATGTTAAAATATGTTTATCTTTCTCTTTATCTATATGTTTTCGCGTGAGAGAAAATTATGAATAACCCTTAAATATGGTTAGACTACCATAAAAGTAAAAATTATTTAATATTTATTATAACTAAGTTTTAATATAAATTTATTTTTATATCTAAAGTTTTTATAATTATAGAGGTGAAATAAATATTAAATATATTATATAAATTTTTGATGTACATCAAATAGTTTTTCATTTTGATCACAATTAAAAATATATCAATAATTCACGATTTCTCATTTCCATCATTAAAAATAATATAGGTTAACTTAACATTTTTCCTCAATATTTTGTTATTTTTGAAGAAATTATAGAAGAAATTGATTCTTACAAAATGGTTCAAATTAGTGAAAGTATTAAACCATGATTGGTAAAACCACGTAATCAGCCAAATTTTATAAAATCCGATTGATACACTATTAGTCACGTCCAATAA
The DNA here is from genome assembly GCA_013621005.1 of Aeschynomene evenia. NCBI lineage: Eukaryota > Viridiplantae > Streptophyta > Magnoliopsida > Fabales > Fabaceae > Aeschynomene > Aeschynomene evenia. The sequence continues at coordinate 33,913,975 of CM024267.1, forward strand.
TTTGTTGATCTTTTTGTTGTTGAGTTAAAAATTTTTACTAATGTATCAATCTATAATTAAATTTTAATATTATTTTACACTATAAATTAAAATTAAACTCTAAATTTTTTAATGTAGTTTTTTGTCATCTAACAGCTGCCATTACTTAGGATTTAAACTCTAAGAACAGAACACAAGTCCAAAATAAGACCAGAATTATTACTTTTTAGACTATTGTCGTCCTCATATACCGATATGTCAGTGTTTAAGGAGCATTGAACCCTTGGAAGGGGGCTTGCACATATGATACAATATGGATTATTATCATTATTATTATATCAGGACCTCCTCCTCCATGCTCTTTACATCCTTACTGACCATCTCTTTGTTGCCACCGTCCCTGACTGACCAACCACCACCAGTAGCAGGACGTTCCAAATACTCAGTCTGTAGCCAGCCATACAAGTGCAGTGGAGAGCCCGAATTGTACTATCCTTTCTGGGGAGATGATCGACCCTCTTTCTGCGGCGGCGGCGGTGACCAATTCAAGCTCACCTGCGAGAAGGTTATTCTCCCGGTGTCTGGTACAAATAGGCAGCCCACATCATACTATTTGTCCATTCAACTGGGTTCACAAAAATTTAACGCGATGGTCCTTGAGGTCGGCAACACAATTGGAATGACGAGACCAACAAAATATGATGGAGGACCTGATGTTTGTTCTCGGGACTTCAACTTTTCTTTGAGCCCTCTCTTCACGTATAAAGAATTCTTTATCAACATCACCATAATCTCCGATTGCCCCTCGGGAGTTTCCCTAAGTGATGGAAATAACTTCACATGCAACGGTACTACTCGTGTAGTGTATTATGTGGGTGAAAAAGATGAGGTGTTGAAACGATATCAAGGGCTTCGGGGTTGCAGGCGTATCATCGAAATGCCTGCTCGGGCTCTCAAGGGTCATGCGGATGACGAAGTTGGTGATCTGGGTGAAGAATTTGAGGACACAGCTGGTGGTTTTGATGTGAGGTACAGCGTTCCCGAGGAATATAAGTGCACAAGATGCCGGGGAAGCAGTGGAGTCTGCGGGAGCAATGATGCGCATCAATTTACCTGCTATTGCCCAGATGGTTCTAACGCCCTCGACTGTTTTGCTCCTTCTCCTGCTACTGCTGGTTCTGTTACTACTGCTACTCCTCCTCCTTCTCCTCTGCCTCCTTCCCAAAGTATGTATTCTGTCCTCTATTATTATGTTTAAATAATGTTATTTGTAAATTTAATTTTCATCTACCATACCATATTTTTACACAGTCATCTTATTACGTCAGTCATGATTGTGTTTTCTCTTTTTCAATGTCTGAAAAATCATACAAACGAAGCATTTTGATTGGACGATAGTGTAAAATACTTTTACATATCACTGTCAGTACATCAAAATTAAACTCAATTTATTATCTTTAAATGCTCAAATATTTATGAATAAATTAAAATATATGAATCTCTTTTACTTTTATTAATTGTTTTTTAAATTTATTTTCTACATGTCATTTTGGTTACAAAAATTATTTTCCATTATCATTTTGCTCTACTTCCTACCGTTGGGTGGGGTAACAGTCAGCCTCTTCCCTCATTTTGGCCTTTGTCCTTTGTCCTATCCTTAATTCGGCCCCTTTTTTTAAGCTTACACAATAGTTATTGAAATTGACCCGATCCATGTTGATTATCAGATCAATAATCCAACGATTTGAATTAAAGTTAATTAAATAAATACGTAAATATAGAGCAATGAGGCACAACAAAAAAAAAGCCAACAAATTGTGCACAACGTATATAACATAAATTGCACAACGAATATTACATGTTGTGCACACCATATAGCACATGATGTGCACACCATATATAACATGTTGCAAAGAAAGATGATGTTGCAATATGTGATATATGTTGTGCACAATAAATGATATACGTTGTGCACTACATATAATATATGTTGTGCACAATTTGTTGGCTGTTTTGACTGGTTTTTTTTGTTGTGCCCCAAGTATTTTTCCTAAATATATAATTTAATTCACATGTAATATATACAATAAATAAAATTAAGGCAACAACACTATATATTAAAAGAATAAAGATATTTTGACACTCAAAATAGATATATACATCTAAAAAGATGATGATAATTAAGAGAGAATGATTTAAAAAAAAATTAAAAAGCGATAAAACTAATGAGATTTACACAATAAAACGTGTATGAATATTTGATATATAATAGTAGATGTCAAAATAGCATTGTTATTTTATAACAATAATGCTAAGTGGACAATGAAAAATCAGCCCATACATTTAATGCGCCTATTTTAGTTTTAATTTTGACCAAAATAATCATTGAGATTGTAATGAGTTGAGTAATTATGATCCTAAATCTCATTTATTGACTCGTTGAGCTGATTTTGTATTGTTCATTTAGGGTGACCTATTTTATAATCTCTCTCAGCTTTATAACCCTGATTTTTCTACCTAATCCAAATATACCAAAGAACCAATCACTACATGCCACATTATTTCTGCAGGTGAGAAATGCCCGTAATGCTACATTTACACAAAATTAGATACTATCATCCATTATATGCAATAATTCAACATTTTAAATTTATTAATTCAACTTTTAAAAATATTAGATTAATATATAATATTAATAGTTTAAAAAAAATTAAATTATTACATAAATATCTGATAGTAACTAATTTTTTAATGTACATAAATCATTTCATCCATGATAAACTCTCTTTAATTTCTTTCAAAGTATTGTTAGGGATGACATAATAAATTATGAGTCCCACAAACGTAATTATATAGATCGAGTAAACTCTTATGAATTTACCATTCGAGTTTACCTTGACATTATAAATTTAGTTAAACTTTTGAGTTTGATAACATTGTCCATAAACACATTTTTAAAAATATTTTAGTCATCATTTAGCCTCAAATGTGGTGTCATATATGCTACTCTCAAATTTATTGTCGTAACATAAAATTAAAGCCACACAATAGTAGCCTAGAGAATTATTTATAATTTAGACACAATACAAGATCAACTGTTTTGATTCAATTATTAATTAATGTCTCATAATTCTGAGAATTAGATTCGGCTACCTTTAACATTTGACCTGTTTTAGGTACACAGTTACTTCGTCTGTCTCATTAGGGTGTCATCATGCAAGTATTATTGCGTACGTCAAGCAATTGCCATTAGTGCTTCTTTTCTTAACGAAGCCTTTGGTGAAAGTATACATGTTTATGTTTATGTATATATTTGTTGGCTTCAAGTAGATTATTATTTTCATTCAATTGTCATTTGTCATAAACTTTTAGCAATATTAATTGAAAAATACTAAATGTACATTGTACAGTACCCCTTAATCAATTTTTCATCCATTCAAATGTTAACAACTTTGATAAATATATTTGCAAAACATATTCATCAAAATGGGTGGAGGGTACTATGCTATGTATCGATATCACTCTTCATATTATTCGCTTCATGGATTCTTATGCTAATTGCTACCCGTCTATAACTTTTGTTTGCTTTAACTTAAAACTATTGCAGGTCGTACTAGGAACTGGAAAGCGAAACTCGGTATAGGTAGTGGATCCAATTTTCTGTGGTATTTTCTTTTCAAGTTTGTTTGAAATTGGATCTAAGACTAGTTTAGACCTTATTATTTTGATAAAAATAGATTTTTTTATTTGAAAAAAACTTGTTCATGTTTGACCATAAAAAAATTAAGTACATCATAATTAGACTCAAACATATTTAAATGGAAAAGAAAACTTTTATTTTGATGTGCAAAATTGAATTTCTTATTACCACTTTAGATTGATATATAATTGATATCCAACTTTGACAAAAGTGATGTCTCAATTACCTTTGATTGCCAGTACTTTATAATTCACTCTAAAAAGATAAAATATTGGTTAGCAGTAAATGGATAACCAAGATATTGAACCCTTCTTGAAAAATCATGTATGTGTGGTTAGAGAGTAAATTTTCACAAAGGGCTACTCATGGTTTTGACGTGACTAAAAATAAATGAATAATTTCGGTCAATTACAAGGGAAATATCATAACTTGCATAGGGATGATTCCACTAGCACATATAACTCTTGTTTGTTTTGGTTTTGTTTCTGGAGACCATATCAAATCAACAAAGGAAGTAAAAGGGTGTAAGATAATTCTTAATAACTGCTAATTCTCGGATTCTATTTGTCAACAGGTGTTGGAGTTGCGGCGATTGCAACATTGTTGGCTTTTTGTTCATTGTGTTGTTTTAGACGCAGAGAAGAAGGGTTCTTGTGTTCAAAATCTTGCTGGTTGCCAACAGAAAGTAACCGGGATATTGAAGCCTTCTTAAAAAGTCATGGGGCTTTGACTTTGAAAAGATACAAATTTTCTGATGTGAAGAAAATGACCAACTCCTTCAAAATTAAACTTGGACAAGGTGGTTTTGGTTCTGTATATAAAGGGAAGCTACTCAATGGTTCCAATGTGGCTGTAAAGGTATTGACCCGGTCCAAAGGAAATGGTGAAGAATTCATCAATGAAGTGGCTAGCATCAGTAGAACTTCTCATGTTAATGTTGTTACTCTTCTTGGATTCTGCATAGAAGGTCATAACAAAGTTCTTATCTATGAGTTTATGTCTAATGGTTCACTTGACAAGTTTATTTACAACAAAGGACTAGGTAAAATCTCATCCTTAAGTTGGGATAATTTATATCAAATTGTAATAGGGATAGCCAGAGGTTTGGAGTACTTGCATAGAGGATGCAGTACTCGAATCTTGCATTTTGACATAAAGCCACATAATATTCTCTTGGATGAGAATTTTTGTCCTAAGATATCAGATTTCGGGCTAGCCAAGCTCTGTCCTAGAAAAGAAAGCATAATTTCAATGTCAGATGCTAGAGGAACAATAGGTTATGTAGCCCCAGAAGTTTGGAACAGGCATTTCGGCGGAGTTTCGCATAAATCTGATGTTTATAGCTATGGAATGATGTTGCTTGAAATAGTAGGAGGGAGGAATAACATTAATGCAGAAGCTAGCCACACAAGTGAGATATATTTTCCAGATTGGATATACAAAAAACTTGAGCAAGGTACTGATTTGGGAGTTGATGGGGTGGTCGCAGTAGAAGAAAATGAGGTCATCAAAAGAATCACTATGGTGGGTTTATGGTGCATTCAGACATTTCCAAATGATAGACCAACAATGAGTAGAGTTGTAGAAATGTTGGAAGGAAACATAAGTTCTTTGGAAATGCCACCAAAACCTGTTCTGTCTTCTCCAGTAAGATCAGTGGTAGAATCTTCTACTACTACTGCTAATTAAGTTCATTGTGTTGTATATTCCATATATTGCTACTATGTTCCAAGCTCAAATAGTTAATTTGAGTTTCCTCTTTCAACATAAATGATAAATGTCAGCTAGTGCTAAAGACTCTGAGATTGATTAGTACTTGATCTTCCTCTGTGAGCAGGAATTACTTTTTGAGATGTTTTTCTTGATTGTCAATATAAGAATACACAACACTCTGACTTTGTGGTTAATATTAAAGTAGATCATGGTTATCCTATACTAATATCTATCTTAATTAGTACAATAGCTATTATCACAATCAATCAAGTCTTCATGTTGCGTGATCTTGGAATTTTCAGTATTGTGTTTGGATATGAAATCTTCCAATTTTTGGCATTTTATTATTTTTCTTTTATCAACCTTTATGTATGGTGTATATATATATACAAAAGTCTGCTCTACTCTTTTCTCTATATTATTGTTCCAGTTTTGAATCTGGCCATGTTTTTCAACAGTTAAGCCTTGCATAATTTGATATTTGATGATCTTAGAAAAAAATTGAAACTGATTGATATTTGATGATCACAGAACTCCGATCTTGAGTGACTCATGACAGATGATATATATTCTAGCAGTTCAATTCATCTCTGATTAGATATATATTTTAACATAAATGAATTTGATTCGGAAGAAGACTTGCAAACTTAATTCAGTGGTCACTTATTTTCATCACTCTCATCTCATCAGTTATTGTATTTGAACAATATCAGTGGCATTTATAGAGAATAATGCATCTTTCTAATCACCTCATTTTCTTCTATTGCCACTTCCCTATCAATTCCAAACAATGGAGCAACATACCACTCTCCAAATTCCACCAAACTAAATATAGCCTATAGCACTAGATGGTACATATGCATGAATAAGAGCGTTCAAGTTGCTAACAGTGTATGAATTTAATTAACAGTAGCAGAAGATTCTGCCACTGATCTGATGGGAGAAGAAAGATTAGGTTTTGGTGGCATTTCCAAAAAATTAATGTTGCCTTCCAACATTTCTATAACTCTACTCATAGTGGGTCTATTATTTGGAATGGTCTGAATACACCATAAACCCACCAGAATCATTCTTTTAACAACCTCATTTTCTTCTATGGTCGCCGCATCCCCATCTAGTCCCAATTGAGTGCCTTGCTCAAGCCTTCCATAAATCCAATTTGGGAAATATATCTCGCTCGTATGACTTGCTTCAGCATTAATGTTCTTCCTCCCTCCCACCATTTCTAGAAGCATCATTCCATAGCTATAAACATCAGACTTATGGGAAACTCCACCGAAGTGTCTATTCCATACTTCTGGAGCTACATACCCAATTGTTCCTCTAGCATTGGACATTGAAACAATGCTCTTTCTCATTGGACAGAGTTTTGCCAGCCCAAAATCGGATATCTTGGGGCACAAGTTCTCGTCCAATAGAATGTTATGTGGTTTTATGTCAAAATGTAAAATTCGGGTGTTGCATCCTCTATGCAAATACTCCAATCCTCTAGCTATCCCTTTAGCAATTTGATATAAATTATCCCAGCTCAAGGATGGAGTGATTTCACTCCCCCTCTTATTATAAATAAACTTATCTAGGGAACCATTGGACATGAATTCATAGATGAGAGCTTTCTTGCTTCCTTCCAAACAGAATCCAAGAAGGGCGACAACATTAACATGAGAAGTTCGACTTATACTAGCTATCTCATTCATAAATTCTTCACCGTTTTTTTTGGATTGATTCAATATCTTTACAGCCACATGGCATCCATTAGTGAGCAGCCTTCCTTTGTATACATCACCAAAACCACCTTTCCCTAATTTAACTCGGAAGGAATTGGTCATTTTCCTCACATCTGAGAAACTATACCTTTTCAAAGCTCCATGGGTTTTTAACATTGCTTCAATATCTTGGTTCCTTTTAGCCGTAAACGAAAAAATCTCTTCCCATCTTGATGATTCGCGTCGAAAACAACAAATAGTGATGTATATCAACATTAGTCCTGGAATCACTGTAAGTATAAAACCTGTGATTAAAAGAAAATCTATCAGAGAAGAATTGAAGTGTGTGGCTTATGAATGATCGATATATATATTTATATAGAAAAAAGTTATACATTTCAATTAATGTGTTCAGAATGTACGAAACATTTATACTATCGCATCAATAAAATTATACTAATATAACAAAACAGATTGTGGTGGGTATTATAAAATATAAAGTGAGTAGTGATTTTTTTTTTTTTAATTCCTCAGTTTAATAACATTAAGCTAGTAAATTTGATTCCTCTTGTCACTATTTTTTTAATTAAATTTTATCGTACGATTAGGTGGATTTTTGCATAATTTATTAATTTTTAAGAGATATATATGGTTTTCGTGACACCATTTATCTTCTCTCCCCTATCTTTTACAAAAAAAAATCTTCTCTCCCTTATTGTATGGTTCTCCTATTTCTAACTCCTACTATTACAGATAACCATGCGTAGACTTTAAGTCTTGTGGATGTGAATCAGATATTTTTTCCTTTAATTATCTTTGACTAAATGAGATAGAAGACCTACCTACCATTTGATTTTTTTCACATTTTTTCTATTTTCAGTATTTCTTTTATAAAATTTTAGAAACAAAGAAAATAAAAAATAAAAATAGAAACCAAACAACACCCTAATTACCTTCATTCTAGTCAAGGATATTGACTTTCTCTATTTTCCTTTAAGTGTGTTTGAAATTTAAAATATTAAAATGAAATTATTTAAAAATCAAATCTAGTGTTAAAATTATTAAAAGAATAAATCCAAAAATTCAAGACTTTTTATTTTGAAATCTGATGCACTTGAAGTGAGTTCTTAGGAAAATAAATTAACTTGAATTTTCACGCATAAATGAAATCATTTTATTTTCTATTTTTTATCATTCCAAATACAATTATCGCAGTGTATTTAATCATAAAAATGAAATTTTAAATGAAAAGTATTTAATTTGTGTACAATTAAAAGGAGCTAACAATAAGTGAACACATTTAATGTATATTATACATCATAAATATCATATGAGTTCATTCAATATTATTTTTTTATGTATAACATTTAATAGGTTGATTTTTATTAATTAATTTTTAGTTTTATTTATAGTATTACTCTTTTTAAATTAATTTATTTTTTACCTTCGTCTTTAATGAAAAAACAATATAGTAACATATATTTATATTTTATTAAATTTAAATTTTTAATATTATATCAATCATTATCTAATTAAAAATTCATAAGAGTTATTAAAGTGGACAAATAAAGAAATAAAGAACGGAGCGAGTAGTTTACAATACATGAATGATTCCGGACATAATATTTGATTTGCAATTTAAATAAATTTATTTATTTCCATATTTTTTCCAAACATGCTTGAAAGAAAATAATTAAGTATATACTATATAGACGTGAAAATATGGAAGAAATCTATATCTATTACCTATAACGACATGGCTGAATTTCCATCGCCATCGATTACCTGCAATATGAATCAGTTGACTATCGGTAACTCAACCTGGCCGGTTAGAATTATTAAACGGAGATTATTCTACTCCTTGCAAATTAATATTTAAAAGTATGAAATATTATTAGTTTAGACATTTAAACGAATTTTAAATTAAATAGGCTCTTAAAATTTAAAATTTAGCATCATATTCATGTAAAAGAAAAACATAGCAACCCAACCAAAAAGAAAAAAGAAAGAAAAACATAGCATCATTTTAATTCTTACAATTTGTTGACATTAATTAGGTTTCTGATGAAAAACAAAGTGGTCACTTTAATTTGATCTTTAAAATATGTACGTGACATCATATGTATATTTTTTAAAATTAAAAAATATAATTTATTTAATGCTATAATAAAAAACAGTTTTTTATCATTATATAATGAGAAATCAATCAAATCAATGAATATTGAAGTCTTGGTGACAATCACCAAACAGTAACCTATTAAAATTTAACTTTTCTCACTCACTCTCACACTCTCACACTAGCGTGGACATCTTCTCTCTCTTATTTAATATTTATTTTCTCCTCACTCTAACCTCTTTTAATTCACCACTTTATTTTTTTTTAAACTAAAAAATTTATATTTATAAAAAAAATATATTATCTAAAGTAATTTTAAGAAAATATTTTGAAAATTTTAAAATTAATATTTAATACCATAAAAAATATTGTAAAATAAATAATATTTTTGTACAACCAAAATAATCTATATGCATGGACCAATATATATTTTTGCACAATTGAAATAATATTTATGCATAACAAAAAATAATATATTTGCACACCCAAAATAAATTTAAAATTTAAAATGTAGTATTAAAAGTAATTTAAGAAAATATTTTTTAAAATAAAAAATTAATATTTAATATCATAAAACTATTGAAAAAACCATAATAATGTATATGCACTTCAAAAAACTATTTTTGCACAATTAAAATAATTTATCTGCAGAGGAAATAATGTATTTGCACAACCAAAATAATATATTTGCATGACAAAAAATTATATGCACAATCAGAATAATGTATATGTACAACTAAAAAATTGTTTTGCGCAACCACAAAAAATATATTTGTGTATACAATCAAAATAATCTATTTATACAACCAAAATAATGTATGTACAATTAAATTTGTATTTGCATAAGAAAAAAAGAATGTATATATATAACTAAAATAATGTCATTTATGTTCAACTAAAATATTATAAAAAACAAAAAATGACTATTGAAGAAAAAAAATATATTGTCAATGAAAGCTAGCGCATAAAAATAAGAGTTGTGCAAAACCTACATTACACATTTTATATTATATACATATAGCATTACATATTAATTACTTTGACTGTTTATTATTTTATTATGGACTAAGTATTTGCCAAAATAGAAAAGAGCTTGAAAATAAATAAGAGGTTATTTGTCATATATAATAATATTTCTTATATATAATATACATTACATAACATACATAACACATGTTAAATACTAATTAAATTATTTTTGTTATATAAGAAATATTGATAGATTTAAAATAGGCCAAGCTGTCAAATTAAATTTATTGGCCATATTTTCGTATTTTCACTTACATAAGATTTGTTAAAAAAAGGAAGAAAAAAAAGAAAGAGGGAAAGAGAAAAAATAGGAGTGATGCTAAATGTACAATAAAAAATCAGTGAGCCAATAAATGAGATTTTAGGCCATAATTACTCAATCCATTATCATCTCAATGATTGTTTGGACCAAAACTAAAGTCAAAATAAGCCCATTAACTATATTGACTGATTTTTTTTATGGTAAAGTAGAGAAAAAATAGAGGGGGTAACAGAAGGCATACGGTGATGAACAGTACAAGTGAGGGCGTTAAGACCATCGGGACAATAGCAGGTAAATTGACGCGTGCTATTGGTCCCGCAAACTCCTTCACTTCCCACGCATCCAATGCATTCTTGAGAGACAACATACTTCACATGAAAACCCCCAGCTATAGCTTCGTCGGTCTGAACGTTAACTGCAGCATTAGGGTTCAGAGAAGTCTTATTAGTGGGCAATTGGAAACTCCGCCCGCATTTCTTGAGCTCCGGATGTTGTTCCATTACCTCATCCACCATACCCTCATAGTAGACAACCTTCTGATTCTCATTAGAACCAGAAGTACCTGGGCATGTAAAGTTGTAATTGTCCTCCTCGTTGGAAACACCAGAGGGACAATTGTAGAATATGGTGATGTTGTTGACAGATTTGGAATACCAGAAGAAAGGGCTCAAAGAAAAGTTGAATTCCATGGAACAGAATTCGTATTCTAGTGGCAGTGCTGCCATCCACATGGTGTTAGCTTGGGCGTCGACTTTCAACACCATGAATTTCTGCGAGCCTATTTGAATGGAAGAGTATTGACCGGTCTCGTTGCAGGTGAGGAGGAATTGTTCGCCGCCGCCACAGTAAAACGGTCGGTTCTCTCCCCAGAAAGGATAGTATATGTCGGACAGTGTTGCGCAATTGTACGGATTCTGGCTACAGGCGGAGTAATTGTTGGAGGGTGGTTGCTCAGAGACTGATGGTGGCAAAGTGGTTAATAACAGCAGCAAAGGGACGATGGATATAGTTGTTAGGAGCATGCGGATATGGATATGGATATGGTCATCCATTATATATATTCTTTCTGGAGCAAGGCGCGCCCCCTCAAACAGTTATAATAATCACTTAACATACAAATATATCTTTCTGCTTTATCGTGATTCATATAGCTTTTGGAGTGTTTCCCTCTGTTTGGTCAAAAGAAGGACCATGTCATTCATAGTAATGAAGTTTCAGAAGCAGTTTCTGATATCTAGTCTCTAGAGAGGGGATTTTTTTTTTTTTTTTTAAATGGTGATGTATATGATACCCGATTATAATCAAAGCAAAATTGGTGATGCTCAGCTAAAGTTGATTTTTCTTATTTATCAAAAAAAAATTCTTTAACTCGGTTAACCACATTTCATAAATGTGGTAGGTGCCGTCCTCATCACTTCAAATAATTTGTGCTTAATAATATTTATTTTCTTGGAAAAATTTTGGTACACAATAAAAAAATCGGCCAAAACAGTGCACAACATATAATACGTAATATACACAATGTATATTATATATTATGCAGAATAAATATTATGTAATGTGCACAATATATATTAATGTTACAATATCATCTTTTTTTATAATATGTAATACTATTGTGCATAATATATATTTATTTGTGTAAATATTGACTATTTTTCACTGTTTTTTCATTATTCATGTAGCAATTCTCTTATTTTTTTTTCATCGGTTGTCACTTATCAAACTATTAGGTGCATATATTTAGTATATAAAGTCGGGAACATTCATAACTGTTTGATCATTTTGATTTTTTTATGGATCTTCTTTGTCTTCTTCAAATATATTGCGAGGCTAGCGTTTGATGGAAGGATGAAGAAGTACTAGAAGAAGAACAAAACAATGATGAAATGAAAGAAATGTTTTTGAGTCAAGGGTTTGTGAGTTAATGAAGGGGAAAAACGGGGAGATAATGAGTCGGACATGTATGGTTGATGGATGAATGTGGGTGGATGAGGATGATGTTAGTGAAATAATAATGGGAATATTAAGGATGATGTTAGTGAAGTATTAAAATGAATTAGTTTTAATGGAAAAATTAAGTTAATATGTTAATTAACTGTGTCACATCATCATTATAACATATACATTATCAACTTTGCTAATCAATTAATAGATAGAATAGAATGTTTGACATTTAACATGTGGAGGAGTGTATTTTTACTTTTCTATTGTGAAGGGATGAAATTGTTCAATTATAGATTTTGTATGGACTAATTTGAATATTTTATCTTAATTATATTGTTAGATTGAAGAGGGGCATCGAAAGACTTATTTAAAATAATTGAGAAGTAAAATAAATTTTAATATGATATGTAATCATAGAAATAAAATAATAATACTTTATAAACAATAAAAAAAATAGCTAAATCAGTTAATATAATATGTCTATTTGGTAAATTTTTTACCAAAGAAAGCTCCCTTTAAAGGATTAGGTTTTAGTGGGTTGAGTGATTGTGACTCAAAATAGATTCGGGTTCACGGTGAACCCTACACGTGGTAACATATTAATCATTCGAGACAAAATTAAAAGTTATAACTATAATAATATTATGAAATCATTGGTTGATATATGTTACCACATGTGCGGTTTACCGTAAACTCGAGTCTATATTATCATTTTTGTAAATTTAAACACTCCGGCAGTCATGCTGTATATATAAACATGTGTTATACGCAAATATATAATTTTATAATATAGATTAATATTGTATGAATTAACCTATTCAATCTACGTATTACAAGGTAGATTCTGCAATTGATCTTATGGGTGAAGACAAAACAGGTTTTGGTGGCATTTCTAAAGAATTGATGGTGCATTCCAACATCTCTAAAACTCTACTCATTTTAGGCCTATCATTGGGAAATGTTTGGATGCACCATAAACCTACAATAGTCATTTTTCTAACGACTTCATCATTTTCCTCAATTGCCACCTCCTCCCCATCATGTCTTAGATCAGTGCCTTGCTCAAGCCTTCTGTATATCCAATCTGGGAAATATATCTCACTGGAGTGACTTGCTTCTCCATTATTGAAGTTATTGGTGGTCCCTCCAACTATTTCAAGCAACATCATTCCATAGCTATAAACATCAGATTTATGAGAAGCCCCACCAAGATGTCTATTCCACACTTCTGGAGCTATATACCCTATTGTCCCTCTTGCATCTGACATGGAAATAATACTTTCTTTCTTGATGCATAGCTTTGACAGCCCAAAATCCGATATCTTGGGACAAAAATTCTCATCCAAAAGAATATTATATGGTTTTATGTCAAAATGTAAAATCCGAGTACTGCATCCTCTATGCAAGTACTCCAACCCTCTAGCTATCCCTACTGCAATTTGATAAAACTTATCCCAACTCAAAGATGGAGTGATTATTTGAGATCCCTTCTTGTTGGAAATAAATTTTTCCAGAGAGCCATTGGACATATACTCATAGATGAGAGCTTTTCTACGACCTTCCAAGCAAAATCCAAGAAGAGTGACAACATTAACATGAGAAGTTCTACTAATACTAGTCACCTCATTGATAAAGTCGTCATTATTTCCTTTGGATGGATTCAATATCTTTACAGCCACAGGCAATCCATTGAGAAGCTTTCCTTTGTACACAACACCAAAGCCACCTTGTCCCAATTTGAATTTGAATGAGTGGGTCATTTTCTTAACATCTGAAAATTTATATCTCTTTAGAGTTAGAGCTCCATTGTTCTTTAGGAATGCTTCAATATCCTTGTTACTATTAGTCCAGCTCCACCAAAATATGTCTTGCCACCATCTTGATTTTGATGAATTGCATCTAAGCCAACAAATACCGATGAAAATCAATATTAATCCTGGAACCAACACGCCACCTATAACACCTGTTAGCAAATAATACATTCAGATAATTACAGTCAGTGGATTGAAGTGTGTAATTGGATGATCACGGTACAGTTTAAATGTTAAATAATTATTTGTTCTGATTCTAATGAGATGATTGCGTTTTCCAAATCTTGTTTGAGGATTTGCAAATTAAAATCCATGCGTGCTCGTAATTTTTTTTCCCTTTTATTCCTGCAAATTAATATACACCGGGGAAATAAATCATAAATTAGTAAGAGGTATAATGCTGATGATTCAATTTAAAGAAACATACTAACTGAAATTAAAACAAGTACGTGTTAGAGAAAATGTTTTTGACGATACAAATGGTTTTTATTTTATAGAGCATTGCTATTAAAGACATTGAAAATAGCCAATAATATGTTATGCACAACAACATATATTGCATGGTGTGCATAACATATATCACATATTATATACAACATGTATAATATTTTGTAAAAAAATAATGTTATAACATGTGATATATATTGTGCACAACATGCCATATATGATGTGTATAATATATAATATATGTTGTGCAGAGTTCATTGACTATTTTGACGGATTATTTATTGTGACCAAAATTTTCCAATTTTTACACTGTTTGCTATCAAACACATATGTTATTCTGTACCCAAAAAAAAATGTTATCATTATTAAAAATGTTAGAAAAATGAAAGATCCAGAATTAACAAGAATTTCTCCTATAACAGAGAAAATTATCCATGGTAGGATAATCCAACGCAATCACTAAAGAAAAAGTGTCATCATCAATTGTCATCAGCCAATTAATTCTTGATAACAAAAGAACAGAGATGGTCTAAGCTTTCGTATCTAGTGAAGGATAATCCACGGTAGGAAAAGTATTTCTCTTACCTATGATGACTTTCCTTTTCCATTCCACTCGATTACCTGCAATAATAGGAGTTTGTTTGTAAGAGCTTATAATTTTTTTTTATATATAATTAACATATCAATAAAGATATTTAACTTAATAATCTAATATCTTAAATAAATATATAAATTTGGTTGGGAGTGTAAAACTTATATCTTGCGATAAAATTAATTTCTATTGAAGGATATAAATATATAATTAGAATTAGTTAGATTAGTTTAAATATTAGTAAGTAATTAATTAGTTATATGCATGTACCTACATATAAGAATACATACTTTTATATTCATTATTACTTTTATCATTATTTAATAAATTTTACACTCTTAGCTTGGATCACTTGTATGTACGTATTCATTATGTATGTAATATGATGTAAATATATTTTACGAAGAAATAATATTTGATCATCTACTAAATTAAAGTAGAGATCTCATCATGTACATTATATTATACATCCAAATTGAAGAATAAAGTGATAAAAAGAAAATGAGTTGAAAAAATAAATGATAAAAATAGTGGAGTCCATGTATTTTATGAATAGTAGGTCATTTAGATATTTAAAAATGATAGAATACTAATAATATTATTACTTAAATGTTAAAGTGGTAAGTTTTGAGGAAATAAAAGTCCAAGAGCTGAATAGTCTTCTGAAGAATATAATATCATGTAAGTTGATGGTCAAAGTTGATGTGCTCATACATTTGGAAAATTTTGCTATTGAAATATCTAAGAATTGATTAATTTATTATGATTGAAATGTGACAAATAACTAGGAATATAGTTTTTATTTGTAATTATTCAATAATTCTCCATCACCCACATCCCATAACATCCCTTGTACATACATTTAAGATAAAGTTATCAATAATGGTGCATAATTTTTTTTACATATTTTATACACATATTTTACTATTTTAAATATTATTCGATGTGAAGTTATTTCAATGCTTAAACTTTTATTACTTTTCCTTAAATTTATAAAAAATGTATATTGTGAATGTTTTTTATGTATAAATAGTACTACCCTAAAATTAATGAAAAATGATATTTTAATACTTTGGTGTTTACATCAAGCAAGTTTGAGGAAAATGATAAGAAAGAGAAAAAAGTATAAGTCATATGTATTTTATGAGGAGATGTTTTGATTATTTTAGATTAGTGATAAGTGTTATAATAGCATTGTTGAAAGTTAATATATAGGTCTTGTCAACCATCTTTAAGTAAATAAATTGTAATATCTATTTTTATCATTAACCTAAATAAGAAAGATGAGACAATAAATTTGTCTAAAGATATATGCTATCGATCATCACACTTACAATTTATCTCTAAATATTATACTCACAAAATATGTGATGATGAGTCACATTTCTTTTATTATATATATATTTTTAACTTATTCTTTTTTTTTTTTATCATTTCTCATGTATATTTTGGATGCATCAATTTATTTTGGATTGACATGTGCACAAATCATTTATCTATAAAAGTGGATGAACAAAATGTCGAATGGCTTTCTTGTTCACTTGATATATAATTATTGATGGAGGATATGTTTGTTTAGTTTGAATTTTAGAAGGCAAGAAAAATCTTACTAACAATAATAGTACACTCTTTATCATCTCCAAAATTCACTTCTTAACTTTCAAAATATATTAATAAACGAAATAAATAAATAGGGAAAAGTTAAGAAGCAGATATTATGTAACATATTTTTTCAAACTCAAACCCATAAACAACCCTATCCATATTCTGAAGCTCAATATCCTCAACTCACTTTAGATCATAAAATATGTTCTTTGTTGACATGGGAATTTTAAAATGGAAAATGATATTTTAACACCTATATTCAAACTAAGGAAGATGAGAAGATGAGATAGAATGAATTAAAAATAAGTAATATAATTTATGAGTAAAATATTTAGAAATTTTAGTAAAACACTCAAATAAACATTGCGAGATACACAATAAAAAATCAGCCAAAACAGTCCACAATAGGAAATTAGGCCACAATCATCCAACCCATTAAAAATATACTCATGATTAAAATGCTATTTGGGCCATAAAATATTAAATGGACTTTATTAACTGTTCTGGCTGAAAAAGTATTGTCGCAAACTTGTGCTAAAATAAAAGTAATAATACTTGACGTACAACTGAAATACGTCCACAACTTGTATCTAACGTGTTCTATCCATGTTATGGATGTGTTTACAAGTTGGACGCATTAATAAAATAAAAGTGCGTGGAAGAGGTACTACGTACTTTTAGAACAATGGAAGGCGTTAGATCCATATGCGCAATAGCAGGCAATGAGCTGACTAGTATTATCATGGGTCCCGCAAACTCCTTCACTTCCCATGCATCTTAAGCATTCCTGGGATGCAGCATAGTTTACCTGAAACCCAGAACGCAAAACTCCATACAGAGCCTGGAGTCCACCATCAGGAGACGGAGCATTCTCATATCCAGGCACCTGCATACGCCGCCTACATCTCTTAAGCTCCGGATACTTTTCCAACACCTCATCTTCCACGCCCATATGATAAACACCCACACTACCCTTGTTATTGGATTGGCACGTGAAGTTGTTCACAGTGCCAACGGAAACCTCCGAGGGACAATCGTAGAACACGGTGATTTTGAACACAATTTTGGCATACCAGATCATGTGGTCGGGGCCCAAAGAGAAATTGAACTGCGGAGAGCAAACATTGTATTCTAGTGGCAACATTGTCATGGTGTGAGATTGGGTTTTAATGTCCACCACCTCGAAATTTTGTGATGCCATTTGAATTGACGTGTGATCAGAGTCGCATGTGAGGTGGAATTGGTCCCCGCCGCCGCAGTAACGGGGCCGGTTTTGACCCCAGAAAGGATAATATATGTCGGGGAGTCCTCCGCACTTGTACGGATTCTGGCTACAAAGGGAGTTGGGAAGTGGTGATTGAGAGAGGGATGTAGGCAAATTAGTGGTTAGCAACAGCAACAACAAAGGGATGGTCACCGTGGGTGTAATAAGGAGCATGGATATATGAATATTGATATTATGATGATGATGACTACGATGATGATCCATCTAAAAGGCACTTTAATTTAGAAGATCGTGTAACTATGTCCTATGGTGCTTCCTACCTATATACGTACTGATCGGTGTATCCTTGTATATGTACTATATATATATAATGGCTTTTCTCTTGCAGGGGGAAGGACAGGTTAATGAACTTTAGGAATTGTGATAAAAGAAAAGATGGTGATGTTCAGAAAAATGAAAACACACTGATGCAAACGTTAATCCGAGATTAGAACTCTTGACGCGTTTAAGTTCAGAAAAAAAAAAAAAAAAAAGATGTTTTGATATTAAAATGGATGTAGAGTGTAGACATTCAAATTGTAAGAGATAAAAGAGGGAGAAAAAAATGAATTGAAAGAAAAAGTAAATAATAAATTTTGAGTATTTAAATATATAAAAATTATAAATATTCAAATAGCATTATTGATAATTTTAAAGATGTTAAACCCATCAAATCTTTTGATGCAAAATAATAAGTCTTGATTTTTCGGCAAGTTAGGTGGAGGCGTGGGGCTTTTTTTTTTTTTTTTAGCTAGATCTTTAGGTGCGATGTGCATACTTTTGACATTAACACGATTCATTTCTTACTTTTATTTCTTTAATAGTTTTTATGTATATATAATTGTCGAAATTATATGCATTTTATGTTTAATAATTTATCTCTACAGTAGTTTTAATTTATATTAATAGAAGTTTAAAAAAGAAAATTTCTATTTTTAGATATAATAAATTTTTAAAACATTTTTCCAATTTTTAAATTATTTTTACGACTTCCGTATAATTCGGTCAGCTTTCCGGGGAGATGAGAGGTAGACGAGTTAACGGTTGACTGGTTGTTTTTCCAAGTCTATTGTGGTGTTACACGTCTTTGTTCTATGGGCCATTCGCACATGAGAAATGATAGACGTACATCAGATTTTTATCCATCAAGCATCCATAAGATATTAGTTCAATTGGCGGTTGAGAGATATGTGTAAGTTTTTTGGTTTTTATTTAAAATGGTGGGCCCAAAATAGCATAATATGATTGATGGATGGTTGATGGATCTATATATTGATGTACATTATATTGATGTACATGTAGTACTATTGATTCTCATATACAGACACACATCCTGTCCGCAATATAAAGACTCAATGAGTGAAAGATATTTGGAGTGGATTATCATACATGTACTTAGATTTGGTGTACTACATTTTTTCTTCTTCTCTACCATATCCTCTGTAAACATGGTATTTTGATCAGTTCATATTTGACATTTACATTATTATTATGCAGTTTTAAGTATTATGACAGATGATATATATTCTAGCAGTTCAATTCATCTCTGATTAGATATATATTTTTAACATAAATGAATTTGATTCGGAAGAAGACTTGCAAACTTAATTCAGTGGTCACTTATTTTCACTCTCATCAGTTATTGTATTTGAACAATATGATTGCAGATTGTTTCATTGTATTAAGCAATTAGTGATATTGTCAATTTATCAGATGTATTATGCTGTTAATATCAAGCTCGGAATGCTACATTTTGCATATGCCAGGGGTGTTATACTAAGTGAGTTATTTGAAAATTAATAGTTAATTAAATATTAATCGGGTTACTTTGATGATAGCCACTAGGAACTTCCATTGAAACTTCTGATATTACAAAAGAGAACTATTTGAAAAGGAAACGGATTAGGGAAAAAAAGTCTCATCTGAATATGGAGCTATAGAAAATAATCATAATATAAAATAATTATTAAAAAGGTGAACTTTCATAACCAAGGCAGCATTATCATCTATGTACATCTCAATCTTAAAAAGTCATTTGCATCAGTGAATGACAAAACTCAGGCTATAACAGAGTGAATGCTACCTCTTTTCATGCTATCTCTGCTATTTTTTTTTTCAAAATGTGGAAGAAGTACCACTTATCCACTAGCATTTGGTGTTGTAGATTTGCTCACTACATTTGAATCCGGTGATGGCGGCGGCGGATCATCCTTTAACAGCACAACATCATCCGCCGTCGAGATATCCATCACCTCGGGTTGGCTTTTGTATTTGCCATCACTCTGTATATCCCTGAGAGTATCCAACACTTCTTCCATAGAAGGTCTCATATCTTTGGAACTCTGCAAGCACTGAAATGCTAACTCAGCCACTGCATTTATCATTTTCCTTACCTTGTAATCTGAATCAAATCCAAGGTTAGGGTCCACAAGCTCATGAAGTGCCTGATTGTGAATCTTGTTAATGGCCATGTTGGACAAATTGATTTCATGCCGATGCCTCGTGATATCTACGGCCGGCAAGGATGATATTAGCTCAACTAGCACAACTCCAAAGCTGTAAACATCACTTTTGACAGTGAGCTGATAACACTCATGGTACTCTGGATCCACATAACCAGGAGTCCCTTGTGGAGCTGTAGAAACATGGGTGACATGAGTTGGGAAGAGCCGTGAAAGTCCAAAATCTGCTACTTTGACTACAAAATGGCTGTCAAGAAGAATGTTATTGGTTTTCACATCTCTATGGATGACTTCAGAAGCATGAAGATATGCCAATGCACTTGCAGTCTCAACGGCGATGTTCATCCTGATATGCCAGGGCAGTTTGCCAGCTTTCGCTCGCTCTCCATGAAGATGATCAGCGACAGTTCCATTTGGAATGTACTCATACACGAGCAGAAGCTCACGGCTGTGGCGTGAAGTACATCCATAGAGTGAGACAAGGTTTTTATGGTGCAAGCCAGTTAAGATCTCAATTTCATTCTTGAATTGCTCAACTCTCTTGTAATTGTTCTCATACAATCGCTTCACTGCAACGCAGCGCCCATCGCGCAGTTTGCCTAGAGAAGAAACATTGAAAGACACAAACCTTTGTCAGCGATCATTGAAGGCAGACCACCTATGTCAACAGATAAATCAAAGTATGCATGATTTTTACCATAATAGACTGTCCCAAAGCCTCCCTCTCCTAGTTCTCTGGATGGATCAAAGAAGTTGGTAGCTTCTTCAAGTTCATTATAGGTAAAAAGGTGGACACCATAGTTTATGCTTCCAGCCTCAGTATCTTTTAAAGAAGAAGGATCAGAAGACATGCTCCGAGGCTGAACATAAGAAATTCCATCACTAGCCTTTTTTTGGCGTTGACAATAAACAAAGGCCAGACTCGCTGCTAGTACTCCAAACACAGCAGCACCAACACCTAAGAAGAAGCATAGGAAGTTTCAACTGATATATTCTATAAATTAATGAAATAAATACAACACAAAAATAATAAAAAATTAAATACTACAGAAAATTGGATCTGTTATTACCTATACCGAGTTTCACTTGCCAATTTATTCCACGACCTGCAACAATTAAAGCAAAGAAAGGTTGTTATAGACTAATAGCATTAGCATTCATGAGGCAATTTTCCAAAAGTTTATGACAATTCAATGAAGATATTCTAATTGAAGCCAACAAATATAAACATGAACATGTGCTTAACCAAAGGCTTCGCAAAGAAAGTAACCACAACTGGCTATTGCCTAATGCACCAAAAATTCCATGAAACCCTGAAGGGAACGAAATGGGAAATACAAAGTAACTGCATAAAGCACTCACATCAAGCAAGTTAAAAGTTAAGTATATAATGTGTGTGAAAACCAGAGAGCATTTGAGTTGTTTCAAAATGATTTGAAGTCCAAACATAAAGCATACTCAATGTTCAGCCACTTTGTAGAAAGCATTAAGCATGTAATGCCTAACATTTGATATCGACTTATCACAGACATAGAGACAAGGATAAATGTTTAAGGCGGTCGAATCTTTTCAACAGACATTAATGATTGGATCAAAAGAAAAAGCTAAGATCTGGCTTAATTGTTTTTGACAGCATCTTCAGAAAATGTCATATTAGAATAGAAACTGCATATGAAGAAAGAGAAAACCAGAATGCTTGTTTAAGAAACTAACACAGAAGATTTCCTAGTGTGTTACCGTTACCACAAATTTTCGGGTAAGACTTATCCTTGCAATAGCAGAGGAATTGATCACCATCAAAACCACACAGTCCACCACTTTTCTCACAATACTGGCAATCAGGTTCAGTCCAGTTCAAAACAAACCCCATCTTCAGAATTTCGGTGTAATTCATTCGCAAAAAGCTAGTGAAGTTTACACCAGCATTCATATTCAGTGGAACATTAACCATAGATTGACACTCATTCAAGGAGTAGTTCTTATGCTCTAGTGCCTCCTTATGAAAAACCGCAAATGAATAATGAGAAGCATTTTTAGCACAGTTTACTTCATAAGTGGGGTAATCTATAGGTTCTGTGGTACAGTTGTAGAAGAAAGACAAGATAGAGTTCTCAGAGCTACCACTGAATGGTAGTTGATCAAAGCTATAGTTATACATGGGAGCAGGACATAACTTATCCTCATATGCAGCAATGTTGGCAGCAACAAATGAAGAGTTAGAGTAGGAGATATTTTTCACTAATAATTCATAATTTGAAGTTTTGAGAATTGGATTCTTGTCCTTGCAAGTGATCTCAAAGTGAGGATAGCCACAGAAAGAATCCTGTTCATAAGGAATCCAGAAAGGGTACTTTATGGTTAGGCCATTTCCACAGCTTTGTGGTTTGCAAGCCTCAAATTTTGGATTGATAGATAAAACAGTAGTACCCAATAAGAAGAAGAGGATTATGGTACTAATGTATAGTTGAGGTTTGTTGACATGGAATGAGATTTGAAGGATCATTTGGTGCTAGAGATTTGAAAAAGGCTGCAGACAATGAGAGAAGAAGAGAGAACAAGGGCATTTCGATGGTGTCTGAAGGAAGCATTTAGAGGAGATAATTTTCAAGGTTGGTAGGTATGTATAGTGGAAAATTTTTCTATATGGTGCTATTTCTTATAATGGGGTTTATGATTGGTGTTTGACAAAACTAAAAGTTGAAGCCAAAACAGATCACCACAGAAAATATGAATCATTTGTAAATATGAGAAGTAGGCCAACTCCCAATGACCCAATCTATGTTTTCTTGAACTTGTTAATTAACAGTTATACTTATATATATGAATGAACTTGTTAGGGGTGTTTTTGTAGTTCTAAGTTGGATTACCATACTAATACAGAGTCAAAAGGTTGAATCTTCATAATGGAAAGTAGGAGAAGTTCCTTGAGATATAAGTATAAAAGATTGAAAACTCCAATTTTATATTTATTGTTTATAACAAGTGTATAGACACAAAAACAAGTGCTAGTGAGAATGAGGATATCGTCATCCTGACTAATGGTGACATCACATGGATACTGCTGCAGATAATACACATGTATGTCAAATCATTCATGTTTGTGCAGCAAATTTATTGATCAATCAATTAGTTAGAAATTTCTATGTTTGAGATTTCCTAATTTAAAATACCAATCAACAGCCAAGAATTATTTTTATCCTTAGAGTTAGGAATGTGCAAAAGTTCAAGAAGAAACTATAGGATGCTAAATATTGTAGAAGTTCTATCTTCACAGATATTGCAGTTATAAGTTAACTGCATGCTATAGTAAAAGTGTGTATATGGTTGGTTTAAATTTTACACACACACACACAGTTATGACTAAATATAATGTGAATAGTAGTATTCCAAAATTGATTAATCTTTTGTAAAGAAAAAAAAAAGAATGAGTGGATGATTTTATTTTGATGGGACTTATTAATGGAAAGTGGAGAAAGCAAAGCCTATTTCTCAAAAGCTAACTTCAAATGTAGAAGAAAGCAGAAAATGAAGTCTATGATGGTGAAAGACGTGTTGGACCAGAAAAATGGTAAAGGAAGACTTGCTGCACTTCCATACAAATGCAATGCAACAACTTGTTCACATATAAAATCACCAAAATGCCCTTTGAGGTGTAGTAGTTGGCAGAAGAATAATTTCCTTGCTGCTTCCTTTTCTTCTATATTTGACTGGGTCACTGAAAATATTGACCTATGGCAAAACACCATTTAACTATTTTGTTACTAAGATTAGCTTCAACTAATTGATTGCTCTGCCACCATAGATCAGGAGCGAAATTTCAATCAACTTGAGCTAAATCCTAAATATATATTTTTTTACTAGTGAGATTATTGATTAATGGTTGTAACTTGTAAGTATAGTATCTATAGAAATAGAAGTAAAAGAAGAAAATACAAGAAAAAGAGATGGATCAAACTTCTCGTTTTTGTACTAAATTTTTCATCTGAAGTACTTTGTTCATAATTTTTTTACAACGTAACAACAATTATAGACTACAAAATATAGCTTATGTTACAGTATTTATTCTTTTTGCTGTAAGAGAAAGACAAAAAGTATGAGTTATGAAAACAAATGTAAAGCTGACTATTAGACAAATAAAGGATTTATTAAGGAAAATTACATGAAGCATGGATGATAGTAATAGTAAGTATTAATTAATAAAATCTAGAAAAATTTATACTAGGCATAATTTTTCAGAGTGATGTATAAGTTTAGACGTATATAAGTGTAGGAAGGATTGAGAAGGGAAAAATCAATTCAAGAATAACAAGCTTTGACACGTTCCAAGATAGAGATAAGAGATCCAATCATAATGTTTCTAAATGATAATAACTAGAATATATCATCCAATGCTTCCAGTTCCAGAGAAGGGGACCATTAGAAAAGTACAGAGCTAGACTTGCAACAATGTCTAGTCAACTTTTCTTGTGTTCACACAAAAAAGAAAAAAAAAAAAAACTTTTGCACGTTCATGCCAAGAACCGTAATTGGAATTAGATCAGTCTTTGTCATAAACATATGTGTCATAAACAGTCTTTGAGCATATTTTTGTTAGAAAATATCTTTATGCATGCATTACTATGTTAAATCATATCCTAGTGACCTTATTTAATTTTTGTGTATTATTACACATCATTAATAACTCAGACATGAAGTAAGGCATGTTTACTATAAGTTAATATTTTTGTCCACTTATACATGTCTTTTAAAATTTTTACTAAAAAAATTAAAGATAATAACAAAATTTAAATATGAGTTAATATATTCAAATTGATTTTTTATTAATAATTTCTTTCTCTTAAAACCTCACACATTTTACTGTTTGAGAATAAAATATGGGAAAAAATAAAAGAAAAATTCTTTAATACTATTAAATGACATATTATCTAAGTAGATGAAAAAAGTATAGTATAAAATTTATATCCTTTTTCTTTAAAAAGAGAGAGAAGAGTAGTCCTACTACAACTTGTGGGCCAAAATTTGAAAGACCAAAATTAATTCCACTCCGCTAGGATGTGTAGGACTTGCAGAAGAAATTGGGCATAGGAGAAATCCTAATTCTGATTTAGGAACAGTAAAAAAGGTAAATGTAAAAAAGGTTGCCGAAATCAATATGTGAGAAATTCTAAGCTTAAAAATTAAAATAAAACATGCTCCTAATTGAGGAATTGATTAAGGGTTGATTCTAAAAAGATTCATCCTTCCAACCGTGGATCACAGCTCTTGAAACAAATAAGCTGTCATCTAATCCAATAAGCTGTCTTTCCAGAGAGGTCAATGACAATGGCTGTGTTTTGGTTGGAAAGGGAGAGAAAGAGAGCCAGCAAGCGGAATGCACGGAAACACAGAAATATCTAATAATGTTTTGATGAGAGTGTATTTGTTTAAGCCATGGGGGCCATATGAATGTTTTATACGTTATTAAAATGAGTAGTATACTATATGTTGAGGGGACAGATAGATAGATAGATAGATAGAAGGCAGGCATACTTTTGTGAGCAGCAGCAGGAGCATGAGCAGGAGGAGGAGCAGCAGCAGGAGCATGAGCAGGAGGAGGAGCAGTGGCAGGAGGAGGAGCATGACCAAAACAATTGCGGGCGCTAAATCTATTATGTGGGCAATAGCAGGTGAATTCTGATTCATCATTGCTCCCGCACCAGGCTTCTTTGCTTCCCGCGCATCTCATGCATTCCTCTGAAACGCTGTAGCGCACATTAAAACCTTCACCCAAAGCTCCTTGCAGAGCATCAACTGCGTCTCCGCCATGACGCGCAACATCAACAGCCTCAGCAGGCATTTCCATGATACGCCCGCAACCATCAAGCTCTGGATGCTGTTTCAACACCTCCTCTTTCCCACCCTCATCATAATAATACAACACTGCTACACCATCATGGCATGTGAAGTTCTTCCCATCACCACTTGGGGAAACTCCCCTGGGGCAATCGGAGATTAGTATTACGGTGATGTTATGCACGATTTGGTCATACCTGAAGACAGGGCTCAAAGAAAAGTTGAAGTCCGGAGAACAAACAACATCAGGCCCTTCACCCATTGGCACCATTTTCATTGTGTAAGCGGTGGGGTCAATGTCCGACACCTCGAATTTCTGTGAACCCATTTCAATGAAGGAAGTGTAGTATGTGGACGCCCCATTTCCACCATAGGAAGGCTGGTCCATCTCCTCGCAGGTGAGCTTGAATTGGTCACCGCCGCCGCAGAAAGCGGGTCGGACGTTATCTCCCCTGCCCCAGAAAGGATAGTACAACTCGGGATGTTCTCCGCACTTGTATGGCTGGCTACAGACTGATGTGTAATTAGAGCGTGGTGGTTGACACAGGGACGGTGGCAAAGCGCTTAACAACAAGGAGATGAGGACCACGGAATATCTCATAATTATAAGCACCAGCCTTACCCTTACCCTAACCCTGCACATATGATGAATAATATCTATACGGGATGAGGAATCCATATCCTTATTATTTTTATTATATGTGTAACTCACTCAATCTGCAAGGGCAGTAAAACGCACTGACTCACTCGATCATATATCTCTGAAGCCACCGTGTTCTCTTTAGAAATTCCTTTCAGAAGCAGTTTTAGTTTGGGGGGAGGAGTTGAGTGTTGACCACGGAGAGGGCAAAGTAAATTACAAGTCGCGCACTCACAAAATAAATAAATAAATAAATAAAAATGAATAAATTGGGTGCTTGTTGAAAGGTTAACAAAGGCAGAGTGAGCAAGTCTAGTCGAGTCAAAGTCATCACCCACGAAGGAAGCTACCCACCTACTTTCCAATGTAATGTCTCCCCTCTGCATAATACCACACGCCAGCCAGCTCTACTTGTTTCTTTTCTCATTTTTATTTTCATTTCATATATCATCCTTCATAAATTCCATGTGCTTGTGCTCTTTTACTTTTTAATTTTATAACAGAAAATTTCATGTGTGTGTTTAATAGAAAACAAGACACATGACAAACAAACAAACAAATAAAGAAGACTCATATTTGAAGTGCACAGTGTTTCTCACTTAATTCTTCCGTCCTGCACTATTTATTTTCCTGCTCATCCTCCCAATTATTAAAGTTGTGGAACTTAACCTTTATCATCTCAAACTCAAATCAGCATGAATATTTAGATTCCAAATAAGTCAACATTAATATAATATTTCTTTTTTCACATATATAGATTTGAGTTTGAGATGATAAAGGTTAAGTTCCACAACTTTAATAATGAAATCTAGATTTTGTGGTTTTCACAGCTTCCGGTGTGTTCTTTCCAAAATACAACAAACTGGAAAACAGATGATGAAAACTAAGCTGTTAGATTAAGGTTTTTGAATTGCTTATAACATTAGTGAGGTAAGGGATCTGGTTCTACTCTTTGGAGTCTAAACCATCATATGCAACATAGAAAGATAGGGTCTGTGACCAAGAACAGAACATTCATAAGCATGTTGCAGGACAATTCAAGGAAACTGAGAATGAGAACAAAAAGAAAGGGAATTAGCTAGAAGCCATACTTCTACAATTGGGGCATGCTAAAGGGTACATGCATGATGTCTATGCTTTCACAATTGTATGTGTGGCTGCAAATGGAGTATTTGTGATTCTCTTGACAATGGCATTGTGGAAGAGTTGCCATAAATAAGAAGGTGATTATGGTGTAAGAGAGGGAAGATAGGTGTAAATTTATTGTCATAGAGAGAAGACAGAAGAGTTATATGATGATGAAATGATTACTCTTTGATTAGAAGTGGTGTTAGTGAAGTAGCTTCATGAAGTTCAAAGGAAAGTCAAAAGACTAGGTTTTCCATGACACTTAATTTTGATGGATAAAGGATGTTTTATATGTTCTTCACAATCTTCATTACTTACACATAAAACTAAGTAAAGGAAAGTATTTGGTTCCTGTGAATGGTGAGTTAGAAAGAAATTTGACATTTAATGCAACTTATTTGCAGGCCAGAGCATCTTAGAATGGCTAAAACCATATATAATACAATATGAAGAAAAAAAAGTAACATTCAAAGGAAAATTAATATGAAATTCTCTTTGTTTTATGTGGTTTCTTCTTAGAAGGTAAGTATACTGCAGAACTTCCCATGCTACAAAATTATTGTTTATATTTAATAAATTATCTATTAATGTGTTCCTAATATAATACCTAACTTCTTTGTAGATGTCGCCCCCCACAAAGGACTACAATGGTATCAGTTACCTAAGGCCAATGTAATGACATGTGATGAATTTTTTTACTTTCTATCTTTTTTAGTCTGAAAATTAGATTAAAGAAATAATAGGACTTGTTTGGTAATTGTCATTGTCATCTTCACATGAAATCCAAAACATTACCATGTAATCACCAAAGTGACACATACTAATGATACTATTAGTATGTCATTATGCAGGCTTTTAGAAGTTTGTGCTCATTATTACTTGCTAATCTTCAAAAGTCAATATATGACAGCTTACCCCACTAAACTAAACCTATATATTATATTAGATTAGAAAATTCAAATACGTTATCTTATTATTAAGCAGTCTCAATAGTTGCTCAGATTTGATATTAGTTTAATATCTTAAATCTTGTGCACACCATGAACATGATCAAAGGGAATCATTCTAGCCAAATGCACTCTTGAACACGCAAACCAAACAATTCCATGTCGAGGAAATGAAGCTCTACCTAAGAAAAGAGTGGTACTAGACAAATCAGAAAAAACCTTGCCAGAAAATCTATCAGATATAAATGGCATAGACACGGAAACTACTAAGATTTGCAATATTAAAGATTTTCAGTAACATTTTACTGCATAATTCTGGCTAAGCATTTTTCTAGTATACCACTCTTTAAAAGACAAAGATTATTAGGAGAAGCTAATCAAAATTAGGAGAAGGGGAGGATACATACTAGTATGATCAGGATATTGTTCTTGATATTTTGGCAGATTAGGTGATGATGAAAGTGCTTGTGATGGTGTTGGACTTGGTGCTAATGTGGGTAATTCTAACCATGCTGGAGTATTGTCACAAATCCCACCATAAGGTTGCTGATTTTTACAGAAGCAAATGAATTCATTTGTTGATGAATTGTATCCACACCTTCCACCAGATTGTATGCAACTATCACATTGGTCTCCATTCACACCATTCCACTCTACCTCAAAACCTTTATCTAGAACATCCTTAATGGAAATTGAACTCTGAAAAGCCTCTGTTAGAACAGGTACTATGATTCTTGACTTGCAGCCCGGATTAAAGCTATTAGCAAATTTTGTAAATAGCATTAAGCATGCAACAGGAGCACCATTTATGATGCATCTAAATGTGAAAGCAGAGCTGAGAATCTCAGGAGGAGCATATGAAAGAGGGTCACAGTCATAAAACAAAGTTATGTTATCATCATTGGAAGAGTAGCTGAAGAACTCAGAGTCCAACATCACATTGGTATACTCCTTAGGACAAGGGTCCGTCCATAAATCTGTCCTTGCAATCTTCAAACTCTGACTATGTTGATTGATGTCAATGACAAGGAACTTCTGAGACATTATGTCAATAGTAACTTGGTCTTGTTGGTGGCAATCAAGCTTGAACTTTGGATGACCACAATAATCTGGTTGGTTGTTACCCCAGAAAGGGTAACTAATGTTACTGAAATTTCCACAGGTAAAAGGAGCACAATTTATGTAGCCTTCACCATCACTAGCACAATATGTTGTTGGAAAGAAGAGTAATGAGAGGAAGAGAATGGTCTTGAGGATGAAAGAAAAATGAAGTGGAATAAGAAGAGGATGGTGAGACATTTGAGAGAATGATGAAGAGGCCAGAGATGACTATGACAGAGTTAGTTAGATTAGTATATATATGTACTGTGTGAGACAGATAGTACTAGATGAATGGAGTAGTTCATATGCCATATAGTGAAACTATTTGAGGTTTATGATTTATCTAGTTTGGTGGCTTCATAAATATTGTGTTGACAATTTGGATGGATATTAAAAGGAGTTTATGTTTTGGTTTTGTAAAGCACCTACACATCAGATACTGATATTTATTCAAAGGATTGTGATGTTTTTGTCACCTATCTCGTTTATCACTAGCATTTTCCACTTCTATTAAATGTTATCTATAAATAATTAATAATAAAGATGAAGATAAAAGAAAAGGACAAACCACAAAATATAAAGTGCATTTAATGGAGATGGAGTTAGAAACTACAGAGGGAAACCTCAGAATATAGTCCTATCAGGTTTTGGATTTGACCATCACAAAAACAAAGGATAATGTGTTGTATTGGAAAACCATTCTTCAAAACTAATTGCGCAATAAGCAAACTTGTAATACATTAATTAAGTGCCAAAAAAACTCCACCTACCGGCTTTGTTTCTTGTTTTGTTCTCTTTTCTTAAAGAATTCAGTTTTACTACTTGTTTAACAAAGAAACTAGTCCAATGAATGAGTATGATACTTATAGATACAAGTTAATATATATGTTTATATAGATTCTTCACAAAGTGATTTCATATTATAAAAGCTTCCTAACGAATGCTGATGAAAAGTTGGGCTAACAGGGTTTAAAATATTAACATCATGTGTATTCTGCTCTTTGTTTATTTCATATGTCAGCTAAAGATGATAGACTAAATAATTTATTCAGTAGTTCTCATTCAACAACCATAGATGTCTCCTTTTTATCTTAATATTTTTTCTTTTTTATTGTCTTTTGACTCAAGCAATCACAGAATACAATAAGAAACTCAAAGCAATCACTAAAAAATAAACAGAAAAATTTTTCTCTGCTCTTATTGGGCTTGTAAGGTTTTTATTTTGGGTCCGTAGTTATCCATTATAACTTTGTGGTTTTCATCTCAGCCCAAACTTTGTAGATAGGCAATGAAGTAGTCATAGGACTATGTCCTAAGGCCAATCTCTAAGTTAGTTCCATCTAACAGTAGATAGGAAAGGATGGATACCAACATTTTCTAAATATAAATTAAAGTTATGATGATATCGAAAACAGGAGTGATCAAATAATGCCATCGCAGTACTCATTGAATGTAGTACACATAGATGTGACTTTTTGTATATATATTTTGACACAATCTGTGGGCGACTACAATTTCAATGAGAAAAGAAGCAACCAGAAACAGCTAAGATATATTTATAAACAATAAACATGTTGAAGAAACCAGCACTACTGCAAGCAAAGATGAATCAATTTAAGTTATGATTTTGAGCCTTAATATGCAAGTTCTAACAAGTTAACTACAAATCAGTTGAAGTGTGCAAAACTATGCATATGTAGCAAGCAGTACTAATGATCAATCATATGGAGGTAAGCAAAAAGATTAAAAAAACAAAATCTAGAAACTTTTCAAGAAGCTGAAATTGAGTGTGTACCTTTGCAGCTTTTGGCAACAATCCTTCCATCTTCACACATGCACATGGACACCTTAGTGTTTTCATTGAATCCACAATACCCTCCAGAGAGCTCACACTCAGCACAATTCACAGCTCTTCTCCAATCAAGCACAAACCCTCTATTCATAGCAACACCAAACCCATCAATCAATCCAGCACTTTGGATCTCATCCTTCTTCACTGTCACCACAATCTCTGGATCACAATTCCTCTGCCAATCATAGCCAACATTTTCAGCCCCTGCCTCAAACACATAAGACTTCTTTCCAGCACTATTAATTGCATCCAAGCAAGGTAAAGGACTAATTGTTGAAGGGGAGAAACTGCAGTTGAAATAGAAAGTTATGTTCTGATCCAATTGGCTAAAAGACAAAGGGTAGCTCCCTAGTGAAACATTGTGCTTTGCCCTTGGACAATCATTGCCCAAAACATCTATGTCAAGAAGGGTGATTGAACTATTAACATAGTTTATATCTTTCACAAAATATGAATCAGTGAGCAATTTGATGATTGGTTTGCCATCTGTTGAGCAGCTAAGACCAAATTCTGGATAACCACAAAATCCGCCACCACCAGCATTAACATCAGGTCGCTTCCAGAAAGGGTACTTAATAGGGATTCCATTACCACAATCAGAAGGAGCACAGATTGTTGGAGTAGCAGTATTAGAGTTACTAGCAGCATGACATGTCATGATGAACATGATGGACACTGCAGAAATGAAGTAGAAAGGTTTTGACATGGCTATGTGTAATTGGAAATTTTGATCTAACATTTTTGGGGGTATTGATATTTATGTGAAATCATAGATATTTATGTTAATATTATATATAGGTGCTAGTTTTCTTCTATTCTGTGTGATGAGGTAGTCAAAGAAAATTTTTCTTGGGATTTGATTTTAAGAATTTTTAAAACTAGACAACAATAAAGAGAACAACCCCATATCCATGTGTGTGTAAGTGTGGGAAAAAAGGAATCTATATAGTCAAATGGCACACGGCAATGTTACCAATTGGGTAATTCTTTAATCTGCAAAGTTAATTATGTTATACTTATTGTTTATTAATTAATTATTACTTTGTAGTAGTTATTTATCTTATAGTAAGCTTTAAGTTTCAATGTGCATGAAAACTCAGAAAGCTCTGGCTCTTAGATGCAATGTCAAGCTATAAAACTGTTTAAATTGTGCCTGATGATGAGTGAATACGCGTGTCAACCAAATTCAATGAGATATATTTGAATCTTTGACCATATTTTAATTGATTAAAAAGCATGCATGTACTTAGGAATATATATAAAATTGGTGAAACGCGTGCCTAGCACATTCCTCTGCATGTGATTGTTTAGTCAAGTGGAAGTAAATCTATTCAGGTGCTGTCAGAAGAAGTGGAAACATTACAGCAAGGACATGTATTATTATTATTATTATTATTATTATAATTATTATATGATAAAAGTTTTGCAGCTTGTGGCGAATGGTATTGGTATGAACCATTTCTATGGGCAGAACCATCGTCATCAATGGTTTTCACTTTTCTGAGCTTTATCCCAATAGCTAGCTTGTTGTCATCCATAGCTAGAAATTTAAGTAGCTACTACCATGGGTCAAGCTATATATTTTTAATCGGTTGTACTTGTTATACATTTGAAAATATATTCATCGAATATCTAATATGTGTTATATATCATACGTAATGTGTGTTATTAGTATAACACACATTACATTACGTATAATATATAGCACATGTTAGATACTCGATGGATGTATTTTCGATGTACAATAAATATTATTATTTTATTTTTAATAGGACATGAATATAAATGGTCAAAATTGGTAGACTTTCCAATAGATGAGTAATCTTGCTGGATGAATCTAGAGACGTCCTCTAAATCTAAACTTGATGAGTTTTCTCCAACCCAAATTTTGATTATCAAAATACCTAAATAAATAAATAAAATAATTAAAAGTTAACTAATAGTTCTGTAGTTACTTTAATTAAATAGCTCTATACCTTATGAAAGAGACTTGCTATATGTGATGAAACAATTTTCGTAAAAGCCGTACTAAAGCCAATCGTATGGCCAGCTTTCATTCTTTAAAAAATAAAATAAGGACTGATTATCCAATCCACTATATTGGATTTAAGCGTTTGAGTACATATTGTTGTACTTTATTTAGTCTAAGAGTCAATAACTTGTGATATTATTTCTCAACAAAATAAAAGAAAAACTTGTGATATTATTCTTGTCATAAAAAAGTAATGTGACGGATAATAAATTTCCACCCTAACATTAATCAATAATATAAGATGTGCATTTTATATATAATAGAATTTATATTATATGTAATAATATATGTGCATTATATATATTAATGATTGTATATTTATATGTATTGTAAGATATAATGTTTTTATATAATTATATATATTCTATATTAATATGTAATATATACAAATTGTATACAATAATATATATATATATATTATACACACTAATAGTTATATATTCATGATAAATGATTGAAAACTTTTGTTATTCACCAATAAGTCATTGTAATCTCATCTTCTTCCTCCCTCACTCTCTCTGTTTCTCCTCCAATGCAGGAGCGATTCCTTGTCGTTTCTCTGCCACCATAGGGGAGATAAATTTAGGGTGTGTGAATTGATAGTTATGAGTAAAAATTGTATTTTGAAAATTTTATACTAATTATTTGAGTGTCATACAAACATTTAATAAAATTTTAGATATCTACTTAAAAGATTGAAATTTTTTGCACATTTTAAAATACATATATATATATTATAATTTTTTATATTTTAAAAATTTAGAGACTAACTTTCATAAAAACTATGCAAAATAAAGTGTTTTTCCTAATAAAATTACTCTTATAATTTTTTATGCAATAATAATTATCTAAAGTTATCAGAGAAATTTTGTAAGGATAAAATTAATTTAATGATGTTTAAAAAGTTGACATTCAAACATTTTTTAATTGATAAATAAACGGATGAAAGATATTTTCATTAGCAATTTATATTTTTAGATAACCCGGGGAGTGTGGTTGAGCGGTAGGGGCTCATTCTCCCTTAATCAAGTGTCGAGGTTCGAACCTCGCCTTGGGTATGGAAAAGCTTTAAAACTCCGGGCCAGTTGTCCCACCCTTCGAGGTGCCTACAAGCCAACGAGGGATTAGTCATTGTGGTCGACAGTAGATACCCCGGTCGTGCACAAAAAAAAATTTATATTTTTAGATTTTGATATGATCATACTTAAATATTTCAATTTTTAAATATCTTACCAATATTCAATTTTAAATGTGAATATAGCATTAGTGATTAAGAAACAAGTCAAAGTCAAGAACATGCTCGCCAACGTAGAATACTGTGGACTGTGGAGTTGAATGTCGCTTAACCAGTCTTGTTTGTTCTCCATTTTGTGCAGAAGATCATTTTGTTCTTGACATTCCATCCAGCAACCTCAACGTTGTAAGGCTTACATTCTGTCTTTCCCATTTTCTTTTTTCTTTTTTTTTTCACAGCTTTGTTAGGACTATTACGTGTTTTATTTTACATTATTTTATCGGAATGTTTCACAATCTTTGTTTGCTATTCTCAATCTCTGGATGATGTTTCACCATTGGGAAAGTTGTAATAATTTAATCAAATGCACACGTTCTTTTGTATTAACGCTTTCTTTTTTAATTTTGTTTTTCATTTAATTCAACATGTGTTTTCTTTAATTAGTTGTGAATGATTTAAGACTTCTTGTTGGATCTTTTTAAATTTTTCTGGGATCTTTAAGTATACCAACCAAATAATAATTAACAAGTGAACACAGAGCAATACACAGAAGCATAGAGACTACTGGAATATATAAGACTATAAGATCAGTAAATTCTGTATTATTATTCAGAATCCTAAGGGTGGACCTCACTAAATAAAGCTAACATGTTTGTATCTTTGAGGGATGAACATAAAGACATTTCCATTTCAAGATTATTATTTCTTGATTTAGGCTGTATTACTGGTAAGCCACCAAAGTGTACATATTGCAGCATAAAGACATTAATTTCGATATGATTGATTAGAATTTGAATACATATTGCAGCATATTCCTCTCCAAACATTCAAGATTCAAGTTAAGGTGCAGTACTTAGTAATGTCCTTATGAGGTTGGGGTGTGATCTCTTTCAATGTTGCTTCAGGAACACTACTAGCACTTCTGATACATTTCAGGATGTTGTTGAGTCAGAGTGGACAATCTTCCCCTATTGGAAACTTGCAGAAGCCACAAATAATTTTGATGAATGTAATTGTCTTGGAAAGATAGGCTTGAAGAATGTATATTATGGTAAGTTACTATGACATTTCCTTGTATAACAAATGTATTATAGGTAGATTTGTTTTCATATGATGGTATGCTTTTGTAGGCAAACTTATAAATGGGCGTGAGATTGCAATACAAAGATGTTCCAATGACAAGCTTCAAATATTTCAACAGTTCCTCAATGAAATTGTGATCTTAAACATCTATCCTCATAAAAATCTTGTGTCATTTTACGGTTACGCCTTTCATGATGAGGAATTCCTGATAGCACATGAACACGTCTCCAATGGCACTCTTGCTGCTCATCTTCAAGGTGAAATAAGATACTGCCCCATGTCATTACCCCTGCTTACCCGAATCGATATTGCCATTGATACTGCAAAGGCTTTGAGCTATCTTCACAATCATGGCATCGTCCATGGTAACATAGAATCCAATAATGTTCTCCTAGATGAGAAGTTTTGTGCCAAAGTTTTCGGCATTCATTCATTGAAGAAACTTACTCCACCAGGACTTTCAATTGATGCTGCTTTCCATGCTACAAGAGATGTGGTAGGAACATGTGCTTATATAGACCCGGAATATGAGTCGCATGGAATGCTTAGTGCCGAAATTGATGTTTATAGCTTTGGAGTGGTGTTGTGTGATCTCATATCATCCAAGCTTGCTCAGAATTGGGAAGGTTCCGACAAAGACAGTATTGCTGCTTTTTTAAGCAGAAAAATAAAAGATCAAGCTTGGGACACACTGCTAGATCCAAAACTTGGCTTCCAATCAGATAATGAGATCAAGCAGTTGATAATTGCAATGGCAGAGCTTGCCCTAAAGTGCTTGCAGTGTCCACAAGAAACAAGGCCAAACATGGAACAGGTGCTAGAGACTCTCAATGTCATTAGACAAGAGAGATATGATAGTTTACAAGGTGATGGACATCTTTTTGTACCCTTTCTTCTTTAATGGCTTTCTACTTTCTGCTCCCTCCACCTAGTTTTATCTGACACACCTAGCAATAAAGAAAATTTTGTATATTGAAAAATCAATGTATCTGAATTCAATGTACAGAATTTTCTTCATTTCTTGAAGTGTCAGGTAATACCGGAAGGAGGAAGTATATTGTTGTTTGTCCCTTTTCCTCATCAATTATTGCTTATTCTATGATCCATCTGTCTCAGCTTTCAAAATCTTTGACCATGCTGAACTCAAAGAAGCCACTAACCATTTTCGTACTAAGAGTATCCTTGGAGAGGGAGGGTTCGGCCGTGTCTTCTATGGTAAGAGGCTAACACGTTCTACACATCTTTCGGCATATATTAAATAACAAAATGGTAAACTGGCATCTCATTTTTGCTGTTAAGTTTCAGACTAGTTTCACTCTCTGCAGAGTTTTTATTCAGTTTCTAGTAGGCTATAAAGTTGTGTGGGTCAGTTCTATCCAACAATAATTCATAATGGAGTATAAACAACCAATTAGCCTTATAGATCAAACGGTCAAACCATTAAGATGTAAATCTCTTGATGGCTTCAGCTATAGTATTGATAAGATTTCTTTTAATCTAAATGGTATTCTTTTTATAGTTAGATATTCCTCTATTCATAGTAGAGTTAAAAATAGAAGATATGCAGATATTAGTTTCTATATATATAAGAAGCAGGTTCTGTTCTGATCTTCTGATGGCATGCCATTGTGATTAGGAAAACTTCAAGATGGGCGCGAAATTGCAGTAAAACGTTTCCATAATGAGGAAGACAAGACCATTAAGCATTTCAAGAAAGAAATTGAGATCTTAAGACACTTGAACCATAAAAATCT
Organism: Aeschynomene evenia; assembly: GCA_013621005.1. Classification (NCBI taxonomy): domain Eukaryota; kingdom Viridiplantae; phylum Streptophyta; class Magnoliopsida; order Fabales; family Fabaceae; genus Aeschynomene; species Aeschynomene evenia. Next base: position 33,952,211 of record CM024267.1, read on the forward strand.
GGTTTCACTATATGGCTGCAGTTCTGGTGACAGCAGGGAATACCTGCTGGTATATGAGTACATCTCCAATGGCACTCTTTCAAAACATCTTCGCGAAAAACTACCTTGGCTTACAAGACTGAACATTGCCATAGAAACAGCAACTGCATTGGCATATCTTCATGATTCTGGCATAATCCACCGCGATGTAAAGGGGAGCAACATTCTCTTGGATGAAGGCTTCACTGTCAAAGTCTCTGATTTCGGACTCTCGCGGTCTCTTCCGGATTGTGCTTCTCATGCTTCAACAATTCCAGTAGGGACTCGTGGCTATATGGATCCAGAGTATCTCCAAATAGGTAGGGTAAGTTATAGAAGTGATGTGTATAGTTTTGGGGTGGTCTTGTTTGAGCTCATATCATCGAAACCCGTAGGTTGGATGGAAGAAAACAATCAGCCGGTTGCCCTTGCTAATTTTGGAGTCAGTAAGATGTTAGGCAATGCATTGGAGGAGCTAGTGGATCCAAGTCTTGGGTTTGATTCAGACAAAAATGTGAAGGAAATGGTAACAGCAGTGGCAGAGTTAGCATTTCAGTGTGTGCAGTGTCCTAAGGAACTTAGGCCTTCCATGAAACAAGTGCTAGAGACCCTGGAAGGCATAAAGAAAGGAACATGGAGATTCAACCAGATAACATAGTCTCAATTTCTGCTACTATATCTTATCTTGTACTTTGTTATATGATATGCTTATAAGCTATAATTCACATTGTATTAATATTCTAAGCATTTAAGGAAATAATTGTTCATTTTGTTTGAACTAATCTTGTTTAGCATAGATCTAATTCTTTTGCTAAACTTAGGCTTTTATAAATTAGAGAGGAAGCTTTATATTTTAATTTCTGCGCACAATAAACCTTTTAGTTTTCACCTTATATCTTCTTTGAATCTTCTTGTATCATTTTTCCAGAAAATAAAACAGGAGAGTTGATTACCTGATCCCCACTACTGCTTATGGTTTTCTTTTTCTATGTTTCTTAATATTAGATGGTGAAAAGGAAGTAGGTATTGAGTTTCCATGAAAGTACCACTGAGTTTCCCATGTTTATATATGCTTGCTTGACTTGACTTGTTTTCTGCTTGTATATATCTGCAGTTGATATTTTTTAAAAATTATAATTACATAATTGTAATCTTATTTCAATATTACTTTCTTCTTTTTTTTTTCCGGAATTCATAGGGAGTTTCGGGGTCTAGCTGCAAGTCAAGATGGGGTCCATAACACATAGCAAGCTTGCAAATGATTTCTTAAGTCATCATCACCATTAACTCAAAATAGCGTGTCTATGTTTGACTTTTGTGTATGATACTGGCTGGATATTTCTTAGAACTGTATCTAAAGAGTTAAGATTAAGCACTACTAATGTTTAATCTCCATTTTCTTTTAGGAACAATGAGTCATTCAAATTTCAACAAAAACAACTTCGTTTCAAGAGGTATGTTACTTTCTCAATTTTCTCTTCACAACCTTCTTGGGATCATATGTTTCACAATATAGTTGATGAAACTGAGTCTCTAGATACTGCAGTACACACGTTATCCAACGATAAATACGAATATGTTGGTGATTTTGTACACATAATATATCTCTAACTTTGAATCACATATACATACCTGTTCCTGGAAATTTCTATATGTGATGCCATATAATATTAATTCTCATTCATTCTTTGTACAAATCATACTATTAATCTAGTTCTGCATTAGTTCTTTTTTAATATACACAGGCATTCACAAGAGAGTGAGAACAAAGCTATAACTATAAAATTTGCTGCTATTGTCAATCTATTTCTCACTCGGAGCATACCAGTGGTGGCCGAGCGAGGCGTGCGACACTAAGCAATGAACTTATTCAAGTGCTGCTTCTGTAGCACTTCTTCTAACAGATTTCCCAGGGAGAAACACTTGAATTGGAAAATCTTCCCATACAAGGAACTTGCAAAAGCCACAGAAAATTTTGATCAGTGTCATTGTCTGGGAAAAAGAGGCTTTGGCGCAGTATATTATGGTAAGAGATAGACTAGGAAATATTGCTTTTTTATGGAACATATTCAAAAGAGTAAATTACATGGAGTTCCTCTTAAGTTAAGTGATATTTATATAGTTAGAAGATAAATCAAGATCCAATTCTGTTACTTAGGATATGCTAGTTTCTGTTATTCTTATTCTATTTACTGTTAGTTAGGTTATTCTGTTGTATTAGTTTTCTTCATTCTTATCCTCTGTTGAGTTTATCCTAGTGTGCTAGGTTTATAAACACTGATTGTACTGGAGTCTGATATCTTAATGTTGTCACCTTGAACCGAGATGGTCTCTGATGTGGTTCTGAGTACCTGAAAATGGACTCTTGACGTTCAAGTAAGTGATAGGTCACAATGAGGTGAGAATGAAAAAGGGCAAATAGATCAGACTGGGCAGAGGCATTAAGTCCCTTATATGTATAGGTGGTTAGGGATAACGAATTGATATCTAGGCCTAGTACACTACCCTTACCCTAGGTATGCACTATCATGCCTACACGAATGTTTAATGTTACATTCAACATAATAAAAGGATATTGACTATAATATCACCTAAACTTGGGAGAGATTAGTGTACTTTTGTGCAGAGTATGATATTTGTGTGTACTATGATGTAGTTTCATGAGAAATTATTACCCTATTAGAATTATGTTGTTATGATGGTATACCTTTGTTTTAGGCAAACTTAAAGATGGGCGCGAGATAGCAGTCCAATGCTTTCATGATGACAAACACCACATATTTCAACACTTCATCGAAGAGCCTGTGATCTTGAATTACTTGCCACACAAGAACCTGGTGTCAGTTTACGGTTTTACCTCTCTTGACAATGAATCCCTGTTAGTACATGAATACCTCTCAAATGGAACTCTTGCTTCATATTTTCAAGGTGAATTAGAAGAAAGCAGCAATTTACCTTGGCGAACCCGATTGGATATTGCCATTGGTGCTGCAAATGCTTTGTATTATCTTCACTGTTACGGCATCATCCACCGTGACTTGAAGTCCAGCAACATTCTTCTTGATAAGAATTTTTGTGCCAAAGTTGCAAACTTCCACCTATCACGAAAACTTCCAAGAGGAGTTGCTACCCATGTGACAAGTGATATCATAGGAACATGTGGTTACATAGACCCAGAATATGTGTCACATGGCAGGCTTAGTGTCAAAAATGATGTTTATAGCTTTGGGGTGGTGTTGTGTGAGCTTATATCATCCAAGCTTGAAAAAGATTTGGTCTGCAGGGAAGAAGATAGTATTGCTAACTTTATTGGAAGAAAAATTGAAAACCAAGCATTGGAGGAGCTTTTGGATCCAAGACTCGGCTTCAAATTTGACCATAAGATCAAGCAGATGATGACTGCAGTGGCAGAGCTTGCATTTCAGTGCTTGCAGTGTCCGCAAGTACTAAGGCCACACATGGAACAAGTGCTAGATACTCTCCAAGGCATAAGAGAAGAGAGATATGAAATAAAAACAATCAAAGGTAACAATCTTTTCTCCCCCCTTTTCATGGCTCTCTCAATTTCTTCCTTCTTTGTTGTTTTGGTGGACAAGGTGAAGGTTTCTTTATTAACAATGTATTATTACAAATTCCATCTATGTCAGCTTTCGAAATCTTCTATCCTTTTGAACTTGAAGAAGCCACTAACAATTTCGACAATTGCCTTGGAAAGGGAGGTTTCGGTGCTGTGTATTATGGTAAGAGGCTAAAGCATCTTCCTGCATTCCTTCTTGTTCTGCTATATACATATTAAAGAAATGATAATTGCAGACCTTAATCTTGCTGATGTAAAATTTTGAAGTTATGCACATATATGCAGTCAAGAAAAAGATCAATCAGTCATGCTTTTAGGCAGCTATGAACTTTAGAATTAAAAAACTTGGGTAGTTGTGTTAAATGCCATATACCAAGAAGATTGGCTCAACTGCGCTCGTCCATCGCTAATTTGTCATGACTTGAGTTTGGTTCCTAGATTCGTTGTGAAAAGAATAATAGTTGTCTTAAACTGATAGAATGCTTTTGTGTTTAGGGAAACTGGAAGATGGGCGTGAGGTAGCAGTAAAACGTTTCCTTGAAAAGAAAGACAAGACCATCAAGCAATTCAAGAAAGAGATTGATGTTTTGAGTCTCATGCGCCACCCAAATCTGGTTTCACTTTATGGATACAGTTCTCGCAACAGCAACATACACATGCTAGTGTATGAGTACATCTCTAATGGCACTCTTTCCATGCATCTCCGTGGATCCTCCACCAGAAAATTAGCATGGCTTACAAGGCTGAATATCGCCATCGAGACCTCAACCGCATTGTTATATCTTCACAACTCAGGAATCATCCACCGCGACGTAAAATCCAGCAATATTCTGTTGGATCAGAACTTCACTGTTAAGGTTGGAGATTTTGGACTGTCAAGGTCACTTCCAGATTCTGTTACTCATGTTTCAACTCTTCCAGCAGGGACTTATGCTTACATAGATCCTAACTACTTTGAAACTGGCAGAGTTAGTGACAAAAGTGATGTATATAGCTTTGGAGTGGTCTTGTTTGAGCTCATATCATCCAAGCCCCCAAGATACTCAGAAGGGCCAGAAGATAGTACCCTTGCTAAGTTTGGAGTTAGTAAGATGTTGAACAAGGCATTGGAGGAGCTAGTGGATCCAAGTCTTGGATTTGATTCAGACAAAAATGTGATGGAAATGATAACAGCAGTGGCAGAGTTAGCATTTCAGTGTGTGCAGTGTCCTAAGGAACTTAGGCCTTCTATGAAACAAGTGCTAGAGACACTTGAAGGCATTAAGAATGGCACATGGGGATTCAATCAGATAACATAGTCTCAAATTTAATTTCCTACTACTGCTGCTACTATATATCTTTTACCTTATGCTTGCACTTCACACTATATTAACATTCCAATTTTTTTAGGAAATAATTAATAGTTTTGCACTTTTGCTTGAATTCACATACTCTATAGCATAGCTGTATTGTAGTTCTTTTAATTTGTTGAAATGATTACTTTGAGAATAAATAGCATGATAAAACTGAAGTACTACTTGGTTTGTCAGCTCTTATATAAAAAATTTGAATTGTCTATGATTATTGAAGTAGAGAAGAGGACTGCTTCTTGTGGTCACAATGAATTTGTCATTTGTAGTATTGGAGAATGGAGATCAAGAAAATAATCTTGCCTCAGAAAATTGATCTTCCAAGTCTGAACATATATATGTAAAGAAGTTCTTTCATGTTTATAGAGTATCAGGTGCACTAAACTTGTGTCTAATAATAGAGTGAAATTTTAGTTAGGATTCATTTTTAATATTTTTTTTTATTTAAAATGTGACTCTATTATTGAATATAAGTGCATTCATTTCATACTCTCTGAATATGCATGTAAGAATTTCTTTTGCAAGTGAGTTTCTCTCTATATTTACTCTTACATTATTTAGTGTGACATAATTAGATACATTTTATTGATCTAATGGGAACATTAAATTGGACAAACTGCAGTTGAATTTATAGCTTAGTGGTAGATTCTTGCATATCTAATAAGATATTTTTATTTTTTTGGTCTGAGCTATGAGAGGGCTAAAATCCTAATCCTCATTCTACATTTCCAATCTTAGCTAAAGATAAATATGATTAGGCACATTGGGGGAGAAAATGGACCTTGGTTGATATTAGGGCCTATATATATTACTATCAGCTGCTACTCTTGAGTTTTGAGTTTTGTAAGAAATACCTACTGGGCCTATGTGGGCATATGTTCATTTAGTGAAGTAAATAGAATAGAAAACAAAAGTTAACCCAAAAACTGTAACAAAAAAGAAGTTAGCCCAAAAAAATACAATAGAAAATAAAAAATTTATGTATGTTTTTGTACAAAACTATTAGGTAGCGTTTGGTAGTTGTTCCAGGAAACAAAAGACAGAGACTGAGATGGACTAATCTTGTTTGGTTTATGAGACAGAGACACAGATAGACAAAAAATCATGTCCATGGACATAAAGGACACAAAATTTGTGTCCACTCCAGAAGTGAAGGACTGAGAGAGACGGGAATGGACTGGTCCTTTTAATGAAATTTTATGACCTATATACCCTTCATCACTTAATATAATTCTCATTATGTATATCCAAGGTCATTTTTTATATGTTTTTATATCATGTCCACTATTATCAAATACAATACAAAAATATTTTTTGTGTCTTATCCATTGTTATCAAACACCATATAGAGACACAGTCCCTTTGTGTCTCTGTCCATTTGTGTCTCTGTGTCTCTATCTTCACTGTCTTAGGACAGCTACCAAACGTTAACTAATAGACGATGGGTGGTGGGCAACTTAGATGTTGGTGGTAAGTAAAAGTAATACTATCAGATTTTATCATAATTAGTTAATATTATGGTTGTGGAATAAAAATAAATTAATGTGTAATATTATACTATTAATCCTTTATATATATATGATAGTAAATATATATGACAAAAATTAATTTAAGAATAATGATACACCATAAAATCAGTCATTATCAGTCATCAAGTATAATAATTTAACATTTTGAAACTAATAATCTAACTTTTATTATTATACATTAACCCAACATCTTTAAAAATTAGATTATTAATTTCAAAATGTTGAATAATTACACATGGTGGCTGATTTTATGGTGTACACAAAGCATTTCTTTTAATTTAATTGTATTAACTAATATAAAGTCTTATCCTATTGATCAAACGTGCATAAATGCTTTATCTTAGAGGTGACACCCTTGAGATTGTGGTCCCTAGCTAGCTAGAAGCAATTGGTCTGTCTTATTAATTATCTTTCGCAATCAACTCAAATTTTATATGTTTTAATTAAGTTAATGATAATGGTCTTATCATAATAGGTTTCTATGTATACCGATAAAAGTTTTAGATAAGCTTTAATTTGATGTAATGGGTAAGAGTTTGAATAGAATAAGAATTGATCGAGATAATTTTATAGAGAAATGTAATTTTAAAATGAAGGAGACATTTTTACAATTTATTATGGGAAATACTAGCACAATAAAAAATCAGCCAAAACAGCCAACAAGATGTGTACAACATATATAATATAAAATGCACAGCATATATTATATGTAGTGCACAACGTATATCATCTATTGTGCACAACATATATCACATATTGCAACATCATCTTTCTTTGCAACATGTTATATACGTTGTGCACATCATGTGCTATATGGTGTGCAAAACATGTAATATTCGTTGTGCAATTTATGTTATATACGTTGTGCACAATTTATTGGCTGTGTTGGCTGTTTTTTTGTTGTGCCTCTAACCTTGCTCATTTATTATATATTGATTAACAGCTATAATAACTATTAGACATATATTTACTATATCCTAGATACTAGTTAAACTTAAAAGAATAACTCTCTTAATTGGAATATAGCCCTTTTAATTTCATACATATTACAATGTCTTCCCTTATTTCCAGTTTTTACCTAAGGTTCAGTAATATTGAGTGTCGGTTGAGTTGTCCTAAGCAAGTTTTTTTAGTAGCAACTTTGTTTGGTAGTATAATAATTACATTATTATATTATTTCCTTCTATTCTCCATTTTCTATAAAATATAAATAAAATATTTGATTACGGTCAATTTGACTTTCATTCAATTCAACTCTAATACATGCAATTCAATATTTATGGTTAATCAATGTAAATTATATTCTAATTTAATCCAACATTATATTTAAATTTCTGTTATATATAATATATGTTGAATACTAGTAGAACGTAGTTTTGTCATATCCTAATTGAGAAAGATTGTTAATGTTGAGTATATAGACTAAATTCCCGTAATGATGACGTGGAATATTTCTTAATAAAGGCTCAAGAATATGCTATATGGAACCCATAAATATGCTTGTAAATGTTTGTCATTATAGCTTTTGCATGACACTGACATAGTAAAGTATAGCAACCCCAAAACCTTATTAAGGGTCCCATATATTTGACAATCTCATGTATATAGTATTTAGATCATCACATGTCCTATCCTAATTTCACCATGTACCCTCCATTTCCCTTAATTGTCCTATCTTCTTCAGTTTCTGTGTGAAATCTATTAAGCGTACAGAGGGCTTGGGGCCACCATATTCAAATTCTCTCTCTACCATTCATTATCTAGTTTAATTTTCCTCTTGATTTTGAGGCATAGCATATATTTGTTCCCCAATCTAGTTTATATATGATAAGACACGACAAAGATAATAATGGATTCTTCTATATGCATATAAGTCAGACTCATAAGTTTACAGATCAAGTTTGAAATAAGTATTCGAGTTTATTTATTAAATAATAGGGTGGTGCTAAATGAACAATACAAATCAGCCCAATCAGTCAATAAATGAAAGTTTTGGTCATAATTACTCAGTCCATTACAATCTCAATGATTATTTGGGCCAAAACCAAAGCCAAAATAGACCCATTGGTTGTATGAGCTGGTTTTTCATTGTCCACTTAGCATTATTGTAAATAATAATACTAAGTATATAATGAAAAATAGTCAATACAGTTAATGGGTCTATTTTGGCTTTAATTTTGGCCCAAAATCTCATTTATTGACTGATTTGGCTGATTTTTTTATTATATATTTAATATCACCTTTTATTAAATATGTTGAATAAGTTTAGTTATATTTAATTTATTGACTCCTGAATTAACACGATATATATATATATATTTATAATTTTGTTATTATATTATTTTATTATTATATGAATAATTATTTAGCATAATTATAAATAATAAATAATTAATAAACGAGGCTATGTCATTATTGTAAAAGCTTCAAGTTATTAAGCTAAAATATCAATATATAATTAAATCATACTGATTTATAAGCTAGCTCGAATTCCATGAGTTTTTAATTAATCTAACTATTAAACTCGATTATTAATAAGATGAGCATCAATGAATTTAATTCTATCTAACTAGTCGAGCTTTTCCAAGCCTATTCTTATTAGGTTATATAGCTTCTTGTATATTTTTGTTTTCTTCAGAAAATTCATTATTACTTATATGGCTTGTAGTGACATGCCATTAGTGGAAGTATTTTTGAAACAATAATTTCTGATCGTAAACATCTCTTCATATACATCATAATCACACCCCACTAAATATTTAAGAAAAGTTTGTAACATTTTTATTGATAGTGATTGTTGTACAATAAAAATACATCTAACTAGTATTTAACATGTGTTATATATCATATATATAATGTGTGTTATATGTATGACACATTATGTATAGCACATACATTGGATATTAGCTAATTTTAATATATTTCTATTGTATAATAAATATTATTGTATTTTTATATGGGTGATTACATATGGGCTTTAATTATTTGACCTGATCATGGATCAACTAGACCTAAACCAAATCCAAATATATAATGAGTCAATTTAAGCTCAGCTAGTACTGAATTTTATTTGTCATTTTATCAATTCAATCATATTATATTCCATCCCTCCTCTATTAACAAATGCCCATATGACTATTTTAATCATACGCCACGGTTCACAGAAGAAGCCGTTACTTTGATAACTGCTACAATTCTGATTATCATTTTATTTATATTTATTTATTTTGATTAGTGATTATCATATTCGAATTTGATGAATTTATTAATAAAAAATAATTTTCATACATTTATAGAGTTAAAATGTTTTATACTAATAGTCAATACAAATTTAAAAGAGTAATAAATTCTCACTAAAAATATTCATTATAATAATTATCAATCATGATTTGTTATTTTTATCAGTTTCACAATAACTTTATAGATAAAAATTAATTTCGTAAAAAACATATTTAAATATCAATCATAATTAACCTCATACGTCTATTGACTGCCTATATATCTTTAAATGAACATTGACTGTCTTATTTTAGAGTATGTATGTATCTGACAACTTATCCACGAAATTGGTCTTGGATTGCAGTTAGGAGTATTAGCCTTTACAATTGTTTATTTATTTTTACATGCAAGAATTATATAATTCTCGAAATTAATATTCTTTTCGTCTTAGAAAATCTAACTTGGCAAAAGCTTTACAAACAATACACTAATTGAAAAATATGTATAAATTGAATTTAAATCATCATAAAATATAAATGGGAGGTCTAAACATACTATACATTACTTTTACAAAAAAAAAAACTATTATACATTATACAACAATTCATAAGGACTATTAATAAGATTTATGCACGCTTTGGTTTGATTTTTTTCTACTATCAATGGATGAAGTTTAGATATTGAAAAAAAAATTAATAAATTAAACTTGTTCCAATCCAAATTAAAAACAGGGTACTTCATTCTATGCTTTATCGAACCTTCAGTGATTCTTATAAATTAATTATCCATTAATAGAAAAAACTTTGGAAGAATGCGACTCTAAAAATGTGGAGAAATTTATTTATAATACAACAATTCTTATATGCAGTAAGGATATCTGACCTAATTGATTGCTTGCTTTCAACTTATGCACAATTATTTTGGTTGGATTTTTAGTTCTCCTATCATGAACTAATAAGTTCCTAACCTAAACTCTTCTTTCGTTCCCAAAAGAAAACTTGTAATTAAAATTTCATTTCAACTTTTGCAAACTAATCCTCAGTCAAAGTTTTGTTAATAAATGATAAGATCACATATTTTTATTGGGTTGTCTGTGACTTTAAATACCAAATCGCAGCCAACAAAACTCATGCATCTTGACTATCAACCAAAGCATATAGTTTCGATTAATGGAACAAAACAATTATAAAAGTCATACCTTATCCATTACACTCATCATAAAGGATTTTCTTAATTAATTTACTTAATTATAACTATTCTATTATAAAAAAAAATTTGTTGGTGACCTAAAAAAAGAAGATGTGATAAGCAAAATCATTTGTCATTATTATTATGATTCTTTTAAGGTCTATCGAAACTATTATATATCACAGATTTTTTGAAATAATTTACTTAAACATGTTTTATTTTAGTCCCTGTATTTTAAGTTATGCCTAATCACATCAATCTTTAATTCACGGTACGTCGGTACCCACCTAACCATAACCCTCCAACAACACATAGTTTAATAGTATATATAGGCTGTGCTAAAGCTTTTTTATTGGGGTGCTCCTGCTCTAAAAAAGTTGGAGCTCCTATTTTGTGTTTGGTAAATTAAAAAGTTGGACTGCTTTTGCTTCTGACTTTTGAGAGCAGGGGTGCTCTTGGGAGTCATCAAGAGTAGCTTTCTAGAGCCAGCTTTGGCTCTCTGAAAATGAAAATACATAAATGACCCTCATTTATACAATATCTTTTAATATTATGTCTATTATGGTCATTTAATATCTTGGGAGCCACTTTACACTATTTTACCAAACATTATAATAATGACTTCTACTTATTGAGAGCAACTTTTGTATAATTTTACCAAACGGTACTATTATGGCTCTCTAAAAGCAGCTTTTTGAGAGCACAAGGAGATCAACAGCTTTTCAAGAGCCACAACTTTACCAAACTTAGCCATAGTAGTATAAAAAGAAGAACCAATTAAAATCTAACATGAAATCGATATCATTAATTTCATCAAAGTTAGTGGCATAGTTTCTTTTCCTTGTACTTATGTTTGCTACTACATTCATGATCAAACGCAAATGAATCATCTTATACTACTTTTTAAAAAATATTTAGTATACAATAAAATACTTGATTAAACAGATACATATAGTACGAAAATTAAAATAAAGTAACACAAATAAAAAGAGACACATACAGTAAAAAATAATTGTGTTTGAAATAACAAGTGGCATTGTGAGATAAATGGCACGTATTTTAGGGGTAAAAGAAGAAAGGAAAGAAAAGAGTGGGAGGCATGATGATGAATGAGATGGATAGGATAAATAGAATTTAGTGCCCTGTCTCTCTATCTCCCTACTGAACTCAATTCGGATGCTGCACGTGTCCCACCTACTCATGCTTGGCACGTGTCAATTGCTCTTTGCATTGTCTTAAGTCCTAACCAAACCAACCCCTATAATATTCCGTACATAAATACACTTTACTAATATTCAATGTGTGTTATATATTCTATCATTCTATATAATATATTTTGTACATAACATATAATATATATCACATGTTGAATATTAGTTAAATGTGTATTTTTGTTATTCAATCAACGTTATTGAAACCAACCCTTCTCAGCTAATTAATTACTCCCTCCATTCCAAAATAATAGTCGTTTTGACTTTTTTGGTTCATTGAAAAACTAATGTACCTAGATGCAAATTGTGTCTAGATTCGTTAGTTTTTCAATGAACCAAAAAAGTCAAAACGACTATTATTTTAGAATGGAGAGAGTAATTATTCTAGAGGAGCCCCATTCCTTTATCAAACACTACCCTCATTAATTTGAGCAAGATGATCTATCTTCAACCAAAAATATAGAATATTGATTGATTTAAAAAAAATTAGACCATGAATAATAACTCAATGAAAGTGATGATGAATTGAGTACTAATAAATGAATTTTACATAAAATGTTTATTTAAATCTTCAAAAGTTTTCTTGAGAAGGATTGGATTACTTATCATTTCATGTCCTAATAAGGTTTTAGTTTTCTCATCTCTAACTTTTGATACAAAAAAGATATTTATCTTTGTTGATTAAAGAATGTTTAATTTCTATGAATTAATACGGTAGGTGATAGTTCTATCTATTTGCGATTTAATAAATATCATAAATGTAATTTCTATTTTGATTTTAATTTAATATTAGTATAAAGTATCAATTAATATATCGAAATTAAACTCTTAAAAGTTATTGTTTTTACACAACATAAATAAATCATATTTGTTGTTTTTTATGTTTAATTTATAGGGAATTTTATCTTGACCACAATTTTGAATTAGCTTGAATTTTACCTATCAGCCTCAATAATAATCCAACAAACTAAACGGACTGAACTAGTAAAATTGAAGTGGAAATTAAAAAAAAAAAAAAACTTCAATGAGCTCAACCCAATTTGGCTTATTAACTAACATCTGGGCAAGGCCTAATTAATCAGCTTGTAAAACCAAAAATGTTGCTAGTTTGTAAGCATTCATATAATAATATGTACCGAAAAGCAAATTTCCTCTATAAACAGCAAACTCACCTACAAAATATAATGAACCAATGAATGATACATAACGTACATAATTATTCATAATAATCAACCTTCATAGTAGTTTCAATGGAGGAATGTTATGTGTATAATATGAAAAATGTATAATAATTATATGACATTCATATCCATCATTGAATTATAATATAGACCAAATTATTTGATCAAACTTATACAATTAATATATCTTAGAAAATCAATATTTACTAATTTAAATTATGAATATAGTAAAAAGTATATTAAAATACCAAAAAATAAAGTGCGCATTTTTTTGTTAAATAATAAAAATGAAATTCCTTATAAAAAAAATAATAAAATGAAATTCAAAATAAAATGTTCATGAGCTATAGATAAATTACCAATCTTTCAACTAATGCAATAAACTTACCCTAAAAAATATTTTGTGTAATAAAATATTATCCACGAAAATCACATTCATTCATTCATTCCTTAACCCCACCAATGGAGAAAATGATAATTTCCCCAACGGTGGCACAAGAATCGCTATGCACTCGTTCATTCATTCGTCTGTCTCTGTAACACAGTGTGGTTGAAAACTTGAAGAAGCTTGTCTCTTCATTCTCTCTCTCTGTTCTTCCCTTCACGCATATATTCCTTCAAAATTCAATCACTTTTTCTCACTCTCTCGATCATCGAAAACACACTCTTTGCTTTCACACATTCTCTGTTACGCACACTCCGTTCTTTGATCTCTCGTTTATCTTCACCCCAACTCTTTCAAGTTTTCTGTTTTTTTTTTTTGGGGTTTCGTGTTCTTTTTAATCTCATCATCAGCCTTACTCACTGTGAATCTTTGATCGTCTTGTAGTGCTGAAATGGTGTTTGGTTGCTGAGAAAATCTGAGAAAAATCATAGTGGTCCAGCGTACCCTTTTTGATCCTATTTTTCCCAGAACACTTTCCTCTGAGTTTTGAGCCTCAATCAACTCGACCCAGTTCTTGTTTTTCTGTTTTGTGTATTTAAAACGTAAAAAGATTATATTTTTAATTCTGGGTTTTCATTCTTTGACTGTTTCTCTGTGACTTTTCTTATTCACACCGTATTTTCCTTCATTTTCTCGGTGACCAAACGGTGGAGTAGAAAAATGCTGGGGACTGCCCTGCAATTCGGGGGTGCTCGTGGCGATGATCGGTTTTACGTTCCAGTGAAGGCAAGGAAGAACCAGAATAATCGGAAGCAAGCTCAGAGAACCAAGGGTGGTGATGAAATTGAGAGTGAAGATTCAGCTTCTAAGAACAAGCTTGTTGCCTCTGAGAAAAGGAACATCAACGATGAACCTTCGTGCCCTGTGGTGAACACATCACCACCTTCTTGTCCTTCCGATGATCCTGCTAGTAGTAATATCGATAGGTTCATCGAGTCCACAACTCCTTTAGTCCCCGCTCAGTATTTCTCTAAGGTTGATCTTACTTTTCATTTATGCAATTATGATTTTTTTTTTCATAATTTTAATTTTTAATTTCTAGGTTTTGCTTTGTTTGACTTGGAAGGTACAACACACTCCATTTCTTTGATCTTATTATCAATGTGTAATGTTGGTTAGACTGTGGAATATAAACTTTGACTGAAACAGAAAACTAGCTTAGATAATAAGACTGATATGAATGTCACTCTTTCATTCAACTACTTACTTGTTGATGTTTGGAATTCTGAGTTTATATTATCAACATATTGATTTGTTGTGACTTGTTTTCTTGGTGTGGCTGTTGTAGACAACAATGAGGGGTTGGAAGACTTGTGATGTTGAGTATCAATCTTACTTTGCCTTGGATGATCTATGGGAGTCGTTTAAGGAGTGGAGTGCATATGGAGCAGGAGTTCCCTTGGTGCTTGATCAAAGCGAGTCTGTTGTACAATACTATGTTCCTTATTTGTCGGCAATTCAGCTGTATGGTCAATCTGATAAGAAGTCAAGTGCCAAGCTGAGGTACTGGCATTTCGTATTTAGATTCATGCTTTTATATGTGCTTAAGAATTCTTGACCTAGACACTGACATTGGAAAGTAGAAACATGGTAAACTTATTGTTCGTAG